>CM076573.1:428630224-428775010 GCA_034641835.2 Pinus albicaulis | reverse complement strand
CTTTTTGCTGATGTGTATAATACTTTCAAAAGCTGTCATGAATGTCAGATTTTTGAAGGGAGGCAGAAATTGCAGCCTTTGCCGCTTAAGCCCATTGAGGTAAGTGGTCCTTTTCAACAGTGGGGTTTGGATTTCATTGGCGAAATTCATCCCGCTTCTTCAGGTCAGCATACCTGGATCCTAACAATGACAGATTATTTCACGAAATGGATTGAAGCAGTTCCCACTAGGAAAGCTACGGATTCGGTAATAATTTCTTTCCTTGAGAATAACATTTTGTCTCGTTTTGGTTGCCCGAATAAGTTAATCACTGATAACGCAGCAACTTTCAAATCAAAAAGGATGATTGAGTTTTGTGACAAGTATCATATCATTTTGGGACACTCAATCGCTTATCATCCGCAAGGCAACGGATTGGCGGAGTCTTCCAACAAATCTTTGGTCAACATCATTAAAAAGTTGCTGGAAATAAACAAGAAAAGTTGGCATAAGAAGCTGGTCAATGCACTTTGGGCCGATCAAGTGAGTCAGAAGAAATCCATTGGTATGTCCCCCTTTGAGTTGGTTTATGGAGTTGATACAGTGTTTCCTACCTCTCTCGCAGTTCCAGTGGTCAAACTTCTACAGGAAGCTGGCAATGAAGATGATCATATGCAAAGAAGAATAAATCAAATGATCCATTTGCAACAGATGAGGGAAGAAATTTTTCAAAACACATTCAAGCTGCAGGAGAGAATTAAGAAGATCTATGACAGGAAAGCAAAGGCGGACAAATTTCAATTGGAAGAAGTGGTGCTGAAATGGGATGCAAGAAACGAGGAAAAGGGTAAGCACGGTAAGTTCAAAAATCTCTGGAAAGGACCCTTTAAAATTGCTTCATATCGGGGTCAGAATGCTTTTCTTCTGAAGGAGATGAACGGGGAAGATTTTCTAGGAGGGCCGGTCAATGGTCGGCTGCTCAAGCGGTATCATTTTTGAGATGTTTTCTGCTATTTACATTGTCACTGTACATACCATTTATTTCAGTTTCATTGCAAGTGTGCGCTGTGATATTTTCTTCAGTTTGGGGCCTGAGGTGAAGGCTATAATTCTGAAGAAGGATTTCAACATTGGTTTGAGTTTTTCGTGTCAGTTTTTTCAGTCATTTCAGTTTCAAAATTGAGTCAGTTTAAGTCAAATTTTCAGTCAATAAATCAGTCAAGAGTCTTCTGTTTATTTTTCAAAGTTATGGACTCCATAGCCCAATGGACAAAGGCACTGCCTACTCTCCCAGAAATCTGTAGTTCTTGGCACCTCCAAGGAGCTACCATCCCCATTGTAGCCAATGTTAGAGTCGGTCTCTTCATCCCTCTGTCAGAGATCAAAATCTCTTTTGTTGCATTTCATTTTAGGTGTCTCATCCAGTTTAGTCATCTGCATTCCATTAGGAGTATGGATCATCTGACGGAAGGGTCTTTTCACTCATATCCCTCATGTCATGTACCTGTTGGTCTGTGTCTATTCATCAAAATCAATTTTAAAGTCATTTATAGTCCTGTTTGGTCTCTTGGTCAGAAAAGAGTCATTTTAGTCATTAGGTCTAGGTTTTCGTCTTCAAAATGACTAATAATGTCAGCAGGCACATGAGGGAGGTTCGAAATAAGTTTTCATTGCAAAAATTTCATCGTCATATTGATTAATCATGATTCTTCTTCAAAACTCTGTTTTGAAGAAAAATCGTCAATTTTGTCTTTTGTAATAAATGCCATGTAGTTATTAAAGTTTTTCAGTGGTGAAATTCTTCAGGCGCAGCCCTGGTCGCCTTTTCCAAATTCCATGTCAGCTATCCCTGCAAAAAATAGACAAAAGTTTCATCATTCAGCTCAAATTATCAAAGTGGAAAAAAAAACAGAGTTTATATTAAAATGTGAAAATGCCAAAGTTCTGCAACATTACAAAAGTGGGTTACTAAATGAAAAATCAAAATCCTTTTGATATATAAGATATTTTCCACATTCATCAATTCATTTGCACGCAAGAAGTTGTCAAAGACCCAAGAGAAAATCATGGAGGGCGAAGTCGGTGGTTTGAAGCCGAGACTGTGGTGAAGTTCACACAGTGGTCGCGACGCATACAACTGTTTTTCACTGTGTTATTTTGAATGTGCGCGGCGCACATACTGGTCATGGCGCACTGGGTTGTGTGCACAACGCACAGAGCCGACAAGCAAATTTTGTCACTGCCTTCAACGAAATTTCAAAACTCTCGGTCCCATTTGCTCCGAGTAAGTTCGACTCACCTTGCAATTGCTCATAGTTGGTGTTTGGTGTGGTTTCAAAGATTGGTTGGAGAATTTGTAATATCAAAAGTTAAACCCTATTCTTTTGTCAAAAACTGCTCCTTAGGGTTTGAGTTTGAGTGTTAAAATCTGATTTTGGTGCCAAGTACTTCAAAGCACATTCCCCACCTGTGGTTCCTTTCCTCCTCACTATCACACTATCATTAATATCCCTCCCCTATTCCCTTATATCCCAAAACCACTCATATCACTTATTCCCATTTATCCCTATCCCTCAATCCTTTCATTCCCTATCCTTATCCCTTTCCCATATCATTTGTAAAAAGTTCCTAAATTCAAAATTCCCAAACAGTCAAGTGACTTTCCTCACACTTCAATTTTCACTTGATTGAACCATATTTTTCCCACTGTCCATATTTCCCACAGTTCCTTCCTATTTGGCACATTTGGCAATCAAGATAAAAAACACCAAATTTTCATTTTCAACAAGTCAAACCTAGACCTTGCAACACCATGGAGACGGACAAAGATTCATCATATGAACAAGACAATGATTCTACCACTGAGCTACATGCACCGAGAAGGCCTTGTAAAGGTGGCAAACATGTGAGAGAAGAGCCCACCTCATTGACTCAGTTGCAGGCCTGCCCACTTGCCATGGCATGTTTTCGAGAGCAGTCATGATATCAATACTGTGAGATGATTGCTCGGATTCAACATCATCGGGAGTTGGCTCGTTTGTTTGTTTTACATTTTCATGATGGTCAGGTAACTCTTGCTGGTGTAAACTTCACCTTGACACCAGAAACCATTTCTCAGGCAACAGGAATACCAAATGTAGGTGAAGAGTGGAACAAGAGACGACAGGTGGACAGAGTGCATTATGAACCATACATCAGGCCTAGCTATGTGAGACAGCTCAGCAGGGTATTCCCATTCCGATTTCTGAAGGAATCCTATGCGCCTTTGATGAGACTCACTATTAGATACTTCAGTTGTGAGGGTCGGTTTTCACGCCTCTATGCATACCACATCTGGTTATTGATGCATTTCACGAGAGTAAGGATGATGAACATTCCTTATTTCATGTGCCGCAACATCGAGAGAATGACCACTCTTGTGTAGAAGAAGACTCTCGAGCAGTAGTACAACAACATTTATCATTATGCGCTCATCAAGATCATTGTTGTACATCAGCTTGGATTGCAGGGCATTGCATGGGAAGATTTCATTTCCCGTGACTTATTCACAGCTCCTCAGCCTCCTCCAGAGATTGTTCACGATGCAGGTGAACCTTCACATCAGTTTGAAGGTCACGAGATAGAGCCTATCAGTGTGCCAGTATATGTCACTTATCAGAGAGGCACGAGAGTATTATTTGCAGCAGCCCGACGAGTACTATCTCCACCCGGGGTAGAAGGGGTCTCGTTGCCATCATCAACAGCACAGGTACAGGTACAGGATAGAGGAAAGAGGCCCATTTAGGATGAGGGCCCTTCAGGAGGCCAGGATACTGATTTCATATTGATTGATGAGGATTTGAGCTCTCCAAGCTCAAAATTGAGAGAGATCATTCAGGAGCAGAAAGCTGAGATCGATACATTGAACGACAAGTTGCAGAGAGCTCAATGGATCATAAAATATCTAGAGCAGCGGAACAAACAGTTGGAGGATCAGCAGACGATCATGGAGTTGCAAAACATCCGTGAGAACTGGCAAGCTACCCGGAGAAGCCCAACCGAGATGACACTTATTGAGCGGGAGATTGAGGCCGATAGAGAGACCTGGCTTGAGAGGGTCAACATTCATCTTGAGAAGCTGTTGGAGAAGGCAAAAAAGGAGAAGAATATGCTCAGGCACATGAAGAATCACTATTGGGCGCGTAATCATGGTTACAAGGCGCATATCAAAATCCTGAAAGCGAGGCTAAGACGGACAATGAAGCGTCGCAAAAGGCATGATAGGCTCCAAATTTTGGTCGAAGCTTCTTTGGCTGAGCATAGCACTTGATCAGGGACCTTCAGCCCAAATTTCAAAAAAATTGGGAAAAATTTTGTCAATTTTGAATTTTTGGGCCCAAAAACAGATTTTTCTGCTTGACGCGTAGCGCCGCTTGGCGCACGCTTACAATTGGCAGCTCCTCAGGGGGAAAAAATTGCATTTTTGGATTTTTTATCAAAAATTATGCATGCTCATGGATTACCTAAGGATTTCATCAAGTTCTGGGTTGCCTAAAGGGTCAAAAACACCCTAAAAATGGCCTTTCTGCCACTTTTTGCACACACAGGAAGCAGTGTTGGGAGATTGAACTTTTGGAGGAGCAAATGGCAACCAAATCCAAAAATTCCACTTGGGTTGGAAAGTAGACAGGTATGGATTTCCAACGAGCTATCCTGAACTCAATTGGGACTTCGGGAAGGGCCTCAAAATCAGCTCCAAACTTGTGCTACGCATAGAGATTTCAGGCGCGGCGCATAGAGGAATTTAGCCTATTTTTCACTCAGCAGCTCAAAATTTAGCCTAGTTTTGGCCAGTTTCACTTTTTCATGTAACTCTTGATGTACCTTGATGTAATTTCATGATCATGATGTAATTTTGGCACATTTTTACTCATTCTAGAATATTCATTCACCAAAAGGTGAAATGTAAGTGAACGGATCGGTTTCCTAGCATATAGAGGCAAGTTATTTCATTACCTATTTTTTAGTTCCTAGTTTAGATATGGTTGAAACAGCTCCTAGAATGATGAGATCGACCCCTAGAGGCATGGGGAGGAGTTAGGCTTGTCTATATTATGTATTTTCTCAGTCATTTTCAGGGTTGGACATTTGGGATTGCTTGGCACTTCATTGTACATTTCATCTTTGCACTTTTGGCAAAGGAATAGACCAAGGTTTGTAGCACTCTTTGGGATCCATGTGGCTCTGTGTTTTGATGGTGTTTTTCTCTATGTAATTTTAAGTTCACTGATGTTTGTGTGTATCATTTTCCCTTCTCTTTTCTTCTTAGATTAAACAAATCAGTGTTAAAGGTGGAATTCATTGGATTGCTCTGCTCTGCCTTTAGTTTTGTTTAATTTTTCATGTTTTCATCTGTTTGAGGAGGAATCTTGAGACCCTCTTTCCCTCTTCAGCTCCTCACCAGTCTGATCCATCCATTCATTCAATCTAAAGCATCAAAACAATTTCCTTCCTTGCCCCAATCAGAACTCTGCAAAAACTAGTCCTTATCCACGCACCCAAAACTGCCTTTCCTTTTGATCCAACAAAAACCCCCAAAAACAAAATCAAAATCCTTCACTTCTATACCTAGCCTAAAATTAGATTTTATTTCAAGTCATCTGAAGCCCTATTGATTATTTTTACTGAGATTGACCCGGAGAGAGCCCTCTCCTGTTCTGGTAGGGCTAGCTACCAGACTGAGCGTGGTTTGATGTTACCCTGAAATATGCCTTCCTTCAGCCTGAGGTAGATTTAAGCTATAACACACTGGAAGGTGGATTTATTTCCCCTATGAAATATAATCCCCACTATTTGAAAGGATCTTCAAAAAATACATGAATCAGTGGTAGAGGTGCCAATTTTTTATTTTCATAAAAATCTGACACTTGTCACAACTTCTAACCAGCCTTTAAACATATGAGAACAAATTAGGCCAATAAAAACCAACTTTCAAGATTTTATGTGCTGTTACATTCCAGTTATAATGACATCCACAAACACATCTATGATATTCATTGAAAATTTGAATTGTTTCCCCGTCCGTCAAACAAAGTAGTAGAACACCAACATGATCTTTCCAATGTAATCGACCATTTGTTATCACATACTTTTGAGCTTTCAATATTAGGGATTTGTATTTTGATATGTCTAGGAAAGTTGGGCAGCTAAGAAACGATAAGTAATAAAAAATATTTTTATACCATTCATAGAATATATATTTATATTGAATTCTGTTATTTGGTTCCTTCTCTTTACCTTTTTCATCAATTTTGTTATCCCTGCCCCTTTATTATTATTTTTGGTTTCATATCCATGTCATACTCTTGAATCTTAGCTATCCATTTCCCCCTTCTTCCATCACTATCACTTTGAGTAAACACATATTTAATAGTTGAGTTAGGTACACATGAAGTGATATGAGATTGCTAAAAATATGTCCTGAAAGCCTTCAAAGCTTTAAACAGAGCATAATCTTCTTTCTCTAAAAAGTTCTAATTTAACTCAATATCCATCAATACTCTACTGAAAAATGATACTGGTTGTTCCTTGCTATCTTGATTCCTTTTCAAAAGCACAACTCCAATAGTAAAAGGTGAGTCAAAGGAAAAAAAATTGGAATGGTTTTTTATAATCAGGATTCACAAAAAATTGATCTTCACCAAAATATTTTTTAATTCTTGTGTAAGATTCTCTCGTAGCTAGGGTCCATTTAACCTATGCATCCTTATTTAACATATCTGTAATTTATTTCACAATCTCTGCATAATTAGGAATAAATATCCTAAGAAAATTAATTCTTCCCAAGAAAACCTGGATTTCATTTAATTTTTGGGTAGAGTTATGTTCTTGATTGCTTCTACTCGTTTTGGGTCAATTTTTACCCCCTCCTTTGATACAATATGCCTAATAAGTTTCCCTTCTCTCAAATAAAAATGATACTTCTTCGGATTTAGTGATAACCCATATTTTATATGCTTCTCAATAGTCTTCCAAAGGTGTTTCAAATGATCTTCATCAGATATGGAAAACATTGTAATATAATCTAAATAAATAACCACGAATATGTCGTTTTCTCCCACAAAGGTTATATCAATATCCCTCTGAAAGGTGGCACCAAAATTCGTCAATCTGAATGGAATTTTTACATACATGAAATTCCCCCATGGGGTTGTGAAATTTGTTTTATTTTCATCATTTTGGTGCATTTAAATTTGATTATAACCTGAAAAGCCATCAATCATGGATAATATTGAAGAGCCTATCACTCTTTGTAAGATGTGATCCATCTTGGGAAGAGGATAATTTTACTATAGTGATGCTTTATTTAGATTTCAGAAATCTATACATAACCTAATTTTTCTATTTTTCTTCCTCACATGCACCAGATTAGCCACCCAATATGAATATCTGATAGGAAAAATTATCTTTTGTTGCAATAATTTCTTCACTTCCTTCATTATTGAAGGAAAAAGCAATGGATTAATTTGTATCAACTTTTTTTTATATGGTTTTACCCCTGGATTCAACTGTATCTTATGTTGCATGATGTATTTATTATAAGTTTTGAGGTATTCATAAGACCATGCAAAAACATCAATATATTTTTTGAACATATCCATATACTTATGCTTATAATCTTCAAAGATTCATTTTTCTAGCTTCACAACTTTAGGTTGTTGTTTAGTTCCAATTTTATAATCTTCAACATCATTATCCCAACTTTGCTTACTGATATTTACACCAACATCATTTGCATCAAACACATTTTATAGTGGTACCAAACCTTTAGGGATCACATTATCTTCAATTGGACAATCTTCTGACCAACCATAGAATATTTCCAAGCTAATTCATCATAAATTTCTTCCTTTGGAACATTTTCAACTTCCAGTTCTTGATCAATCTATGAATTAGAGAACTCCCCTACCAATTCCAGAAACCTTTTAATTTTTTCTTTATCTTCAAATACCTTCCAATATTTAATATTATCTGGTATATAAGGTCTAATTCAAATTTCAGCTTCATACCTAAATTTTGGATTTAGTGGGGGTTTAAAGGTGCTGGTTTCCACTGCAAGTGAATCAGCCAATATGTTTCCTTCCCTTGGCATAAATTGAATATTGAAAGCTGAAAAAAATTATCCACTAGATCCCAAAATTCATTCAGGTAGGCTCTAAGACTTGGATATTTTATTTGACACTGCCGTATGATTTGATTCACAACTAATTCCTAATCCCCAAATATAGAAATACAGTCTATCCTCGTATTTTAGCAGCTTGTAGACCAAGAACCAAATCCTCATATTCTGTTATATTATTGTTGGATTGAGGGGCCTGACCCAGGTTCAGAGGTTAAGGTTTTGCCAACAAACCCCTATAATATTGGCCCTTTCGACAATGACCTACTTGCATAGGCCAAGGTCTCACCCGAAGTAGTATGGGAGGTTGCTGGAACCAAGTTTCCGCACCCTGAGAGAAAGTAGGTAATTTGAGGTAGATCTGTATTATAAATTACTAGGTTCGCACATAATGAGTCTATTCATAGCCCTTTTAATAGTGTAATTAGCATATAACCAGAACATAGCTATCATATCTAATGAATACATTCGCATCCACATGCACGCTATCAAATACCATCACAAATCACTATAATCTCAGCCAATATCAGATCACAGAGATGCTTAAGCCAATTCCGGAAAAAAGACACATTCACAGCTTACTTAAATATCACAGATGCGCTTCAACAGTAAAGATAACGAATTCAGATAACACACAAATACTTTAACGATACTTTGCATTCATTAACATTCAGATCCACTTACAACCAAAACACAACCTGTGAACACAGCCTAGCGGGGTTCGCACACAACAGGACTGAGGATCTCTGTGCACACAACCAACAGGAGTACTTACCCAAAACAACCAAAAATAGATCTAACATTTTTTTCGTTTCATCAATCTGTCAAATTTTTTACTTACTAGACCCAGCTATCTATCTATTTATACATCGCAACCTTCACTATCCTATGGTCTGCAACCTATGGTTTGTGGACCCTAGAGCTACCCTTTAACCCATTACAAACATTAGGGGCTTTGACCCAACCAAAAATCCCTACGCAGGACTGAATTTAACAAAATTTTATCAAAAACGCAGGGTAGGGAACCCCATTCCAAAAGGCCCCCAACACAATCTTGTGACTCGTCCCGAGTCACTGCGGCCATGGGTTCTCCATATTCACCTACAAATGCTTGATCGCCTCAACCAGCGGGGGCAGCACACCTTCGCTCTGCGTAGCAACATTCCGAGAAATCTCCACCAATTTCTGCAACGTTGGACCCTCTGTAGTAGTAGTGATGCTCTCCAAAGTTTGGGTCAACTGCTTTACTGTGATATCGACGTCCTGAGAGAGCTTGAGGGCTTCATCGGCCCAAGGCTTAAGGTGGTCGTTAAGAACCTTCTTTTTCTAGTGAAGCTCTTTAATGTCTTCTCTCAGCGTGTCACTGAAACAGAGTCGTGCCAGGCGTTGAGCGGGGATCAAAGTAGGCATAGTGGCTTCCAACTGCTCGAACTCTTCTTCCTTCTGGTGCAACGTTTGAGTAAGTTATCATAGGAGAGGATCTCATTTCACCTTATTCCACAACTTCATAGCTGTCTCCAACAGTCCTGCGCCCTGAGAAATTTGATTTGTGATGACATTAATGTACTCTGTGACTAGCGCAGCTCGCTGGGCCCTTACCTCAGGTGGTGTTTCCGGCTATAATTTGGCCTACAAGGTCGCAATTTTCTGTTCCATCTATGTCTTAACCACCTGGATCTCAGTCCTTGAAGCCTTGAGTGCTGCAAAAAGCCCCTCAATATTTTCCTGGGGTGTGGCATAAGCTGGGTTATCTTCACTGACATCTGTGCATAGCCTATTGATTAGGCATTCCAACTTTGTCTATTGTGCAGCAGCAAGGGTACATGCAGCCTGCGCCTGGGATACTTCAGTGGTTTTTTATTCTATCATCTGCTTAACTGTACTGAGCTGCTGGTGTACTCGGTGGTTCCTATGTTGAATATCTTCAAACCAATATGCATGGAGGACCTGTAATGGTTCATGTGGCAGGTAGGCTAGGTCTAATTGTACCTCTGCACAGGCCTAGACTTGCACTCCTAAGTCGGGTGGAATCAACATGAGGACTACACCTGGTATAGGGCAGAGGCGAATTTTTGTTGTACTGATCAATGCACTACTGTTTTCTGGGGCCAGCCTTGCCTGGATCATACTTGTTTGCAAGGTGCCAGTATTCAGTTGTAGAGCCTGGAGCTCAGCCTAAAGGGTGTCGACTGTGGCCTTATGCTGCTCTTACAGAGCCAACCATTTATCTTCTGTAGCAAGGGTGACTGCATCCGCGATCTCCTCCAGGTCCTCCTCTTTCAAGTTAACTCCTGCGTCTCGTTCCGGCCATTGAGCGCGTTGCTTCTTTCGTGGTCCTTTAGCAGGGTCACCCGTCCATTTTGTTCCTCGAGGAGAGTCATTACCTCCCGCATCCAGAACCTCTGTACCCAGATCCTTCTGTGAGTCCTTCTGTGAACCCTTCTGTGAATCCTTCTGCAGACCCTTCTGCGAATCCTTCTGTGAACCCTTCTGTGCTTTTGAGTCCACTTCCTTCCCAGTACCCTTACCCTGTCCTTTGGTCTCCTTGGCAGTGGTGGGTGGGGTGACCTTTGTGTTGCTCATACCTGCAGTGTCCTTTGTTCCTGAATTGAAGCGGAGCTTCTAGTTTGGATGCCAACCAACAATAATGCGGTCAATCTCGTGATATGCGACCATGTATGGGAGTGATACCCATGCTAGATCCTTCCGGCCCCTGATTTGTACATTATGAATTGTTACCTGAAAAGCTGTGATGCTCTTGTACTTATCATAAATGGCTGGTGACAAGCATGTCCAGGAATTGATAGCAGCTGCGAGCCCGCTCTATAATAGGACCTAGAAGACTTTATTATCCTCAATATGTTGCGCGTCCTTGGAATCCCACAAGTTCGCGTATCATTCTCCCTCGCACGTACCTGGATCGATTTCAGGGAGAAATGAGTCTTGAGGGGCTTCCCGTGCGACCAATGTGATGAGGAGTAGTAGCCATGAGTAGCAGAATGCTTTTCCTTGGTCCTGGGCCTTGCACACATTCTCCAAAAATTCGTTGAAAAAAAACTAGGACCAGTTGTAGCATACAAATTTTTCACAGCAGCCTGTCAAGTGAATTACATATGTAGGAACCATGGAAACCTGGCACTTGCGCATCATCTTGCATGCTAATAATAAGGTGTCCATGAGTGCACCAGGGTCACTGATAGTGTTGATCATGAATCCCCGAGTGTTCCACTCCACATGGTAATCCTTGCACACCTTCTCAGTGATTTGTTTCTCATACTTTTTTCTGACACGTAGCATAGGGTCCGGCCCTTCCATGGGGACACTAGTTGTTTACTCAACTTAGTGTTCCTAAATTGATGTCATAAATTGTCAACCAGGGCTAGTAAAATGTTGAAGTGAAGTGCACTATATGTGCCTAGGTATCTTCTTCCTTCTTTGTTGTGTTTAGTGTTTTTGGTTTTGTGTTTTTATGCTAAGAGGAAAAGAACTAAATTGTTTGCAAAGAGAAGTTATTGATCACACTAAAACAGAACAAAACCTACTCTAAACTATGTATGGCACTTAAGAACAAAAAATGCTAATCCACAGATTGTAAAGCTTGACAAGAAAAATAAATCATAACATTAAACTCAATCCAATTCATTCCATTAGAGGTATGTTGGAACAACTTGAGAAAAGGATAAGTTTTATGTAATGAAGTTCTCTACAGTAAACAACAACTTACAATATCATAGAGAAAATCTCATCCATAGTTAGGAATTTGTTGGAACATTTTGAGAAAAGATTATCTGCAACATAGTAAGGAACCCTATGCTAAAATGACTTATGACACTAAAATTAACCCATTCAGCCACTCAAAATGTTACTATTAAGCCTCATTCAAGGGTTAGAGATCTCTTGGAATAGCTTTGGAAAAAGGCTGTTTTTAAAATTATGAGAAATTGCAGAACATTCAAGAACCCAAAATGATATAACTAATTCTTGTCCATATGATAATGATGTGTTAGAAGAGATTAAGAACAAGAGCAGCTTGTAAAATAATGAGGGTCTTTTAAGTCTAATTAACAGAACTAGAATGCAATTAACTAATAAAACTTGAAATACAATGAACATAAATGAACTAAAATGCAATTAACCTCCGAAGTACTACAGCTCTATATCATTCATGTGTTAGTGATATATTGGAACAATTCATGAGAACAAGATTGACTGTAATATTCAATGTAAGTAGACATAAAACATGATGCTCAAAAAACTGCTTAAACTAAGAATAAACAGAGTTAAAAATCACTTATCTAGAAAATATGCACAAAGCCTCTCAGACAGTAGGGGCCCTCTACCATCATATTAGCACAAAAATCCTTAACTCCTTAACGTTGACTCAAATCATGCATCAAAGTTGTACTTCTTTCATTAAAGGAAAAAAACACTCAGAAATAGAGTATCACAGTCTTTTGAGAACTTAACAACAAAACATCAACTAACTAACTCTCTCTCGGTTCACCGAGTTATTCTTATAAGAAAAATACATAACTGTCATTGAGTAGAAATAGGCATAGGTTTCTTTTTGAATCAAAATCGAATTAGAACTCCTGTTGAGGACTCGCACTTTGCTGAAGACATCTGTAGAGTCCTTGTCCTTGTAGAAGTCTACTTCTTAGTTTTGGCTTCCTCCACATGCATAATCACTTGCAGATTTTTGCTCAGATTTCGTAGAGGGCAAGGAATGATGTAGGAGAGTTATGGAATTTAACCATATGCATTTTTCCTTGAAATGGCACCTGTAACCTATGTGAAAATAAAGATGGTTGTGGAATATGCTACTAGCTACAGAATGGCTGCATTCTGTAGCTAAGTCTGATAAAAAATGACTATGACAACAAAACCACAAAATTTTAGTAAGTCAGTCATTACATGCATTCTTAAAGTAACTTTAATCATTCCTATTGATATTTTAAGCCTATAACTAATAAAGGACAAATGGAATGAAGTGAAATTTGGTGAAAGGAAAGGACATCCTTAGGGCTCAACATACCCCCACTGCAAAACTTTTACATGTCCTCATGCAATCAATCCATGTATTCTGAAACTTCTGCTAGGACATCTAACTTCCTTTTTTATGCTTTTATTGGTGTTCAATGGCATCTTAGGCTTCCTCATGACCAATTTGAACCTCAGATTTATAAGTTCCCTGCTCAACTTTTTGTTTTTCTTCTTCAGCTTCTCACTAGCCTTGTACAATTTTTCCATTTGCAGAGAGAGAGTTGTGTTCATATAACTTTTCAGCTTGACTTGGTCCCTTAAAATTTCATTTTCATTTTTTATATGCCTATTAAGTATTTCCAATTCATATTTATCTCTTCTAAGCACTTCAATTGGAGATTCTTGTGGGCTAGGAGTTCTTCCTCTGCTTTCTGAGGCTCTCTTTTCTAATGATTCAACATAATTATATATTTGTTGTTGGGCTGGGTCTACCTCTGAAGTTCCTCCATCAAGATCTTCTTCGTACTGGTACTCAGGAGATCTGTCAGTTGGTGTCTCTTCATCTTCAATATCTATGATTCATGTTTGCTTAACTCCAGTCTTCTTCAATATGCCTCTAAACCTATGGCTTCTTCTTAGTTTAGATGGTCCCTCACCTCTCTCCTTATCATACTTTCTTATTATCTTCTCCTTTTTAAGCTGTTTCTTGATTTCAGTCAATTTTTTAGAGACAATCTCCTCACTGTCTTCTTGTATGGATTTACCAGTTTTAATTTCAACAGATTTGGAAATTTTTCCTCTCCTGCTTCTTCTTACAAGTTTTCCTTCAGATGGAGTTTCTTTAGGTTCTTCAAAATGATTCCTCAAGAGGAACTCATCCCAACTGTCTCCCACCTTTTTTAAATGATGCTCAATTAAGATTTTAACTAGGCCATGGTGATATAGGGTGGTTTCCAAGAACTGAACCCTCTTTTGTACATTAGAAGCCATTCTCTTTAGGCTATGAAGTAAGAAAAAATGCAAATTGATTTATTCATCTAGGAAATGCATCATAAGTCGAATGTGATAAACATATAGGGTACTAAACCTTCCCTCACAAGTTATAAACTTTTGTAGAATTAGCAACATATTTTTCCATTTATTCTTTAAGGCTGAACTAGGAATGCCTTTCTTGAAAACTGAGATATCCATACCTGGTGTTTTTAGCATCTGCTTCCATGCTTCATTGTGAAATTCCTTGTTTTTGAACCATCGTTCACCTTGCCTTGGTAACTCTACTGCTTCTGCTATAAATGAACTTGACATCACCTATTTCAACGTCTAACCCATTGAAGGATCCGGAAAATTTATTGGTAACAACCTTATGGAATCCATTGAACTTTTCCAAAAACTGTAGCCACCCAACCTGCTGTAACATCTCTCTAATCTGTGGGTAACCCTCTAGGTATTTGGTTCCGACTGGTTCAGACCTTACAATGAGTCCCATGGCTTCTTTTCTCTATCTTCAATTTAATGCTCCATTACTGCTCTCCTATTCAAGGTAAAAATGGCTTTAGAGAGTTGTTTTCACCCCAAAGATGACTTCTCTATTTTTGGAGACAGGAATTGGCTACAGAAAAATGACATGAAGTGGTTATGGAATGAGTGAAATACGGTGATGGTAAATTACATGAATAAATGAGTTTGAGAGTTGTCATGGAGTGAAAGACCGTGGAAAAATCTCGTGAGAATTTCAAAATCATCACTGAATACTTCGATTTAGTGACGTGACCTAATAGGTCACTTCAAGTACTAATCGTTAATTTTTAATAAATGATGAATTGATATGGCGGAATGGAAAGGATTTGTCCATGAATTTTATGATAGGCTTGATAGGCTTGATCAATACAAATAATCAAAATAACTTCATGAAACATACATATAACTTAACCATACTATAACTTTCATAATCTGTTATCATAATAATTTCACAAGTTACCTCAACCCTTCTATTGATTTTTTTTTGTGGTTTTTAATATGCTTTGTCTTTCTTTGAAAATCATTGATCTTTCAGTCTTCATAATCCCTTTGATTTTTCTTGTTGAGATAGGTGTGCAGGATCAATTTGCTGCTGAACAAGTGGTTGCTGGATAGTTGCCTGCAAGATATCTGGCTACAGAATGTCTGGCTATAGAATGTCTGGCTGCAGAATATACCTGTAAAAGCTTTGAAACATGGAATGAAATGATTTGAAACATGGATGGAATGTAATATGAAATGAAATAAAATGGATCATGAAATATGGTGGAATGAAGCATGAGTGAAGTGAAATATGATGCAATGAAATGGATCATAAATGCGAAGTGGAATGAAATATGAAAAGTGGCCTGCAACTTATGATTTGTAATGCTCAATTGCAGAAAGAGATCAAATTTGAAAAAAAAAATGAGATGGTCCATGAAATGGAGTGAATGAAGTATGGATGAATGGAGTGAATGAAATATGAATGAAGTGAGATATGATGAATTGAAATGGATCATAAGTGGAATGTGATATGTAAAGTGGGCCTATACTTATGATTTTATGATAGTTGCTTGTAGGAAAAGAACAATTTTGAAAAGGTAAAGTGTCAGAAGGATTTTTATTTTCACTTTATATTTTTTGTATAAACATGCTAATCAATGATTAGTTTTCACGTTTATACTTTTTTTTTTTTTTTACATCATCTGACTTCAAAAAATACAATTAAGTTGATGAAGAAGAAGGATTCTTCTTCATTAACTTCACATCAATGTTCTCTTGGAATCTCTTGATAAATTCTTCTCTTGAAAGTGGCTTATGATACAACTTCAATCTATGACCATTTACAAAAAAGGTGACCTTTTCTTCATCTATTGTCCTGATTTTTATTGCTCCATTGTCAAAAATTTTCACAATTTCATATGGTCCAAGCCAATGTTTTTGGAATTTACCTTGAAAATCTTTGAACTTTGAAACAAACAAGAGGGCCCAGTCACCTTCTTTGAATCTATTTTCCTTAATGTACTTATCATGCCATCTAGTCCTTTGCTTCTGGACTATATTTTTTCTCTGGACTGCATCCTGTCTGATCTCATCCAATTCATTAATCTGCTCCAATCTATGCTTTTGTGCTTCTATTAGATCAAGTCCTAGCTAGAGTGCCATTTTAAAAGTTTGAATCTGAAACTCTATGGTAAACAAGACTTGTTTTCCATAAACAAGTTCATAAGGAGTATGACCTATTGTGCTTCTCCATGTAGTTCTATAGGCCCACAAGGCTTCAGAAAGCCTGTCTACCCAATCTCTTCTATGTAAATGAACAATATTTGTTAGGATCCCTTCAATGACCTTATTAGTAGATTCCACTTGACCATTTTCTTGTGGATGATAGGGAGTAGATTTTCTGTGTCTAAATTTGTACCTCTCCATGATTTGTTCCACTAGCCTTGATGTGAATTGAGCTCCTTGATCTGTAACAATTTCTCTTGGGACACCAAAATGATTAAAAATATCCTCAAAAAGAAAATTAACTATAGATGCTTCAGTAGCAGAAAGTAATAGCGTGGCCTCTACCCATTTGGTAACATAATCAGTGCAAACTAATATATATTTATTTTTTCTTGATGGAGGACTAATAGGCCCTACAAAATCTAAAGCCCATTTCTCAAAAGGTTCAATATGTACCTGAGGTTGCAATGGCATCTCACCTGAAGAAGAAGGTTTTCCTACCCTTTGGAAACTGTCACACCTTTTGACATACTCTTTAGCATCTTTAAAAAGGGATGGCCAATAGTATCCTAAATGAATGACCTTATAAGCCATCCTTTTATCAGCAAAGTGTCTGCCACAAGGTTCATCATGACATGCCTTGAGAATCTCAGGCATCCCATGTTCTCAAACACATCTCCTAATAATAAAGTCTCGACCTGTTTTGTATAACTCATTAGCAACCCATGAATATTTTGCACTGTCATAAATGATATTTCTTTTATCTCTTGCGTTCATTATTGAAAGAAATTTCCCTGAAACTAAATAATTAGCAATGTCAGCAAACCAAGGAGTTTGAGTAGAAATTGTAAAAGGATATTCATCAGGGAATTGATCTTCAACTGGAGTGTTGTATTTAATGTTTTTGAGTCTAGATAGGAAATCAGCTACAGTATTTTGTTTTCCAGGCCTATCTAGAATGGTAATGTTGAATTCCTGTAAAATCAATAACCATTTTATGACTCTGCCATTAGTAATTGATTTGTTCATTATATATTTAATTGCAAAGTGATCTGTGTGAACAAAAGTTTCATAGCCTATTATATAGCGTCTAAATTTATTTATGGCATGAACAACAGCTAAGAACTCTTTCTCAGTTACAGTATAATTTAACTCCGAAGGGGTCAAATTTTTACTTGTATAGTAGATGGCATAAGGAATGAGGTCTTTTTGTCGCAATACAACTCCTAAAGCTGTGTTTGAGGCATCTGCTAAAATATGAAAAGGTAATTTCTAGTTAGGTCCCCTTAAAATAGGTGCTTCAGAGATTTTTGTTTTCAAGGTCTCAAAGGCTAATTGGAAATCAGGATTCCACTTGAATTCACAGTCCTTGGTAAGTAATTTGAAAAGTGGAGATGCTATCTTGGTGAAGTTTCTATAAACCTTCGATAATATCCTATAAATCCTAGAAAAATCCTAACATCTTTTTGACAACTTGGAACAGATAAGTTAGAGATGACTTCAACTTTTGACTCATCAACTCTAATCCCATCCTCTGAAATGTGATGCCCCAAAATAATTCCTTCAGTAAACATCATAAAACACTTCTCATGACTTAGTGAAAGATTTGCTTCTTTACATCTCTTTAAAACTTTTTCCAAGTTTACTAAGACTTCTTCAAATGTGTTTCCATAGACTGTGAAATCATCCATATATACCTCTATACAATGATGTAATAGATCTGAAAAGATTCCTAGTACTGCCCTTTGAAATTTTGCAGGTGCATTGCATAATCCAAATGGAAATACTTGGTAAGCATAGGTACCCCAAGGACAGGTAAATGTGGTTTTGTCTTGATCTTCAAGTGCTACTTGAATTTGGTTATAACCACTAAGCCCATCTAAAAATGAAAAGTACTTTTTTCCATCTAATGTATCTAACACCTGATCTATGAAAGGTAGGGGAAAATGATCTTTAAGAGTAGATTTGTTTAATTCCCGATAGTCAATACATACCCTCCATTTACTATTTTTCTTTGGCACAATTACCAAAGGAGAAACCCACTAACTATCTGAAATGGGATAGATAAAGTTGACATTTAACAATTTTTACAATTCTTCTTTAACAATCTCCCTAAGCTTTGGATTCATCCATCTCTGAGGTTGTCTGATTGGTTTAAAATTTTCCTCTATGGAGATGTGATGAGTGCAAGTCTTAGGGCTTATCCCTTTCATATTATTGTACTCCCATGCATATGCAGAAGAATGTCTTTGTAATATCTTGACTAGCTTTTCTTGTTGAGATTTCTCTAGGTTCTTGTTTATGTTTAAATTTTTACCTGGAAATATCTCAATTGCAGAGTTTCCAAATTTATCCATGGAATAAAGAGACATATTTCTTGATGATAAAAGCTCAATGTTGGATTCTTCTTGAAATTTTTCATGTTTGTATTCCGAAGAGGATTCAAAATTTTCTAAGGTATTCAGAATCTGGCTATCTTCACTAATTTTTGAAATTGTGAAGAGAGGTTGTATGTATTCTTCATCCTCAATCCATTGAGTATCATCTAATTCTGTAATTGTCTTTGCTGGAGGATACAAGGTAAATTTCTTGGTTGAAATACCATCAGAGATGTACATATCACCGGATCTACAACTAATGAAAGCATCAGTTGTAGCTAACCAAGGTCTTCCTAATATAATAGGATGTCCTCCTAGATTATTCTTAGGATTTAGGATCATAAAATCCACAGGATACTCCCAAGAATCTAGGGACACTGGAATTTCTTCTATTACCCCATCAGGTTTGATCACAGATCTGTCTGCTAATTGTAATAATGTGGGTGTAAAAAGAAGATTAGGAAGCTTTAGTTTATCCATGATTTGTCTACTCATGATATTGATTGCTGCTCCTAAATCAATAAGTGTGTTTTGGATCTCAGTTCCATTGATGTGTATTTTAACAACTAGATTTCTTGGGTCTAGATAATTTGGAATGGTAATCTTACCCATCATGATATCTGCCATTTTTCCTGCCAGTTGAATTTTCTTTATCTCTTTGATTATTTTTCCTATTTTTTTCATGCTCAACTCCTTTATTGTTTTTGATAGAATTGGAATTTACTTGATAGCTTGTAATAATGGGATATTATTACAAACATTTCTCAGATCATTTAGGAAATCATAATTAGACACCATAATTTGTTTTTCTACACCCCTATTAATTTGTAATCTTTTTGGAAAGGGAGGTGTAGAGATAGATGTTGATGGCTGCTCTAATATAGGAGTTGAAGTTATTGGTTCTTTATGTTTTGATTTTTCACATTTTGGTCTTGGAAAGGTGTGCTCTATTCAAGACTTTTATTTACCCGCAACGAATCTTCCTCAGAGTTGCTTTGTTCTTGTATAATTACAGAAGGTTTCTTCTTTTCAAGTATCTTTCCAGACCTAAGTTGAACATCATTAAGGTCTAAAGGAGTAATCAAATAGGTTGGAAATTGTTGGCCTTCTATCATGTATGTGTTCTGAGGATTTTTATTGTTGGGGTTTGGTATGGGTTGGGCAGGTAAATGATTTTTTTTCTAAGGAAATGGTAATGGAAGTGGTGGATTTTGATGTTGTGGATTTTGAGGATTTTGTTGAGGAGGGAAATGTGGATATGGTGGATAGGATGGTGGATATTGATAGTACTGAGAGTATCTTCCATAGGGATTTTGTGCTCCTTGTGCCCAAGTTTGAGATTGATTTTGAAATTGGGGCCAAGGTTGCTGCCACGAATTCCAATTTGATAGGGGTTGATTATACAGTTGATCATGGAATCCTTGTGTTTGAGGTCCTTGCCAAGGCATTCTAGAGACAAAATTGAGATATTCTATGGAATTTGTAGGGGTTTCTTCTTGAAAGACAGCTTTAAGACCAAGAAGTGAAGGACAATTCTTGGTCTCATGTTTTTCTAAACAAATTACACAAGTCTCTACAACTTTTGCATCCAAAAGGCACTCTCTCAAGGCATGCTTCTTTCTACATTTGGGACAAAATATTGCTAAGGCATTACATTCAGCTTTTTTCTTGTTTTGTAACATAAGGGTGTCTATTTGTTCACTAAGACTCCCTAAAATGTTAGATTTGAATTCATCAAGCATATGCCCTATTTCTGCCCTACTTACTATCCCAAAAGCATACTTACTTGCCCTTGCAAGAGCGGGGTCTCTTGGTCCTTTTACAGTTTTAATTTTCCCTCTTGAAAGGTTGATACATAATTAAACTATTTTAGGTAATGTGAGCTAAGATATATCCCCTTTTCCCATCATTTTAAGGATATCTAACCATTCATTCCTAATTTTCTTCAACAAGAGAGCTTTCAAAGTATCTTGGTCTAAGTTTTCTATTTTTGCTCTCTTGATGTTATAGTTAAATCTTTCCAACAAATCTTCTAGATTTTCATCCTCTCTTTGTAGAATTTTAAAAAATTCCTCCTTATGGTTGACTGGCATACATTAATCCAAATACCTCTCTAAAAATGCCTGTTTCATGTCTTCCCATGTCCTAATAGAACTGTTGATCAAACTCATAAACCATTTTAATGCTGCTCCTTTCAATGTTGAAGGGAATAGTTTAAGTTTTTGGGCATCTTGTAAGTAATCATAGGTTCTACATAGGACTTCAAATTAAAATAGGAAGGTTTCAGGATCTTCACTTTTGAGTCCATAAAAGTTTGGAAAGACAGAGGGTGAAATGCTTTTCATAGTTGCATTGGTTTCTTCATCTACTAGAGGAAACCCAAAAGATCTTCCCATTTCCCTTCTACCTCTTCCTCTGCCTCCTTCTTCACCTCTACCTCCTTCTCCTTCTGTACCTCTACCTCCTTCTCCTCTACCTCTACCTCTACCCCCTCCAAATAGTACATGTTCTCCATTAAAGACTCCTCCTCCCCCTTATTTTGCCATGGTTGATTCTCCTGTGGAAGGGGAAAAGTTTATGTCTCTAGTAGGGGTCCTTGAATCTGCTTCTAGGACAGGTTCAGTGGATGAATCGGTGGCCACCCACCTAGTCCATTTGGACCAGCACCATCAATTCTTGCAGATTTTCACATTCAGCACAACTTACTATTTTTAGCAGGTTTTCGGGTCCTCCACTCTCGGAGCCGTTTTGGGGGCCTAATGATCCAGGTGGATATTGGTGGCCACCCACCTATTCCATTTGAACCCCCATCTTCAGTTCTTCAATTTTCAAGTTGCAACAAAACTTACTATTTTTAGCAGTTTTTCGGGTCCTGAACTTCCGGAGCCGTTTTGAGGCCCTAAACGACATTTTTTGGGAAAACGGAGAGCAACATTGGTCCATGGACCAATGTTGCTCGTTCAAAAATTGAAGTCCTCGGATAGATCTTTCTAACGAGCTATTGAACGCGTCAAACGGAGATCGAGTGCCAAAGTTATGCCCCCGGGAAGTTGAACCACCAATTTACCCAAACGGGCGCCCACAGTTTTGGCGCCTCATCTCCTACGGTTAGGTTTTTGGACGTTTTAGATTCTACATTGTTTCTCAACAATAAATAGGCCCTCGAGCCTCATTGTAACACAGTTCAGAGGTCTTTAGCCATCACATCTCTTCTCAGAGATTCGCTACCAGCACCCTAGCTATTTTATTTCCATTATGCCCGTAAGCATATATATAATTTTTAAAAGTATAATTCTTTAAAGGGTGCTAGTTCAATGGAAGAGCACCTGCTTTACAAGCAGGAGGTTGGTGGTTCGATTCCATCGTGCCCTGATATTCATATATAGGGAATGACGAAGATCAATTTTTGGTGACGGATGCTCTTTTGACCATCACCAATGAGCTTATGGTGACATTTTTCGACCCTCACCAAAATATGAAATGGTGATGGTCAACAAACGCCACCATATATACGCATCAATAGTGACGACCATTAAAGGTCCGTCACCATAAATCGTTGTTGTTGATATGAAATGGTGAGGATCACTGTTTGTCATTATAGTCATTATTCGTGACGGACCTTGATGTCACCAATGAGTTTATGGTGACGGTCAATGAACGTCGCCATATATATGCACCAATAGTGACGGCCATGAAAGGGCCATCACAAAAAATCGTTGATGTTCATATGAAATGGTGACGGTCACTATCCGTCATTATAATCAATATTTGTGACGGACCTTGAATGTCACCACAACACATACTTTCGGTGACGCCACCTTTGGTGACGTTCAGTTTTTTGGTGATGGAGGCTATTGTCCGTCACCATTGCCCATATGAAATGGTGACGGTCACTATCCGTCACTATAAATCATTATTGGTGACGGACCTTGAATGTCACCACAACACCTATACTTTCGGCGACGCCACCTTTGGTGACGTTCAGTTTTTGGTGACGGAAGCTATTGTCCGTCACCATTGCTCATATGAAATGGTGACGGTCAATATTCGTCACTATAAATCATTATTGGTGACGGACCTTGAATGTCACCACAACACCTATACTTTCGGCGACGCCACCTTTGGTGACGTTCAGTTTTTGGTGACGAAGGCTCTTTTGACCCTCACCAATGAGCTTATGGTGACCATTTTCACCCCTCACCAATGTGATTTTTTCTTGTAGTGTCTGAAATTCTATGATCAGTAGAGTATGAAATTTGGGTTTGAATTGGAGGTGTGCTGCCTCTTGGTCTTGGTGAAACAAGTGGTGTTCTAGGAATCGAGCTTCTGCTTCTTATGAATCTACCCCTTGAGTCTCTTTCTCTAGGCATATCATTGTTTTTGGAAGGTCAGAAACAAGGCTACCTAGTTACACTTCCCCGGCAACGGCGCAAAAATGTCTACTCAACTTAGTGTTCCTAAATTGATGTCATAAATTGTCAACCAGGGCTAGTAAATTGTTGAACTGAAGTGCACTATATGTGCCTAGGTATCTGTTTCCTACTTCGTTGTTGTTTAGTGTTTTTCTAGTGTTTTTGGTTTTGTGTTTTTATGCTAAGAGGAAAGGAACTAAGTTGTTGGCAAGAGAAGTTATTGGTCACACTAAAACATAGAAAAATCTACGCTAGACTATGTATGGCACCTAAGAACAGAAAATGCTAATTCACAGATTAAAAAACTTGACAAGGAAAATAACTCTTCACAGATTGCAAAACTTGACAAGGAAAATAACTCATAACATGAACTTATTCCAATTCTTTATATTAGAAGTATGTTGGAACAACTTAAGAAAAGGATAAGTTTAATGCAATGAGGTTCTTCTAAACAAACAACAACTTACAATATCACAGAGAAAATCTCATCCATGGTTAGAAATTTGTTGGAACACATTTAAAAAATATTATCTGCAACATAGTAAGAAACCCCTACTCTAAATTAACTTATGACACTAAAATTAATCCATTTTGCAACTCAAAATATCACTGTTAAGCCTCATTCAAGGGTTAGAAATCTTTTGGAATAGTTTTGGAAAAAGACAGTTTGTAAAATTATGAGAAATTGCAAAACAGTCAAGACTTCAAAATGACATTACCAATTCTCATCCCTATGATAATGATGTATTAACAGAGATTAAGAACAAGAACAGTTTGTAAAAAATGAATTCCTTTAAGTCTAATTTTAATAGAACTAGAATACAACTAGCTAATAAAACTTAAAATACATTAAATAGAACCAAACTAAAATGCAATTAACTTCTGAAATACTACAGCTGAACAAAAATTCAATTAATCTCTAAAACACTACAGCTCTATCTCATTCAGTGTTAGTGATATTTTGGAATAATTCATAAGAACAAGACTGGCTATAACATTCGATGTAAATGAGCATAAAACATGAAGTTCAGAAAACTATCTAAATTAGGAACGAAACAAACCTAAAGTTACTTATCTAAACAATATGCACAAAGCCTCTCGGGCAGTAGCAGCCCTCTACCACCAGATCAGCACACGAATCTCCTCAAGATTGCTTCAAATCATGTATTAAATTTGTTCTTCTTTCATTAAAGGAAAACACTTCAAAAACAGAGTATTACGGTCTTAGACAACTTAACAATAAAACATCAATCTAGCTAACTATCTCTCAGTCTCCCGAGTTATTCTTATATGAAAAATACATAACTTCCCTCGAGAAGAAATAGGGATAAGTGTCTTTTTTAATTAAAATCAAATTAGAACTCTTGTGGAGGCCTCGTACTGTACTGAAGACATCTGTAGAGTCCTTGTCCTGGTAGAAGTCTATCTCTTGGTTTTGGTTTCCTCCACATGCATAACCACTTGGAAATTTTTGCTCAGACTTCGTAGAGGGCAAGGAATGATGTGGATGAGGTCTGGAATTCAACCATATGTGTTTTTCCTTTAAGTGACACCTGTAACCTGTGTGAACATAAGGATAGCTGCAAAATGTGTGACTGGCTACAAAATGGCTGCATTCTATAGCTAAGTCTAGTCAAAAATTACTGCAACAAAAAAACCATAAAAGTGTAGCAAGTCAATCATTATATGCATTATTAAAGTATTTTTAATCAATATTATTGATATTTTAAGCCTATAACTGATAAAGGACAAAGGAAATGAAGTGAAATTTGGTGAAATAAAAGGACATCTTTGGGGCTCAACAACAATCTCAGCAAAGAGGAAATTGATGAGGATAGTTTAGAGATAGTTTTCATAGTGGTCTTAAATAAATAAGGAAATGATGGTAAAAGTCCTAATGATGAGAATAGTCAAGATAGCAGAAAAAAGGGTAAAGGCATGGACAGTCTTGAAGATAGAAAAATATCAGACTTGGGCACCTCCCACAACACAGAAATAGAGCATGACCTTTTTAAAGATCCTCATGGTAGTAAGATCATTAAAAATGTTGAAATTGATAATCAAAGGGACTGCCAATAGTAAAGTGACAAAGGGACACCCACATAAAACATTCTTGAAGAAAAAGATAGTCTTAGGGCTGTAAGTGACTAGATTGAACAAGCCCAGTCTTTAACACCTCCCATCATCCCATATCAGAAAGGTAGGAGGCATGTGTTTGCTGCCTCCAAAAGGCAAGGGGCCATGTGCTCCTCCTCAGGACCAGTGAAGTAAAAAATCACCAAAATAGTGAAAGGCAAAGTCACTCAAGCAGTGAAAAGCATTGTCACCAGGGAATTAAGGAGAAGAGGTAAACTGCCAAAGAAAGGCAAGGGTGGATTGCCAAAGAAAGACAAGGGTAATAAGCCCATGAAGGACAAAGGCAAGAAGGAAATAGAAGAACAAGAAAGAAACCATGAAAAAGAGAGGGAATTTGAACTCATCCACATTGACAGTGATGAGGACAATGAAACAAGGATTCTTAATTCCCTCTTACAAGACCGGGATGCACAATTTAAAGATTTGGTGAATGATTTGGAAAGATAAAAAAATATCATTCATTTTCTACAGACACAAAATGCGCAAATGAGTGGCCAACTTTCCATTTATGAAGCCTGGGCACTCAAGTACAAAAGAGAGGCTAAGAAATCACAAGTGAAGCTATAAGAGTACATGGGTGACTATGAAGAAGATGATGAAGAAGAAGGGCCAGCTAGGAAAAGGCCTAAGACTATGGGTCTTAGGAGAGTATTAGAAAAACAAAGAGAGGAAGAATTAGCTCGAGTACAGCAATTCCCTCTCACTGAGCTCCTAGCCTTGGAAATTGAAAATGACAAAGAATCATGGATAGAAATGGAAAACTTGCATTTAGAGGCAAAATTGGAGAAAGCAAACAAGGATGTAGGCTTACAAAGGAAGATGACTCAGCATTACAAAAAGCTAAATCAGTTTGCTAGAAAAAAGCTCAAAGCTGCCCAAAGGAGGCGCCCGGTGCTAAAAGATGAAAAATACCAAGCTAGGCTTGGAATCTTGGCTCAAGATTCATTATAGGTCTCTAGGGACCCTTGAGGGATCCACTCACCAAATTTGGGCAAATTTGGACACCATTTCGTTTTTTGTGAATTTTTAAGCCTAAGAGTGCAGCACCCCGGACGTTGCACCTTTTCTCAGAGCATTTTCAGCAGGAAAATTTTACATTTTTGGATTCCTTGGCACTAGGAGAGTATGATCATAAATTTTTAGCTCATTTGGAGCTGCTTTGGCCCCTCAAAAGGTCCAAAAACAACCATTTTTTCACCATTCTGCCACTGTTTCTGAGTAGATGTTGCGCCCCTCGGTTTCTTCACCTTTTCCACTTTTTGAGCAGCTTCTAGAGATCTGATTTGAAAAAATCAAATATATTTGGAAGGTATACATCCATATCTTTCCAGCAGGCCATCATAGATCTTTTTTCGACATTGGGAAGGCCTCCAAAACCTTACCGCAAAAGGCCCCTTTTGGTTCTCCGCGCCTGGAAATTATGCTAAAAAAGAGACAGTTTTCTCCATTCCTGTGTGAGGACAGAGAAAATGTTCGTTAGGAAAGTTATATCATGTATTTCAGAGCCTAAAAGTCAATATTTTTTCTATTTTGCTCCGAAAAGGATATTTTGAAGAGATATTTTGTGCCTTGGACCTTGTAAGGCCTCAAGGGAAGTTTTAGATATTTTTCTTTGGCCAATGGCCTTCTAGCTGCTCTAGTGAGATTTTTCTCCTCTTGGCTTATATAAACCATAAGGATTCATTGTAAAAAAAGGGAGAACTTGACATGTTAAGAGCAATACATAGTTTTATGAGTTTAGAGAAAATATTGGTTTTATGAAGCGGATGAATGTCTTGTTTGGCTTGATGGTGGAGGAGCATAGTGTGCAGGATTCCATAGCATGGTGAATGGTATGTTTCCCTAATTTGTTTATGTCTTATTGTTTTCATGAATGTTTCATGCTTCTTATTTTTTGTAGATCAGAAAAGTATATGTTGAGATATGCTCATGGAAGCACCTCAAACCTCCTATTTACTACAGCTTTGATGTTTTCTTCTTCTTGGTCATTATAAGAAATTCTTAACTGCTCCTTAGGTATACCAAGAAACTGTTATTTATTTCATTAATGGTTAGTATGTTAGCTATCAAATTTGATTCAAGGTATGCCCTGCTTATTTGAAGTTCTCAAAACTCTATTTCTAAAACCTTTCTATGAAATATTGATTGCTTAGGTTAAGTCAAAGAGGTCTCATTCGATCTTGCCCTTCGTCCATGCTTACCAACTTGTTTCAGAGTTCCCTATAGTTTGATATATTTTTTTTAGGAGTTCCCTTCTCATATATTAAGTTATTTGTTTATCTTATATGTTTTCCCAACAACTGAAGGTGAATTTCTAAAGTTAGGAGATCTTATGCCCCTATGTCTCACCTTAATTTTTATCTTTCATGTTTATCAGTTTGAGTATGTTTCATAGAGTTTAATGGTTTGCCCTACCTCATGAGTATTTTCTTTCAAACTATATATGTTTAAGACTTATTTGTTTTTCATAAGCTTAATGTTCATTTCACCTCATACCTCACCTGAAGAATCCATTGACCTTGCTAAATCAGCCATGCAGTACACCTTATCCATCATTTAGGCATCCTTGACTTTATCTGAACACATAGCCCTGTTGATTTGATGAACTCTCTTTCCATTTGTCTTACTTGATCAGTTTTACCTCAAAACCAAAACAAACCAAAATATACTTAACAACTAGCCTAAAATCAAAACATACAAAGTGAACAAGTTCACATCCTTCGCATAATAGAGAGAGCCCTCTCTAAGTCCAGGAAGGCTAGGTCCTAGGACTGCAAAGATTGGTCTGATGTTGCCCTACCATTTGGTTTACCAATCTGCCAAATTACGCGACTCCAAAAACATCCACATGTACATGAAATTCCTTTGACCAATTAGGAAATATTAGTATGGGTGTAGAGATCATCTTCTCCTTGAGTAGCTCAAAACTATTCTAAAATTCATCATTCCAAGAAAAGGAAACATAATTTTTAAGCAGTCTTTCCATGGGTGTTGTGATCAGTGTGTACCCCTGAATGAATTTCCTGTAATAGCCCATGTGTCCAATAGAACGTAGTTATTTCTTCGTTGTTGGGACTACAAGGTTTATAATTACAGCTACCTTCGCAGGATCAACCATCAGCCCTTGCCGGAAAACTATGTGCCCGAGCAGGATTCTAGAAGGCACGCAGAAGATACACTTCTTGATATTCAAGGAAATTTGGTGCTTTTGGCATGCATCCAACATTAATCGCAGGTTAGAGACATGCTCCTTTACCAAGCCAAATACTGTCCAGTCATCGAAATAAACCTCCAGGAACTTATGGATAAACTCCTTGAATACAGAAACTACTACCCTAGAGAAGATAGCGGGTGCGTTCTTGAGACCAAAGGGCATGATTGTGTACTGAAAGGACCCCCATTCTGTTGTGAATGTAGTCTTACTGCGATCTCCAGGTGCAATTTGGATCTGATGGTACCCTGAGAACCCATCAGTGAATGAATAGGCTTCCTGCCTGCCCACGCTATCAAATATTTCATTTGAGAAGAGCATAGGGAAGGGGTCATGGACATAGGCATCATTTAACTTGTGCAGATCCATGTAGATGCGTATCTCCCCCTTTGTTTTCTTTTCTTGTATAACCATCGAGCTTACCCAATTCGAATGTTCCACCAGTTCAATTATACCTGCCACAAGCATCTTGTCCAGTTCTTCTTTGAACTTTTTCTTATATTTAGGGTTCAGACGGTAAGACCGCTACTTTATGGGGCATGCCTCTAGTTTTAGAGTGATGTGCATAATGCCTAGGTCCCTTGTGATTCCTTTGAGCTTGGAAAACTTTGTTGGAAATAAGTCTTGATATTCTGTAAGTAGCTCTCCAATTTTACCAACGGTTCCTTCATCCCAATAGTCCCCAATTTTAGCCAACTTAGGATGTTCTTCTGTCCCGATATTAGCTTCGCGTAGCTTGAGAGGTTGATTCACATCAATATTCTGTAGCAGGGGTCTAATTATGGTGCGTTCCCCCTCAGATTCTGGGATAGAGACGTTCCGAGGATTGTCTTCCTCTTCTTCTATCGCCAAGCTCCCGCAGTTGACTATGTTTTGCATCTGCGCTTCCCATTTCAGGACCACTGGTGTGGCATGATGGTGTGAGTCATTAAATACAAAAGCATCGATGTCCTACAGAGCTTCATCAAGCACTTCCATCTCCCCAATTAGTCTGAACGTTCCTATAAAGTCATCTTTTAGTATTTCTCAGTGGCGGGTGCATTGATGTAGCTCTGCATCTAAATACCATGCGATGGGGATAGGGCCCAAGGCATGAAATAATAGATGAAACCACTCTTCTGTAGTCCGATCGGACCATTTTTCCATCCAGGTGAGAAAATGCACGCGAGGATCTCCAGGTCTGAGGAATATCTCGTTACATATGTCAGCCGGGGGTGCAAACCGTAGGATAATCATATCCCGACACGTTTCCCAGTCATGGAATTCTTCTTTGTGGGTGTCCCACCATTGTGCAGGCGTCCCACGCATAGCTAGATTAAGGGCCCACAGCCGTCATTCTCATGGAACCATAGCTTCTAGCGTTCTTAGGAATTATTCGATGCTACCAGACTCATCAAAATGGGGTAGATCTCTTACCTTTGAAGAAATACAGCAGAGGTTCCTTGTGACCCGAGGGCATCGTGGTGCTGAGACATCATGCAACCTGTTTTTCCAATTCTCCATCTCCTCGTTAGAGTCAGAGAAGTATTCACTATCTGCTTCCTAGCAGAGTACCCCCTCTGCCATGGTATTTATCCAATCCTCATTTTGCGCAGTCAACTTGTAAATGTGATCTACTTATTTGTTATCACATACTAGCTCTGTGTAGCATTCTCCTTCCGTAGGATCTAATGGTACTGTCACCCTTGTTCTGTTATTTTCGAATACCATGCTTCTTTTCCTGAGGTTGAAGATACCACCCATATCTATGGCTCAGTCGAGTCCTAAAAGCGTAGGGTATGGGTCTACATCTTCTACAATCTAAATTACTTCGAAATCAGCATGGGCCTTGACCCCAGCGATATCTACCATGAGTTTTGATAACTTATCTCTGCCAAATCTACCTTAGGCTTAAATAAGGTAAAACTCAAGGCTACATCAAACCACGCTCAGCCTCGTAGCTAGCCCTACGAGGACAGGAGAGGGCTCTCTCCGGGTCTATCTCGGCAAAAGGTCTTCAAAGGGGCTGAGATGACTTATAATTGGTACTGATTTTAGGCTAGTAAAGAGATAGGAAAGTTTGATTTTGATTTTTTGGGTTTTTTGTTGAAAAGATGGGAAAAACAATTTTGGGTCCGGGGATAAGGCCAAATTTTTGCAGAATTCGAGTTGGGGTGAGGTAGGCAATAGTCTTGATGCTTTTGATCGGGTATATGGATGGATCAGAACGACAAGGAGCTAAAGAGGGCAAGGGAGAACATGGATCCTCTCCAAACAGGTGAAAACATGTAAAACTAAACAAATTCAAAGGCAGAGCACTGAAATCAATGGATTCAACCTCATTTACTCATTCATTTAGTTTCAGAAGCATAAGAAAGGAATGGCATACATTAAACATGAAATAACTTACAATAAACTGAGAGAAAACACCATCAAGAACTGAAATCCACAGGAATCCCAACAGGTGCTGCAAAACCTCTGATTTTTCCTTAGCCAAAATATGAAAAATATGTACAATAGTGTGCCAAAATCTTCCCAAGAGTCCAACCTGTAGAATGTCTCAAAAATTACATCATATAGACTATCCTAACCCCTTCCCACACCTCTAGGGGTCGAATTCCTCCTTCTAGGAGTAGTTCCAACTAATTCTAAACAAGGAGCTAGAATATAGGCATCTAAACAACTTGCCTCTAAAAGGGAGGAAACTAATTCTTACATCTGATTTTTACTTTTTTAGGAGTGAATCATCTAGAATAGGTAAAAGTGAGTCAAATTTACATTCCAACCATCAAAACAACTCAAAAATTACATCCACAAGAAAAACTGGTCCAACTGGCCGGAATCCTGAGCTGGAAAATGAAAAATCAGCCAAAAATCTATATGCGTAGCGCGCCTGAGCCATATGCGTAGCGCGTCTTTCATCCTGCTTTTGGGGCACTTCCCGGCATCCAAATTGAGCTCATGATAGCTCGTTGGAAAGCCCCAGATGCTGGCTATCTAACCCAAGTGGAATTTCCCAATTTGGAGCTCATTTTCCCCTCCAAAAATTCATTCTCCCAAAAGTACTTCCTGCTGGTGCAAAAGGTGGCAGAAAGGTGGTTTTCATGGTGTTTTTGGGCCTTTTGATTATCTAGAACTTGATGAAATGCTTCAGACATACTGGAGCATGCATAAATTACCATGAAAAACCCAAAAATATAAATTTTTCCTCCAGCAAGTGTCCCAATCATAAGCGAGCGCGTCGACGCGCTACTCGTATAGCTGAAAAATCTGTTTTGAGACCAAAATATTTCAAAATGACAAAAATTTCTCCGAATTTGCTCAAATTCGGAGCGAAGACCCTCCATCATGTATCATGCCCAGCCAATGAAGCCTCGGCCAAAATCTGGAGTGGATCAGGCCTCTTCCGCCGTTTTAGTGCACTGCTCAACCTCCTCTTTAGAATCTTCATTTTTGCCTTGAAGACGTGCATGCGGGCCCAATAATGACCTTTCATGTGACGAAGCATGTCTTTGTCTCTATTGGCCTTTGCCATCAATTTCTCCAGATGAATGTTAACATGCGTGAACGCAATAATCTCGATCGTGGAATGTCATATCACGAGTGTCTTAAAGACAATTATTCGATACATCTCTGATTCGCCATGACTCATAAAGTGTTGCTCATCCTCTGCGTGCCATTTTATTACCTTTGCTCCCGGTGGGATTTATCACGCGGTCCTACGTTCTCCCCCAGTACGTGTCCGTCTCGGCCTTTCTCTGGATGATCTCTTTCGGTTCGGCTAGGAGAGCTCACATCAGCATCGATGAATGTGAGAAATCGGTGTCTCGACCACCTAGTGAGCCCTCTCGCCACGCAGGCATCTTGCCTGCGTGCGAATACCTACACGTGTCTTTGAAGAAGAAATGTAGAAGGCGAGGCCCTTCCACCCGGCGGTGAAGTGCGTACTCGTCGTGTGTATGGCTATAATGCGTCTGTGTCCTTATTTGGTATGTCACATCAAATGAGCGCACGATATGCTCGATCTCGAAGGTGTGGGGTGATGTGAAGGCTCTCCTGCATCATGAACTGCCTCGGGCCGGGCGTGGCGGCTGACGGAAGAAACCACGGGAGATAAATCCTCTCAGCCAATGCTGGTGTGTCGACTAATGTACCACCATGATTTTGATCAGCGCGTAATGATATATACTGCTATGCTTCTGTGCTGGGGTCTTCTTCTGTACAAGAAATGTCATCCTCTCTATGTTGCGATACATGAAGTATGGAATGCTCATCATACGTACCCTCGTGAAATGCATCAAAAAACAGACATGGTACGCATAGAGGCGCGAGAATCTACCCTCGCAACTGAAATATCGAATGATGAGTTTCATCAATGGTGCAGGCGCTCATCTGAAGAATACGAAAGGAAAAAACCACCCTTTCCGGAGTGCCTCTTTCTGCTTCTTAGTTTGATGTATGGCTCATAGTGGAATTTCTCTAACTGCTTACGTTTGTTCCATTCCTCTCCTATATTTGGTATCCCGGTGGCCTGAGCAATAGTTTCTGGTGACAGAATGAAATCTACTCCGGCGAGGTTTACACAGCCATCATGTAAATGTAGAACAAATAGACGAGCTAGTTCACGATGATGTTGGGTTTGTGAAATCATCTCACAGTATTGGAAACATGATTATTGTTGCGAAAACAATCCATTTCAAGTGGAGGCAAGCACCTCGTTATATTTTAAAAATAGTGCTCCACCGGAATCTTACCACGGTTTCCACTTTTGTGCAGAATATAGTGGCACATTACCCTGCGCGCGGAATCAACTGTCTATTACTCCTACTCATAAAAATGAATCCGTGTACGTTGTAGCACAGAAAACAATATGTACGCAATATGTATGTTAATATAGGTGTAGTGAAACAAAAGTTTCGTGTATGTAAAACCCAAACATGTCATATCAAAGTAGGAAAACAAGCCACTGTGGTGATGGCTCTGTCAAGTGGATTGGCATAAAACAGTCACTGCTTTGATCACAAGGGAATTTGACAAATGAGTAAAAAAGTGTAATGTAGTGTACAACCTTTGTAATGCTGGCTAAGATTTTTCAAAGAGAAAATGAGTATGGGACTGTGTTTTATCAATGGAGAATGGGAAACAATGTGAAAATGACCATAGTAAAACAATAGCAATGACAGTGGTAATATAATGGCGATGACAACAGTGATGAAATGGGAAACTGAGAGCGTGAGGGCCGTGACACTTTGACAGTAGATGTATAAACATATATATCAACAACACAAGCTTGGAAATCCTTCACAAGACCATCAACATGTCTTTCAAAACCCTAAGAAATGAATTTGCAATGAACCTAGGGTTTACACATTTCTCCTCATCAAATACTTGTTTCCCCACTTTGAAAACACCACAATCATGTTCAAAAATCACTTAACAATCGTGAAGAACTTACTTGCAAGCTGATTGAGGAATTTTGCATGAAACTGGACGCAAGGGCAAAAAATTTGGCTCTGAGACTATATGCGTAGCACCCTTACCCAGTCCGTAGCGCGCTGCATGTGCATAGCGCGCTTGTAAATTTACACAGGCTGGGGAGGCTATATGCATAGCGCGCTTTATATGAGTAGCGCGCCTCCTCTGTGAGTAGCGCGCCTCTTACACCTCCGGTCTTCAGTTTTGAAAACGAGCTTTCGCCCTTCTAACCTGCAATTCGACCTTTGCTTTGGGAATCTATGCAAATGAGTTGTCTCCAATGCTTTATATGGATTGCAAAATATCTCATAAAAATCAACTTTGATTTAAATTTTCTCCATAACCCACTTTAATAATGTTTGGCACTTTGTCATTTGATCACTTAATACAATGCTGTCCTTTGGCTTTTTATTATTTTTCTGAGTTTTGGACTGATGATACTTGATTGTTTTTTGCAGGGATCTGGCATTTGGCTTTGGCAAAGATCAGAGGCTTGCTCTGGAACTTCTCATGGTGAAACAAATACAATTATTACAAAAAATGAAGTTTGACAATTTCTAGTTCCAAAACAGAGTTTTGGACTAGAAATGTCTTCAAATGTTTTTGATAATAAAAACGTGAAATAGGAATCTTTTGAAACTAACCTCATGGCCTGCGGGATTTTATTACATGTATGCAAAGGACTGAAAACCCTAGACTCTAGGACTAAAGACTCTTTTTAACGAAACTAATCATTTATGACAATGAATGCAATGACCATGAACTTCAGTGATTTTTGAGGAATTTTAATTAGCCCTGCAGGTACAAGCATGAGGAAACACAAGAAAACCAGACCCCCTCGTCAGTCAATGGCATGCTCCTAGAGAAATGCAACGAAGTGGAACGAGCGAGACACCTAAGAATGATATGCAAAAAGCGAGGCGATCTCGGCAGAGGGGAGGCTGTGGGCCAGCTCTGTGATCTTACGGTATAATCTTCTGTTGGTTGGCCATACACAGTTGAATATTGTACCACTCCAACTTGGGTTCTTTCATTCACTGCCAAGTTCGATTAGGTATCACGTTTGCATCTGAACCTAAGTCTAAGGCAACCTGATCCATTTCATAATTACCGATTTGGGTCGTTAATCTCATCTCCCTACCAGTACGTTTCCTATATCTTCCTAATTTGTGTATGCCCCGAACTTCTGTAGATTGGGGGGACTGCCTTGCACAGCTATCTATTACTGCCTAAAGGTTTTCTTCGGCCCGCGGGTGGTGTAATATCTTTATACACACCTACAAGAAGGGTCTCACCTCGTCATCCGCTCCTAGGTGCGCAGGTGTCTACATAGTCTGCAAAGTAGAGTTTCTTGTCTTAGTACTATCTTGGTGGATTGTTTCTTGTCCTGGATCATGGTCCAATCCTTCTTGGTTTTTAGATGCTTGTTGGCTCAGAGGACCCCATGCATCCCCCTTCATGGCCATCGTACTGCATTGTGCACTTGAATTTCTGTCTCATAGTTCGACCTTAATTCTTTGTACATTCTACATTGGTGTTGTCTGTTTCTCTAGCATTTTTTTTATCAAGATTGGGCAGTCCTCAATCTCATGGTCCAGCTACCGACAATATTTACAGGATTTCCTGGTAGGGTTTGGGTAGTCTCTTGCAAAGTGTCCTACCTCCCCGCAGTTATAACAGATTAGCTGCGCACGTCTTCGTCCTGCGCTTCCCCCCAAACCTCCCCTGCTCCTTGCTGGGGAGCCACCAAAGCTCGTGGGGGATCTAGGTGACGCAGGGTCTGACTCTACCCTATACAAGCTTCCTCGATCTATCACCAGCTCGTAAGTACGACAGTTCTACTCATCACTGTGTCTGCTGGGAAGAATCTACACCATTGTTGCCTTGTTTTCTCATACTTAGCCGAGGGCAACTGGGTACAGCCATCGTGTATTCTGCCTACCCGGCGGTCATCGCACCATGGCCGCAAACACAGCGAGCCTGAACATAGTAAGGAGCCGGGCCTCCGCCTGCGTATAATCTACTAGTAGTGACCGCAGTCCTTCGTGTCTGGAACATGCGACATCGTACCATAGGTACGCACTATCTCCTTTTCCTTTCATTGTCAGGTCCACCGGTTCTCCATTTGCATAACTTGGAGTTGCTTCGAATTTTCTTGTCATCCTCAGTGTCTTCTCTAAGTGCTGACTTCTAGTTTCATAGTGACTTGCAAAGGCTTTTTCTATGATTCGAAGGTCTGGTAGCCCATAGGTATACACCAGAAGTGAGAGTAGCGACGCCAGCGATGAACACGTTAAAGACATATGTGTCTTGTTTTGTGATGCTATATTCAATCCTCAGTCTCTAATTTCTTTCTTCCATCACTGATCAACCTCCCATATAGACTCTAACACACCTTTCTTGAAGTCCTTCACTTCTGCTACCAACTGAGAGTAAGATTTTAGCTTCCGAAATTGTTTCTTTAGAGCGTCCTTAATATCTTGAATAGATGCGCTTCCGTTCTGAGAGATGTATCGCATGTACCAGTCCAACGCTCTTTCTTCAAATACCAGGGACAACTGCACCCTTTTCACAGTATCACTCACCACACCTTGCGCAGTCCATACTAAGTCTGCAACAAACCAAAATATGTCCATGTCCTCATCTCCCGCATCTTTAAAGGTAGGTAATTTCAAGTGCACTGCCATGTCTCCTTCTGGAGGGGTTTCGGGTGAGGTTGTATTCATTGGGGTAACTAGTGGGCTTTGCACAGTTGTTTCTTTCTGCAATCTATAGCCAGATTTATCCCCTTCTCAATTGGTTCGATAGCACTTACTGCTCCGCATTGTACTTTCATCCAAAAGGGAGCTCATTCACTTACACTTGCTCTTCTTCTTTGTCAGGTTCCCAGTACTCTCTTGTCATGAATCGATCCCTTTCTCAAAATGCTCCAAGTCCCAAAAATGAAACCATTTGTTGGCTCGAGGGGTCCTAACCCAGGTTCAGAGTTCAAGGTTTGCCAACAAACCCCTATAATACTAGCCCTTTCTATAGTGACCTACTTGTGCAGGTCAAAGTCTCACCCGAAGTAGTATGGGTGGGTGCTAGAACCAAATTTCCGCACCCTGAGAAAGGATAGGTAATGCAAGCAAAGCTGTGCCCTGCCTCGAGATGTCCAGATCTTCTCGAGGAGGGCTAATAGGTTTCTTTTCGCATCCATGTGCACACGGTAAATTATGCTATGGTGTTGAAAAATCATATAATTCCAATACAGTAGCTCAATATTGCATAAAACAGAAAAAAACAGATCTAGATGCAGTAAAACACTTACATAGAACTTTCACAGCTAAATACAGAATACACATAATACAACAATTACCAATGATTCGCATAAATAGTACACATAGATTCAGTTCTCAATAGCCTTTATTATTCATCAATTCATCAATTCCCTCTTACAATACCTGTCCCAACCTATGCACATAGTAGCAGGGTCCACACACAGCAGGACTCTGGATCTCCGCGCACACAACCAACAGGAGTCATTCCCGAAAAACCCAAACAGATTTCCTAAACCATAATTCGCATCAATGTCTCCTCATTTTTCTCTACGTTACAATTCAAAATGTTCCTCTATTTATAACAATCTAGCTTAAACTTTCCTATGGTCTGCAAACCATGTTTTTCAGACCCCAGGTTTACCCTTTTGCCCATTAGAATACTTTTGGGGCTTTGACCCACCCCAAAACCCCTGCGCTAGACTAAGTATAATAAAAAATATACAAAATTGGACATGTTTCGTAGCTCGTAGGAGACCCTGTTCCAACACTCCCTCTCTCTCCAACTGATGGTCATCCTGATTCAGTTCAAAAAATTATACATTAGATTTTTATTTTGAAATTTTACTCTTGCATACGTAAGTTTTTTTTTACATAGACGCGTTTATATGCAACTTCAAAATTTTCAAACAACGTATATGCTTCAAAATTTTCAAACTGCGTATATGCAGAGGGCTAATCTAAAAAAATAATTTGTATGGATAAATTAACCTAAAATTACTTGAATTGATAGAAAAATTGATTACTAAGTTGATTGAAAGGATTACCTAGAAAATTCGAGTTGATTCTGCTAAGAATTCATCCTAATTGAAGTTGGAGATTTTTTACTCCAGAGCTTTTTCTCAAATTCACCAATGCGCAAATGACCAAATGTAAGTTCAAAAGGCCTATTTATGTCCAAAATTCAAATTCTTTTCAAAATCCACTTGTCTAAAGTTGTGTGTTTAATTGTTGAAATTGTCCAAGAATTTATGACCTTTTGACTTGCAAGTGCGGGGATAACTTGTTTTTAGGACCATTTGACGATTTCAAGATAATTTTGACCACTTTGACTCCATGACCACTAACTTGGCATGGAAGGTATTGTGTTCAAAAATGATATATAGGTTAGGGAATTCACTTTCCATTGCACTTATGCATACTAGCCTCCATACTTAAATCTTGCCATAGGGTCTGTTAGCCACCTATAAAAATTTTTTCAAGAAAATAAGTGGCTAAATATTTTTCTAAGCCTTCAAGAGATACATTTCCTTTGGAAATATCTCATTCTTGAAGCCTCTATGTGCCCTTTGCTTTTGAAAAATATCTTCACTATTGTTTCCATCAAGAAATCCTCACTATCTGTAAAAAAATTGTGCTCAAGGAAAACCCACATTTGCTCCTTTTTACCCCTGCAAAATTCCCCATTTTGACCCCTTTTTCCCTTCTCAAAATTTCCCCTTTAACTCCAAAAATCCTTTCCCAAGTCCTCTAATTCATCAAATTCCCCCTTTTAAAAACCATGTGAGATCCCTTCATTTGATTTTAAAACCCCTCTTTTCCCCTACCGAAACCTCTGTTCAGCCTTAAAAAACTCTGTTTTTAGGCCTAAAACCCACATTTTATCATATAATAGGTGTAAGCCCCTTTTGGCCCAGCCCCAGCTCCTTCTCCGCATATAACCGGCGCCGAGACCATGTGCTAATTCTTCGGATGCTAATCGCAATCGAAGTTTGTTATGAGTGCATTCCCTTTGTAAATCGAAATTCTCCGATGCGATTGCATTACGTTCCGCAGACCTCCGCTGAGATCCCAGCCCTTGATCTGTATAGATCTGATGGCCAGTGCTAATCACATCATGCCCGTCAACACCTCTCTCCATTACCCCTCGATTGAGTTTTGACCGTCGCTTTGATTCCAGATTGGACGGCTGGCGCTTAGTCGCATCACAAAAAGTATTAACGCGCCATCCCTCGGCCCCTCTGATTGCGACCTTCCAATTCAATCCTAGCCATTGAATCCACAAGAACCAACAGCTAGGGTTCGATCGCTCTCCGCCTCTTTTATCCTCCATCGTTCCCCTCCGATCAATTCTCCACCGTTGATCTCTCTGCTGATCCAACGGTCCACGTGTAATTGCAACTTCAACCATCAGAGTTTTGGTCTCCTGCCATTCTCTGATGCGATTAAATCGTAGTTGTCCATTCCATTTGATCTAATGGCCCTCCTTTCTCCTGCCCATTCGTTTGATCCTTTTGCCTGTGCTTCCTCTTTTAATCTCCGCTGTTCATCCCGTAGATCGGACAACCCACATTAAAACCACCACTGACTTGGCCCCCTGCTTCTGACCGTGCACTTTCCCATATCGCGCTCCATCTCCCACTGTCAAATCTCATAGTCCCAGATCCAACGGTGAGCATCCATATCGCGTAAATTTGGTGTTCGGGCTTTAAAAGTTTGAAATCACGTGATATGGGCGGCTTTATTTTGCCACGTGTTGGGCGGTGGACCATATCGCGTTATTTTGGGAAATTTTCAAAACCGTTCTTTTGCAACGAAAAAACAATTGTTTGCCCCTTGGAAACCACTTCCCCCTTTCTACCTCCAAAAGTCCATCATCCAATCCCGACCGTTGATCTGATCTCGATCAACGGCCCACACTGCATCGCGTTCCCATTCATATTTTTCCATCAGGCTCCCAGAGAGTTTCTTCGGAGTGATCTTAGCCATTGATCTCCTCCTGAGATCTAACAGTCCTTATTCTAAATTTCCCTCCGCCCATACCAATCCCACCATCTAAAGCCACGATTTCATGAGTTTTCATCATTTTCCTTTGTAATCTGCTCACATTAAAACTTTTATGTTTTACATTAAAAGTTTATTTCATTCTGCCTAACCTCTAAAGCCATTCCATCAATGAAATCTGACTGTCTATTACCACCACCAAATCTAATCGGACAGTCTAGAAGTATTTCTTCACCAAACCTTCATCTGATCATGTTTCCACCATTAAACAGTTATTTCCACCATTTTCCCACTACAACCACTGCTTTCGCTACTGCGCCTCCATTTTTCATAGGCCTCCACAACATCCGAACCTCCACCCCAATGGATTTTTTTAAACATGTTTGTGTGTTTTACAGGGTTGCAGATGGAGAAAATTGTTGCCGCTCACAGTCACTGTCATAATGACACAGAGCGCAGAGAAGGCCATCTTCCGAGCCAAAGATTGCAGAGAAAGCGTCTAGGAAGATTTTTGGGTGAAACATTTCATTAAAGGACCAGTGTTTAACTCTGTAGAACCGTCCAGCGCCATTAAAACTCCATTTCCATAGACAGAGACAGTCAATGAGGCGGCAAAGAGTATCAGTGAAGAATTAAAAGGAGTTAATGCCCATTATTGAAGATTTTAAGCTTTAATTCAATGTTTAAAGGGCGAATGTACCAGATTGAAGACCTTATGATTAACACAGAAGGCCTAATGAGGCCTATAGAAAAAAAAACAATCTTATCAGTGTCTCACATCAGCAGAAGGTTCTTTCCCGTGAAAGGACAAGTTCCCATACTGTTTTTTATTCTACATCGAGCTCCTGAGAAGACCTCCACCCTAACATAAAGTCCTAATGTTGCCAGAGCATTTGTTATGCAGTATGGTAGGCCTAAAAGTAATTTATCTTCCTTTTCTCACCACCAGATTACTATAGAGTACTACAGCCAAAAAGTACATCAAAGAACATACCTAGAGTTACAATCAACCTGTCAAAGACCACTCTTCCATCCAAAGAGTACTAAAGACCAATGCATAGATATTATGACAGAATGGGCCTCGAACCTATTTTTATACTTCTCTTTTAATGTTTCATTTAAAGTTTCATCTACCTCCTCTGCCTTTCTTTCAGCTATAAAACTCATGAAAAAACACATTGTAAAGGTTGTTGATCGGATAACTGTGAAATGTAAGCTATTTCTCTTGAGATATAGTTCTGTGTGAAAAGTTGTAAAATAGGCAGAGGAAGATGTTGTCAGACTAAATATCAAGCTATTGGAAAATGTTGTATATGACTGGTGTTTCTCTTTGATATGACAAGCAATTTCTTTGGATCCTGATTTAAAGCAACAGTGATGTGTTCTACCTTTGTCTCTGTTTTCCTCCTGTAATTCATTACATTTCATTTCGCAAGTCAGAATCAGAAATTTGGTTTAGGATATACCCTTGCATGGTACCCTAATGCTCCTGCTCTTCTTATCTTTAATTTTTTCTACTATATGTGCTATCTGAGAACTAATTCAAGATAATTTAACCAGTGAAGTAGTTTTTATTCACTACTAACTGATGTATGAATTTACAAGTCTATTCTTAGATGTTCTTGTCTAGTTTAATTGAAAGAATTGGGATACTGGGAGTTTAGAATGCTAATTCTATCTCACTAGGGTCCTTTTCTAACTGTTAAACCTTTCTAAGTTCCCTTAAGTTGAATGTCAAAGCATTGAAAGTTCAAAGCCTTTCTCTGATCTCAGGCTTCACCTTTGTGTTAAAGCTTAAGTGTTCCTTGTTGTCTGAAGAGTTAGCCACTTTAGGAGTTGGTCATAGGTGTTTAAGGCATGCCCTGTCCCTAGATTTACTCTCTAAGTGGTCACCTTGGAGGATCCCTTGTCATCCACCTTCATTCTTTACCATTTCATGCCACACTATCATCTTTGAAAGATCCTCTGTTTTAGATGACTAGCCCATTTGAAAGCCTTGGATATTGAATAGCAATTAAACCCTTTTATGAATCCATTGCCCAATGGTCTCGAGTATTCTCTGAATTATATCCTCATTGCCAAAATCCTCTTTTCTCACCCTTTGTCTTATATTGGACCCTTATTTCAGGTTTCCCAACAACCAAACAAACAAACAAACCAAAACAACAACCCTAGTGCCATATAACTAGCCTAATACCTTCAAATTGAGCTTCAAAGACATATATATCTTAGCCTTTATAGAGAGATCCCTCTCTAGATCCAAGAGGGCTAGATCCTGAGGTCCCAAAGTGGTTCTGATGTTGTCTTGTCTTTTGGTAGAGCCAAACCTGCCAAAACACAGGAACCCCAACATAATGGCGACTCTGCTAGGGAAAAAATATTAAGTGCCGTTAACTACTATAACTGTTCTTGTGTCCCATTGTCGTCACCAACATAATGGTGACTCCACTGGGGAAATTTTTGAGTGTTTTCCATCTTATGCATCCTTAGGATGTCAGAAATCCAAAATCTCTAGTTTGATTTGGTAGTTAATCACTGTGGTGGACAGTAAATCTCCTTGAACATCTTAAAAAAAAAAATCCACCTGGCAACTCCACAGTTCCTTAATGACTAAAGACTCCACTGGTGATCAGTAGGCCTGCTGATTATCTTGGTTTTCATAAGACTCCACTAGGAGACCAGATTGCATTACAACATCAGCCATACCAATGGAAGACTCTGAGCTAAGTCCCCTTGAAGAGTTTCGTTGTGGAATATCAAATGTATTGGAAAAACTCAGAAGCAAGGACCTCCCAGAGGTTTTCCTTTCCAACTCAAGATTCAATAATCAACCTAAGCTTAAGAAAATATTCTTAGAATTGGTGGTTGAAATATATGAAGTTGAGATTGAAATATTGAATTCACAAGAAAAATCATATCAATTCGGAGACCCGAGAGCCTTTTTGGAAAGTCTCCCTCCCACTAAGAAAGAAGAGATTCCACTACCTTTTGATGTGTAGGAAGAAGATGATCGTGCTGTCAGGAGCCCCACTGAAGATGCAGTGGAAGATACAGTGATCAAAGATGTCCAGGATGCAGATAGCCTACCAGTCATGGAAGGCTTAAAAGAAGAAAGTGTACATCATATGTTCATAGATCCTGTGGTAGAGTATATGGAGGCCTTCATTAGCTTAAATTCTCCAGCATTGATCCTTTGTAGGGGCCATATTCATCAAGAGTGGTCACCACTGATGGTGGCCTTGGTTTTGAAGATCCACATGCAGAGTACCCTATGGTTTTCTTTGATGAGCAGTCAGTTCTTCTATCCTTTTTTGTTACTGCTTGACTGGCTGCACTGGCATTATTGTATAACTTAGAGCATCAAAGATTTCTAAGTAGAGTAGGGTAGGTAGGAAACTTAAATAAAGCTCAGCTTGTAAGCATTTAGTTAGGTGTTTTTAATTTCTGTGAAGTCCAGCAAGCCAGACAGTCTAATCCTGGCTTGGCTATTTTTCAATTTCAGTCTTAGAATGTAGAGAAGAAATCTACTAAACAGTTTAATCCTAGCAGATAGTAGTGTAGGTAGAGAAGCTATGAGACCAATTGTCTAATCTGGTCTCATGGAGTAATAAGGGTATAAATAGAATAGGTTTATTTTCCTGTTTGTAAAAATTGATGATGTAAAGGGTCTACAAGTCCAAGTGCACCCAGAAGAAAAAATGTTAGGACAAAAGTGTTGGTAGGTAGTTGTTTGGGGGAATATTACTTCTGATATGATGTCTTCATCATTTGTGGCAGTTGAATCAAAGAAGAAAATATGGTTCAAAGATTAGCCATCTGGCCTACTTCCTAAAGAATATTTCTGAAGTTCTTGACATCTTCAAGAAGATGCCATCCACATGTGGAGCCACTGTAAGCCACCTATAAATTTTTTGTCAAGCAAACATGTGGCTAAATATTTTTTTGAGCCTTCAAGAGATACATTTCCTTTGGAAATCTCTCATTCTTGAAGCCTCTGTGTGCCCTTTTCTTTTGAAAATATCTTCACTGTTGTTTCCATCAAGAAATCCTCACTGTCTGTAAAAAAATTGTGCTCAAGGAAAACCCACATCTGCTCCTTTTAACCCCTGCAAAATTCCCCATTTTGACCCCTTTTTCCCTTTTCAAAATTTCCCTTTTAACCCCCAAAATCCTTTCCCAAGTCCTCTAATTCATCAAATTCCCCCTTTTAAAAACCATGTGAGATCCCTTCATTTGATTTTAAAACCTCTCTTTTCCCCTACTAGAACCTCTGTTCAACCTTAAAAAACTATGTTTTTAGGCCTAAAACCCACGTTTTATCATATAGTAGGCCTAAGTCCCTTTCGGCCCAGCCCCAACCCTTTTTCCGCATATAACTGATGCTGAGACCATGCGCTAAGTCTTCGGGCGCTAATCGCAATTGGAGTTTGTTATGAGCACATTCCCTTTGTAAATAAAAATTCTCAGTTTTGATTGCATTACGTTCTGTAGACCTCCACTGTGATCCCAGCTATTGATCTGTATAGATCCGACGACTACCACTAATCACATCACACCTGTCAACACCTCTCTTCATTACCCCCCAATTGATTTTTGACCGTCGATCTGATTCCTGATCGAATGACTGGCGCTTAGTTGCATCGCAAAAATTCTTAACACGCCATCCTTCGGCCCCTATGATTGCGACTTTCTGATTCAATCCTGGCCGTTGAATCCACAATAACCAATGGCCAGGGCTTGATCGCTCTCCACCTCTTGTACCCTCCGTCATTCCCCTCCGATCAATTCTCCACCGTTGATCTCTCTGCTGATCCAACAGTCCACGTGTAATTGCAACTTCAACCATCGGAGTTTTGACCTCCTGCCATTCTCCGATGCGATTAGATCATAGCTATCCATCCCATTTGATCCAACAGACCTCCTTTCTCCTGCCCATTTGTTTGATCCTTTTGCCTCCACTTCCTCTTTTAATCTTTGTCGTTCATCCCGTAGATCGGACGACACACACTAAACCATCCCTGACTTGGCCCCCTGCTGCCAACTGTGCACTTTCCCATATCATGCTCCATCTCCCACCATCAGATCTCACAGTCCCAAATCTAATGGCCAGCATCCATATCACGTAACTTTGGTGTCTGGGCTTTAACAGTTTGAAATCATGCGATATGGGCGGTTTTATTTTTCCACATGTCGGGTGGCGAACCATATCGCGTTATTTTGGGCAAATTTCAAAACCGTTCTTTTGCAATGCGAATTTTTTTTTTTGCCCCTTGGAAACCACTTCCCCCTTTCTACCTCTGAAAGTCCATCATCCAATCCTGACCGTTGATCTGATCCCGATCAACGGCCCACACTACATCGCGTTCCCATTCATATTTTTCCATCAGGCTCCCACAGAGTTTCTTCGGAGTGATCTTAGTCGTTGATCTCCTCCTAAGATCTAATGGTCCTTATTCTAAATTGCCCTCCACCCATACAGGTCCCACCATCTAAAGCCATGATTTCATGAGTTTTTCATCATTTTCCTTTGTAATCTACTCACATTAAAGCTTTTATGTTTTACATTAAAAGTTTATTTCATTCTGCCTAACCTCTAAAGCCATTCTATCAATGAAATCCGACCATCTATTACCACCACCAGATCTAATCGGACGGTCTAGAAGTATTTCTTCACCAAACCTTCATATGATCATGTTTCCACCATTACACAGTTATTTCCACCGTTTTCCCACTGCAACCACCCCTTTTGTTACTGTGCCTCCATTTTTCACAAGCCTCCACAACGTCTGAACCTCCACCCCCATGGATTTTTTTTAACATGTTTGTGCATTTTGCAGGGTTGCAGTCGGTGAAAACCGTTGCTGCTCACAGTCACTATCATAGTGACACAGAGCGCAAAGAAGGCCATCTTCTGAGCTAGAGATTGCAGAGAAAATTCCTAGGAAGATTTTTGGGTGAAGCATTTCATTAAAGTACCAGTGTTTAACTCTGTAGAACCATCCAGTGCCATTTAACCTCCATTTCCACAGACAGAGACATTCAATGAGGCGGCAAAGAGTATCAATGAAGAATTAAAAGGAGTTAATGCCCATTATTGAAGATTTTAAGCTTTAATTCAATGTTTAAAGGGTGAATGTACCAGATTGAAGACCTTATGATTAACACAGAAGGCCTAATGAGGCCTATAGCACAAAAAAAAATCTTATCAGTGTCTCACATCAGGAAAAGGTTCTTTCCCATGAAAGGACAAGTTCCCATACTATTTTTTATTCTACATCGAGCTCCTGAGAAGACCTCCAGCCTGACAGAAAGTCCTAATGTTTCCAGAGAATTTGTTATGTAGTATGGTAGGCCTGAAAGTCATTTATCTTCCTTTTCTCACCACCAAAGTACTACAGAGTACTACAGCCAAAAATTAAATCAAAGAACATACCTGGAGTTACTATCAGCCTGTCAAAGACCACTCATCCATCTAAAGAGTATTGAAGACCAATGCATAGATATTAAGATAGAATGGGCCTCAAACCTGTTTTTCTACTTCTGTTTTAATTTTTCATTTAAAGTGTCATCTACCTCCTCTGCCTTTCTTTCAGCTATAAAACTCATGAAAAAACACATTGTAAAGTTTGTTGATCGGATAACTGTGAAATGTAAGCTATTTCTCTTGAGATATAGTTCAGTGTGCAAAGTTGTAAAATAGGTAGAGGAAGATGTTGTCAGACTAAATATCAAGCTATTGGATAATGTTGTATATGACTGGTTTTTCTCTTTGATATGACAAGAAATTTCTTTGGATCTTCATTTAAAGCAGCGGTGATGTGTTCTACCTTTGTCTCTGTTTTCCTCCTGTAATTCATTACATTTCATTTCGCTGGTAAGAATAAAAAATCTGGCCTAGGATATGCACTTGCATGGCACCCTAATGCTCCTTCTCTTCTTATCTTTAATGTTTTCTACCACATGTGCTATCTGAGAACTAATTCAAGATAATTTAACCAGTGTAGTAGCTGTTATTCACTACTAACTGATGTATGAATTTACGAGTTTGTTCTTAGATGTTCTTGTCTGGTTTAATTGAAAGAATTGGGATACTGGGAGTTTATAATGCTAATTCTATCTCACTAGGTTCCTTTTCTAACTATTAAACCTTTCTAAGTTCCCTTAATTTGAATGTAAAAGCATTGAAATTTCAAAGCCTTTCTCTGATCTCAGGCTTCACCTTTGTGTTAAAGCTTAAGTGTTCCTTGTTGTCTGAAGAATTAGCCCCTTTAGGAGTTGGTCATAGGTGTTTAAGGCATGCCCTGTCCCTAGATTTATTCTCTAAGTGGTCACCTTGGAGGATCCCTTGTCATCCACCTTCATTCTTTACCATTTTATGCCACACTATCATATTTGAAAGATCCTCTGTTTTAGATGACTAACCCATTTGAAAGCCTTGGATACTGAATAGAAAGTAAACCCTTTTATGACTCCATTTCCCAATGGTCTCGATTATTCTCTGAATTATAGCCTCATTGCCAAATTACTCTTTGCTCACCCTTTGTATTATATTGAACCCTTCTTTTAGGTTTCCCAACAACCAAACAAACAAACAAACCAAAACAACAACCCTAGTGCCATATAACTAGCTTAATACCTTCAAATAGAGCTTCAAAGACATATATATCTTAGCCTTTATAGATATATCCCTCTCTGGATCCAGGATGACTAGATCTTGAGGTCCCAAAGTGGTTCTGATGTTGTCTTGTCTTTTGGTAGAGACAAACCTACCAAAACACAGGAACCCCAACAAGGTCGACCCCATCATGTTATGATTATTAAAAAAAAATCACTCGCCGACTTATAAAATCATGATATGATGGTAGAGCCATCCTTTAATTGGGCTTCCTAGTTAGATCCTCGCTAGCATATGTCACCCATGCTGCAAATTGTGTACGCTCAGGAAACCTCTTTAGTCCCGCCATGAATTATGCGATGAAGCTTCATTCGTCTTCATCTTCACTATATTTCTGGCTTTATACCCTAGAGGCTCCATTTTGCTGTTGAGTTTTTTTTTGCATTACATATTGACCATTTTAATATCTTGGCCTTAAGCTGACTTCACTTGGACTCATGTATAAGCCAAATTTTTTACCATGTCCTTCTGCAATGTCAGCATTGCAATCACTTAGCATCTGCAACTTGACACCTTTTCCTGTGGACAGAACATTCCTCCAAGTGTTATTTACCAGTTTTACCACATTGCATTGAGCATAGGATTGTTCTTATCCTAGGAGCTAGTGCATATGTTCATCGACACTCGTTCTATCCACTATATTATAAGCATTATTTTATTCTTTTCTAGGCTTTCAATATGAAAAAGACAACCAAAAAAAAAAAAAAAACCCAAAAATAGTGGGTTCGGAACATTACTTCCATATTTTATGGCAGCTAAGAGTCATTTGTGTCGCCCTTGAACAAAGTACAAAAAATCTATGTCTTTTATCCATTTGGGATGGGCTTTAGTTTGACTTAGGTGAGCCATAACATTTTTATCAATTTAGTACTCCCTCGGTTGGTTATCTCTTCCAATAATATGGAGGGTTTGTTCGTGCCTCCTAAATGGAAAACTTGTACAAAGTTATCATATGTTTCCATAGTCACAATGAGTCGTGCTTTTGTTCAAGGGAAGTAAACCTGATTTGACCTTTCTGTAGTGTCTCTTGACTCATTTTCATTCGGCCATCCTCGGTTTGTCAAAGTCATGTTCTATCACATCAGCCATTTGGTCCTTTTCTCATGCTGGTTTGAGAAGGTCTCCATTGAATTCTTACCAGTGGGTTTTTCTCTTATCGACTTCAACAAATTTCTCTGAGAGTAAACCTAGAGCTGCACCCTAACCCTATTTACATCATTGATAGGTGACCTTGTGCTTAACATCTGATCAACAACATGGGTCTTTGATTGAGTGGTTTCCCTTGTGTTCGATTTTTTTTTCATTATCACACCTTAGATTCTTTCAGTACCTTGGTTTCCATTTGAGCCTATCAATGGATTGCTCACCTCTTTGTCAACATTAATTATTCGTTGGTTCAGAGGGTTTTTTTCGTGCACTAGCTACTTTTTGTGCATGTCGGAAACGTGCTTCGGGTTGGTTACTTCACTTTTCTTCTTCTGATTCCTTCCAAATTTTGGATTACGGGTTACACTTTTGCTGGATTGATGTGGGATGCCTTAATGCCTTCCTTCCAACAGATCTTTTCCCATCAACTCTGACACATTGCTCCAAGAATAAGGTCTAGACTCCTTTTGTCAGTACCTTAGGGTTTTTGGTCATCATTGGCAGATTCATTCACTATCGACAGTGAGAATAAATTAATGTCTTATGATCGGTAGATTCTATCAAGCGTTCAACTTCAACTCATTCATTCGAACTTGTTAGGTTGTATTGTGATACCTTGACTCTCATCATCATCGATGAGTTGTCTCACATTTGTTAACGATATACATCAATGATCGGTAATCAAAAGATTTCTCACATGGTCGACCTCAGCTCATTTATTCTCATTCTGTAGAATTGTACCATAGTGATCGGTGAAGACCTTGAGTTTGTATCAACATGCTTTGGTTCACTTTGTCAACACCTTCAATTTTCTGTGAGTGGCACTATCCACCCTTATATGTTGTAATGCATCACAACATCATTCTATATGTTGGCACCTGAGTTGCGTGCAATACCACTTTTCCACCACTTATGATTTGACACTTGCAGATTCAGTTGTGACTTTAATAATCAGATACCTTTGTAACATCATTGATCAATCTTCTATATGTGATACTTTGACATGAATTTTTTATGTACTTTTGGTCAGTGATAATATTATTCAATATGTACTTTACATTTTATGCTATACTTGTATACATATTGGATATTCTCCATACTTGTTATACAGACATGCTTTACTTTCATTGAGCATGGGTATGCCCACCTCAAACATGAGCTTTCTTTCTAATTTCGTTCATTGTTTTTTGGCAGGATGAAATCTGGTGAAGTCCTCTCAGGTCCTCACAATATTATTTCTTATGCATATAATACATTTCGGCCATCATGTACCCCTTATGACCTCCTATCTTAGGGGGAATCTGTTATAACATCATTCATCACCTTTATATACTTGATGATTTATGTATTGACCTTAACCAACCCTTTCCATTCAGACTTGTTCATTTTCTTAAAAAAAAATATTTTGAATTCCATACGTGACTCTGCCCTGTCTAAAACGTGTGCAGTCATAGGTCCATTAACATCTAACCCATGTATACAATTTAAAATATTAAAAAATATGAAACACCCTATAATTTGGGCGAGGTTTATGAGTTACACTAGAATCCCACCTACAAGAGCCCTTGGCCAAATTTTTTCCCAGCTAAAAAAACTATTTTGAGGAAGTATAAATACACCTCATGGCGAAGGCCTAAGGGAGGAGAGTGAAAGGTATTGATAATATAGCCTGTTATAGCCCAGATCAAATCTGATTATTCCTATGTCTCCTACACTTCATAGGTTTGGGAAACCCTTGTTTCCTTATTTGAGATTTTCACCTCCTTTATGTGACATCCTTGTGCACATTTTATGGAAGAATATTGTTGAGGCTTGGGCTGGATGGATCCGAAGGACAGTTTCTCTTGGAGCCGTGGTTGATTTCAGGTGATATTTCTCCACATATTTTACATATACCAATAAATAAGCTTTGTCCTGTAACCAATGTCATGATCTTATATGCTTTTTTTACATGTTAATGATCTCGTAATTATTAATTTCATGTAATATTTTATAAGCTTATATGGTCTAACCACTCACATTTAGGATATATATGTTGTACAACTAGTCTATGTGACTTTTCTCGAGTGCGTTGTAGGTATTGAAGCACATGGAGAAGCAGAGGGCTTGCACCCTACGAGAATGAAACCATGAGACCAATATAGACCCATCTTTTTGATCATTTATGCATCAAATGAGTAGAAAGAAATGAGGTACAAATCATAGAATGTGATAACACAAGCCTCCAATACATAAACACTCTCAAAAGTGAGATATTGCTACTATAAAAAATGTCGTAGAGCTGCTACAGCGTAGTCATATTAAGTATAAATACAACTGGAGATGATACAATGGTATAAAAATACTGATATAGGCTCCAATAGATTCTAGACATACAGATCTGGGCACTAGATCAGCTTTTCAAGACAACTCAAGAGGGTTTCCGGAAAATACACACAATGTGCCAATGTAAGCTACAACCCTAGGGCTGAAGGTATACTGCAAAAATAGAAATGAGAAGATATGGCTGAAGCTGATGTAGAAGCCTACAAATCTTCTCTAATAGATCCTCCAGACAAAAGAATGACTCCTGCACTGAAGAAATCACCTCCCAAAACAACCACTACAACCACCCCTGCAACTCCTCCCTAAAATATGCAGATCTAGGCTGAAACTGTGATTTAGGGGATAAATGCACCTTGGCATGATGCCAAATATGTCAATAAATCCCAAGTGGCTTCTTTATAGGCCTTCCAATGGAAATAAACCTTCATCCACTGCAAAACTAGCTCTGAAGACACCCAAAATGATCCTCCATTACTGCACCCTGCAATACAGCACAATATTCTGCAGAAATTGCGCTGATGAAGAAATATGTAGCTTGGCCTTAAGCCTGACTGTGTAAATGTAGTGAAATACTCCTCCAAGAGCCTCTGAAGAAAAGAGATGGGATTCCCGCTCAAGAACACCTTGTGCTAAACAGCACTGCAAGCTCAACTAAACAACAGAAGAATGCAAGAAGTCTAAATAGACCACATACAAAATAATAATTGAAAAACCTAACCCCATATGGTTTCCATCCTCTTCCTTATATAAGTTATGAGCTTCCTTACCCTTGGCCCTACTCAATTAGGTCACTGCCTCCATGCAATCAATCTCCCTCCAAAACTGTGTTATTCCCCATTAAATGTCCACTCCTCCATAACAGTGTTGTTGATTTGTTCAAAGTTGACCTATTCAACAAGTTTCATCCCCTATTCACACTCAAAGGTGCTTTATTTAGCTGCTTAAAAGGTCTCCTTTCAGACTTGAAGTGTTTTTATTGTTTCTAAGGAGATTTATGGGCCTTCCTACCCACTTATTCACCTACCTAGAGACAAAATAATCTATAATATCCCATTTATCTAAAAGCTAAATTTCAGGAATATTACACGTACTCAAGTTTCAATCAAATCATGTTCTTTGTTATTTTAGGTTTACTAGGTCTTTCTAAGATATATAATATTATTGTTCATGTACCATATTCCTATTTATAATTTTGGTCATGTGCCATAGTCCTATTTATACTTTTTGTAATAAATAAATAAATTTATTTTATGAAGAAAAAACCATTTTTTTCATCCCAATATCAAGTCGGCTTAAAGGAGGGTTATTTGACACTTAAGAGAGGCTATAAATACAAAGGATCTCAACCTCATTTGGATATTCACTTAAGTAATGTTAGATCTATAGTATTGAAGAAGAGAAAGAGTAGATGGAGGATGAAGAAGAGGATGAGAATTCAAGGTTTTCCAAAGATTCTCCTTTCTTCTCTCCCCAGGGTTTTTGAAGTTACCAGTTGCAGGAGGCCAAAATTGCAAGGATAACATTTTCTTGCAGGGATCAAAGTTGTAATCATAGAGTTGCATTATTGAATTTTTGGAAGCTTCCTTGGAAGATATATTTTTGGGGGTTGACTTAGGTCTTGGAGGGTTTGTTGTCTTTGGTATTTATATCTTGGAAGTCTCTTTTTAAGAAATTTCTACATATAAGAAGAGAATAATTTTTCAAGGTTCTCCCCTTGGAGGGGTTTTGACCTGGCTTGGAGCCTATATCCTGTGTACTTTGTATCTTTGTGATATTCATTGTTTTTGGTAATTTCTTGATGAAAAAAACTAAGGAAGTAACAAAATACCAACTAATATCACAAGTAGTTATCAATATTATGAAAATAAGTTATAATTTACAAGTCTTCAGATTATCCAACAAAATCCTCTGAAGGACGATGAATAGACTAAAGATTGATAATGTGGGATGGTGAAATTAAATATAGCCCACTACTCAAAGAAATAATCTCCATATCTGTATTGAATTATAGTTTCTCCCAACAAATAAGAAATAAATTCGTATGCTTCATTTTGTGGAGGAGAGGAAATATTTCGAGACACATAATAAGGTGCGTGTGACATCTAGATGAAAATATTAAAGACCGATGTCAGAAATTGATAAATATCTAGATCTTGATACCACTTAGAATTTTAACACAACATAGAGACCATTTCGATTAGGAGGAATATGTCTCATCCTCACTTCAAAACAAATTTCCATATGTAACAAAATTTGAATGAAAACCTATACACCTTAATACTATCATCATGATTATGCTATATGGGAAATTTTGAAATTCACTTGATCCCACTCTAATATTCCTTGGCCCAATATGGATAATTTCTTTTCCGAAGTGTCCACCACTAAATTCAATTGGATTTAAACATGGAAAATTTCCAAACACTTGAACTAAGAGGCAAGTAAGAGAATCCTTTGGACACTTAGAGCTTGACTCCATCTTAGCCTTAACCACTTGACAAATTATAATCATTTAATCATTGAAGACTAGAAAATATTAACATTTATTTCTAAAGAATTTTTTGGACCCTTCCATTGAGCAAGAAACACTGCTTGGTTTTTTGTCACATGACCAAGACCCCATGAAAATTGTGACACAACTTTTTCGTCGAGGAAAAATAATTCCCCTCTTACTCTTGCATCTCCCATAAAGGAACATTATTATTAAAATATAAAATATGATGCATTATATAGGGTATTTTAATTCCATAATGATAAGTTACACTACACTGGAAGCATCAACATTCTCCACAATGGAAACCATTCATAATTGACTCAAAAATATTTTTATTATCTTTAAAACAAAAGTATGCATAAATAGGTGAATTATGTAGGTTAAATAATATATTTCCTTTAATGTGAGGTATATGATTCCATTTACCATTCCTTTTAGCCTTATTATTTGATGTTTTGTTCCAAGATAACCATCTCATACTATGAGGGTGCTGGTGAAGCTTCTCTTGGATATATATACAAACTTGGCATGGTTACAATTGTTTTTTTATTTTTATAATAGAAAAATAACTTAACTTATGCATTTTATTAAAATAACATAAGATATGTGCTTTTCCATTTGGGTTTATCTTAGGTGCTTGGGAGAAATTATTATTGTCCTCCCCACCTAGGTTCAATTCTTACAAGCCATGTGTCGAGGTTTGTCGGAATGAATTTGAGCCTTGTTGTTGAGTCTGACTAGTGCCTAGAGGAAAAAAACATGTATGTTCCTCATATATAATATAAATATATTTCCCATAAGGTGGGGAGGAAAGAAAAACTTTATAGATGTATTTTGGTTTTTGTAGTCCATTGCTCACATAATTAATGTTTCCATTTCATGCAATTTTAGAAATCAAAATGATTAATGTAACACCATCTTATGATGTAAGAAAACTATAAGTAATAAAAATTTGTTTCATGATTAATATACATGTAAAATATTTTAATAAATCAGGTAACGAGTAATTAGTTTGCAATTAGTGAAAACATTATCATGTTAGCATTGTACTATGTGTAAAATTGTATGTTGAATCTATATTGGCACAAAAGGTTAGTGTATGTTTGAATATATAACATTAAAAAGAATTTTACCTTGCATACATTGAAAAATTTATGACCTTCTGCCACACTGACACTAGTATGACAACTTTATTTTAAATTTCAAAATTACTAGCACATAAGGTTTCCTTGATATATATATTTTTCCATGTTACAAAATCTAGGGAAAACCCTTGGATAATTTCCCTTATTTCTAAAATGATACATAGGGTAAACCTTAGATTATTAAGAGAATAAGTTCAGTCATTAATAAGGATGAAATCCATTAAATAAATATACTCACTATGAGTTGAACATGTCCCTTGTGGGAATCAAACATAGGTGGGGAGAATGATAATCATTACTATAGCCACTTGAGATAAATCCAATTGTATGTTTATACATGAATTTGGTCATGATTTGAAAAAAATATAAGGTGTCAATAGAATCCTTGACGAAAATAAAGTTGTGGGTAGAGATCTAACTTTATTACACTTAGTTTCATAAATTGTGTATGGATAGGGAAGTAGATCTAGTGTAAAAATTCCCTCTTTGTTTTGTATCTAGAGGATCCAAGATTTGATAGGATGAGAAAAGATCCCATCCCCACCTGTATTTTAGTGTATCATTCTATAACTATATATATGATATGATATAGTTCAATTTCAAAATTGATAGCATGATTAGTCAAGGAGACTGTGAAAATGAGAGATCATGACTCACGAAAGCTAGGTAAACCCACATAATAGGTTCCATTTATTGCAAGACTATGTTATACATTATGCTAGAAAGATATCTCATACATCCACTTCTACTTGACTGTTATAAATCATTCTCATTCTAATGGATTTTTTGTCTTAATATACCCTTTACCTGAACATTCTTTGTTATCTTCCATTCATTAATTTAGTTATGAAATTTTCTTTCATATTTTATGTTCATGTTTTTGTTGTTCCTATTGTAAGGTATGGGCATACTATGCATATAGAAGCTCACTATTGAGGTTAATATTATGTCATTAGCATAGATTATGAGAGCCTTTATGAGGGTTTTGAGTACACATCAATATCACTAATAAAGAGAATATATGGATTTATATGTTATCCATAGAGATAAATTTTAAGCCATAACTATATACTTCAAATGATACTATATGAAAATGAAAATGAGATAATTGATTCAAAGGATAACTTGAGGCTTGTATTGAGAAGCATATTGTGATATAAAATAGGCTATGATATGTTTTTCTACATAGGCCTTTGTATAATGTAAACCAAATATAATATCTATCATAAACAATAAGATTCAATACATATAAAGGAAACACTTATCTTAAATTTTTGTGACAATGTCATGTAAACAAACACTTAAAATTGACATTTTATGGTAACATTCCAACCAAGACTACAATAAAAACCACCATTATGCTTGACAACACATGCATAAATATCGAAATAGATGAACAAATCTTTTAATATAAGCTACAAATGCTAATTTTCATCCTTTAATGTATCCCGTGCAGGAATTTGAAATAACACGTAGCAAAATTGTTATATTGGAGCATCTTAGTGTTGAAAATGGAACCAAGATTACATTCTAGCCCCACTAGGATTACATTGTGGCCCCATGGACTCCTATATATAGAGAGGAGGTTTTGTCATTTGTATCATCCAAGAATTGTTCATTCATGTAATGTATTGGAGGTTGCCCCCTCAAAGTGGCTTATCTCTAAGGCGCTGATATCTATTTTCTTCTCTTTTTGGAGCTAGTTTCACAACATTTCGTATTAGAGCTTTGGATTCTAGGGTTTCGCTGCCCCAAACAGGTCATCGTGGAATTTTTTCTATAATTTTATTTCTACGAAGGTTTAGAAGTTGAAATATTTAGAGTTTGAAGCCGAGATCGTGAGGAACATCATAGCAAAATTACAGAGCTTGGTTCACAATATTTTCAGAGATATGATCTATGGAAGTTAGGTCTTTTTGTAGGCTCCTGAATTTAACCTAAATAGGTCATCATGGAATTTTCGCTATAACATTTTTTATATGAAGGTTTAGACATTGAAATTTTTAGGGAACGAAGAAGAAATCCAAAGGAAGATCTTCACAAAGTTTCAGATCTTGGTTCGCAACAATTTCGAAGATATGGTCTGTGGAAGTTAGATCTTTTGTAGGCTCCCAAATTTCATCTCAAAGAGGTGATTGTGGGAAAATTTTCATAACTCTCTCTCTGAGCATCGGATTGGAATTATGTAAAAAGTGGCGGCAAGTACACGAACTGCAGTTTTCTCTATGCCAATTTCAAAGCCGAAGGAGGAAACAGTGACACGTGGCAGGAATTACCACTCCTCAAACTCTCAAGATAGAAGGACATATCAAGAAGAAAAAGGTAATAGTGTTGATTGATTTGGGTAGTACCCATAATCTTATTCATTGTAAGGTAGCCAAGGAATTGAATTTTTTCCTATACCCAGCACCAGAATGTCAAGTGATGGTTGCAAATGGAGGAACTATAATTTGCTCTGGAAAATGCCATAATATCAAGCTATCCATGGGGGAATATGTATTGAATAGTCTAATTCTTTCCGTCCCAATGGGAGGTGTTGATGTCGTACTAAGAGTATAATGGTTACAATCTTTGGGGATGGTAGATTTTAATTTTCAAGAAATTTTCTTGAAATTGTTTTCGAAAGGAAAGGAAATCGAATTATGGGGTATCACAGGGAAGCCAGGAAAGGTAATAAGCTCTAATGTCATACAAATTCGCTCTACTGATCTAGTCCATAATTGGGTGATTGTGGGAGATTGGATATAAATTTTCCTTGAAGAATCCAAATTAGATCATAACTGTGGCATTTGAAAGAAGCTTCAAAGGGCTACTACAGGGCCAAATTTTAGATATTGAGGATTCACAATTATAGAGATAATTCAATTTCAATATCGAGCTCCTCAAAAGAAAGTAAAAGGTGTGTATTTTTTTCCGAATTGCATAAGTCTTGTTTTAAGAATCAAGTTGAATTGATTCCAAGGGCATATTGTAGAATAGATATCAGTATTGGATTCTAAAATGGCCCCTAAAAATAATTAAACACCCATTAAGCCTTTAGAAGGCTCTACTATGACCCATGAAGACAAAGAATGGCAACATGACATATCAAAATTACAAGAGCAAGTGCAACAAATTTTGCTCTCACAAAGAGAAACAAAAAATGACATGGAAGTTTTGAAGGAAGGCGTGGAAAATAAGATGGATGGTTTGAAGAAGGGCGTGGAATATAGTATGGATGGCTTGAAGAATGGAATGGATGGCATTGAAGCTGTCATGGAATCTAAGATTGATGACATGGAAGCTAAGATCGATGAAAAAATGGAAAACATGAAGAAGGATCTAAAAGCAGACATGCAAGGTTTGACAAAGTTGATACAAGAAGTGTTTCCTAATGGTGAAAATATAGTAGATGAAACTCATGATCAGAACAAAATAAATGTTAATCAGGATTTCATAAACTCTAATGTTGGAAGGAAGAACCACCATATTCCAAAAATAGATATGAGGAAATTTGATGGAAAGGATCCTGTAACATGGATACTATAGATGGAGCAATATTTTGATCTCAATAATGTGCAAAACACACAAAAGGTACACATCGCAACTTTACATTTAGAACAAAATACATTTGTATGGTATCGATGGCTTTGCTCTTGTAAAAAAATTGTCACTTGGTCAATTTTTATGGAGGAAATGATAGCACATTATGAGGATACAAAGAGCAACACTTTCTTTAGCTAATTGATAAATCTCAAACAAAAGTGTTCAGTGGGGGAGCACATTGAGGACTTCCAAAAATTGAATATAAGGGTAACTGATATTCCAGAGGAACACAAGATTTATCTCTTCATAGGTACTTTAAAGGATAACATCCAACATGAAGTTCGTGTTTTGGAACCTGATTCATTGGAGAAGGCATTCAGGTTGGCAAGAAAAATAGAATGTAAAATTATGGTGACAAGGAAGCCTACCACTCACTTCTATAAAGAGGGAAGTGTTGCTACTCCTGGATTTCCACAACCTACAAGGTTGACACGACAACAATTAGAAGAAAAAAGAGAAAAATGGCTTTGCTACAGTTGTGATAGCAAATAAACTAAATGTCATAAGTGTGTTGAGAAGAAATTATTTTACATAGATTGTGAAGAGGAAGAAGAAAATGAACAAGAATTTTCAAAAGAAGAGGGTATACACCAGGAACCAACCCTAGAAGAGGAAGAAATGAGTCCGACCATATCATCTAATGCATTGGCAGGAATTACCACTCCTCAAACTCTTAAGATAGAAGGACATATCAAGAAGAAAAAGGTAATAGTGCCGATTGATTCAGGTAGTACCCATAATTTTATTCATTGTAAGGTAGCCAAGGAATTTAATTGTTTCCTATACCTAGCACCAGAATGTCAAGTGATGGTTGCAAATGGAGGAACTATAAATTTCTCTGGAAAATGCCATAATATGAAGCTAACCATGGGGGAATATGTATTAAATAGTCCCATGCTTTCGATTCCTATGGGAGGTGTTGATGTTGTACTAGGGGTACAATGGTTATAATATTTGGGGATGGTAGCTTTTAATTTTCAAGAACTTTTCTTGAAATATTTTTCAGAAGGTAAGGAATTTGAATTATGGGGTATTGCAGGGAAGTCGGGAAAGATAATAAGCTCTAATGTCATGACAAAGCTTCTAAAGAAATAACAACGAGGCATAATTGCACAAGTATGCTCGCTAGAAGTTCCAACATCAAAATCATCTATTTCTGCAGATCTCCAAAAAGTCTTAAACAATCATTCCAAGGTGTTTGAAACTCCCAAAGGACTCCCACCTATTCATGATCATGATCATGCTATTCATTTGATTCCCGGAAGTGTTCCTCCAAACATGAGGCCTTATAGATATCCTTATGTCCAAAAGAGAGAAATTGAACGTATGATTGCAAAAATGTTAGAGGCTGGTATAATTCATCCTAGTCAAAGTTCTTTCTTTGCTCCTGTAGTATTGGTACACAATAAGGATGGATCATGGCGCATGTGTCCAAATTATAGGGAGCTCAATAAGCTCACCATTAAAGATAAATTTCCCATTCCTGTGATTGATGAATTATTGGATGAATTACATGGAGCAATTTATTTTACCAAGTTGGATCTTCGTTCAGGATATCATCAAATTAGAATGAAGGCTGAAGATATTCCGAAAACAACATTTCAAACTCATGAGGGTCATTATGAATTTTTGGTCATGCCTTTTGGCCTTACCAATGCACCTTCTACATTTCAAGGATTGATGAATTCCATTTTCAAACCCTTCCATAGAAAATTTGTGCTAGTATTTTTTTATGATATACTAATCTACAGCAGGTCTTGGAAGGATCATGTTCAACATGTTGACAGGGTGCTCAAACTATTGCAGGAGAAACAATTGTATGCAAAAACATCCAAATGTTTCTTTGGAGTACAAGAGGTGGAATATCTGGGTCATATTGTATCTCATGAGGGTGTTAAGGTAGACTCTAACAAAATTAAAGCCATTATGGAATGGAAAGTCCCCACAACCACTAATCAGTTGCGGGTATTTCTTGGGTTAACAAGGTATTATCGCAAGTTTGTTAAAAATTATGGGAGAATAGTAGCACCTATAACAACATTATTGAAGAAAGATGCATTTTCATGGACTCCTAAAGCAACTAAGGCCTTTGAACATCTTAAAGAGGCAATGTGCCTAGAAATGGTCTTAGCTACACTAGACTTCACAAAAACCTTTATTGTGGAATGTGATGCCTCAAGAAATGGAATTGGTGTTTTTTTAATGCAAGAAGAAAGACCCATTACTTTTGAAATTTGTCCAATCAAAGGAAAGTATTTACAGAAAGCTATTTATGAGAAGGAAATGTTAGCAATACAACATGCACTAAATAAATGGTGACCTTAACTAATGGGAAGACACTTCAAGGTAAAAACTGATCTTGATAGTCTTAAACACTTTTTGGAACAAAGACTATCTTCAGAAGAGAAGAAACATTGGGTCACAAAGATGTTGGGTTATGACTTTGAAATAATCTACAAAAAAGGGAAGCTAAATGTTGTTGCAGATGCACTCTCAAGAAAGAATGAAGACATGGAAGCATTGCTTTGTGCCATTTCTATTATCCAATCATATTGGATAACCAAAGCAAGGGATGAATGGAAGAAGGACGAAGAAGTGTGGACACTCATTCAAAACTTGCAACAAGATCCTAGTACATATGATACATTTAGTTGGAAAAATGATTCCTTATGGTACAAAGATCACTTATATCTTTGTAAGAATTCCCAACTAAAACAAAAGATTCTTTTGGAATTGCACACTTTTCCTTTAGGAGGACACTCGGGATTTTTAAAAACTTACCACAAGATGAAGAAAATTTTTTTTTGGGATGGCCTTAAATCTGATATTCAAAATTTTGTGGCAGAATGTTTGGTTTTCCAGCAGAATAAAGTTGAGACAATTAATACCCTGGGTCTTCTACAAATTTTATCCATTCCAAGCCAACGTTGGGAGGAGATTTCAATGGATTTTATCACAGGTTTACCCAAGTCCGAAGGAAAGAGTGTCATCATGGTGGTAGTTGATAGAATTACCAATTATGCACACTTTTGTGCATTATCTCATCCATTTAAAGCTAGTACAATTGCTACTACATTTATGGAAACAATTCAAAAGCTACATGGAGAGCCAAAGGTACTGGAAATTTTTGGACAAAGTTATTTTCTTGTTTGGGTACTCAATTAGCTCATAGCTCATCTTATCATCCTCAATCCGATGGTCAAAATGAGATAGTAAATAAATGTTTAGAAGGATATCTTCGTTGTTTTGTATCTGATAAAAAAACACAATGGGTCAAGTGGTTACCTCTCCCTGAATGGTGGTATAACACTTCCTTCCATACTATAGCAAAAAAGACCCCATTTATGGCACTTTATGGATATCATCCACCATCCATCACATCATCTTTAAGAGAAAATTTGAAGGTTCAAGCAGTGGAAGATCACATCGAGCATCAACAAGAAGTTCTCCAACTCTTAAAGGATAACCTGAATTTGGCACAATATCGAATGAAACAACAAGAAAATCAACATCGCAGCGAGAGAAGTTTTGATGTAGGAGGCTAGGTATTTTTACGGCTACAACCATAGAAACAAATGTCCCTCAAGCAAGCTAATAAGGATAATAAATTATCGCCAAAGTACTATGGTCCTTACAAGGTGTTGCAAAATATTGGTTCTATGGCATACAAATTGGAGCTTCCTGCTTCTTCACAAGTGCATCCAAATTTCCATGTTTCATGCTTAAATAAGGTTATAGGTGAAAATCTTCTAGTTCAAACAATATTTCCCGAACTTTATGAGGAAGGAAAAATCATATTGGAACCTGAAGCAGTCACGGAAACAAGAAATCAACAGCTACAAAATCGATCAATTTTAGAGTATCTCATCAAGTGGAAGAACTTACCCACTGAAGATTCTACATGGGAGGATGATAATTTTATACAGAAGCACCCTGAGCTACTCAAGCGTTGAGTACAACACGTTTTTGAAGGAGAGGGGCATGTTAGGTCCCTATATTACTAGTATAGTCCCTTATTGTTATTATTGTACCCCTGTAACCCCCATATTGTTATTATTGTGCCCTTAAATTATTATTTTTATCTCGGCTAGGATTACATTGTGGCCTACTAGGATTACATTATGGCCCCATGGACTCCTATATATAGAAAGGAGGTTTTGTAATTTGTATCATCCAAGAATTGTTCATTCGTGTAATGTATTGGAGGTTGCCCCCTCGAAGTGGCTTATTTCTAAGGCGTTGATATCTCTTTTCTTCTATTTTTGGAATTGAATATTAAATTTCAAGTTTATAACTATTTATCTTTACATTCTCTTACAACATTTCTTTACACCATTTAGACATAGGTTAAATCATGGTAAGAAGGAAGAAAATTTAGCTCTTGAAACAATTAAACAAAGTCGCTTTTATAAAACATTAAAATCCTGTGGATCTTAATTCACTGACTATGATATATGGATCTATTTAATTTTCAATCTAGATTTGGATTTTAAGTACATATGCATTAATATCATGTGAATTTAATTGACATGTAATTTGTAGAAGCTTCACATTAATATCATAACATGTATAATATATTGTGTATTGGATATTTTTCATTTTATCTTCTGAAACTACAATGTGATGTCGAGGAAAGTCATTTTCAACCCCATTTTAGTAGAAATTGCAATGTGAGGTTGAGGGGTGTAAATTTGGTGTGATGGGTTAGGATTCATATATGTACAAGTAATCATATGATTTAAAGAGAAAAAGGTGAGAAATTATAACTCACATTTCACAGGAGCCCACATAGCATAGAAAAATCAGTGATAAGGTGTTTTTTTAAAGCACGCCATGGTGAAAAGTTCACCATTCTGATACCCCACAAGAACAAATCAATCCATGAGCATTGGTTGGTGTGGCCAAGACTAGCTGTGATTGTTGCAAGTTTTTTTATATAGTTTACATTTTATTGGGTTGAAGTTTCTAAAGCCACAAGTTAGTCATCTCGATTTCTGAAAAAAATAGCAAAAGAAAAAAAAGAAAAAAAAACTCACATTTCATACAATGTATGATATAATGGAGGGAATCAATTTATTTAAACCTAGTACTTAGAGTGGGATCACAAGGTGTATTTTGGATGTTAACTGTTCTCTCTTAGAGATGGATTCAATAGATAAAAAAAATTTTCTTAATGTATCCACCCCATCCCCAAGAAACAAGTTTTATCAAACTAGATTTTGTAAAAGAATGTTATCATTATGGGGAAACACAAAATGGTAAATAAAGAAATTGAAAAATAAGAGAAACACACATTAGTAAATTTAATATGAAGACGAAGTACCTAGGAAAAATATTTTAAATCTAATGGTGATGGAAATTAGCTGAATGATTAAACATTTTCGTAGCAGCCATTCATGGTATTGTTTTGTATCATTGATATAACGATAAAATATACCTAGATCATTTACTATAGATTTCAATGATGGAATATTCCATAGATGCAAAGGGAGATTACGAAGCCTTACCCAAACTGGAGTGGTAGAAATTTTAGTTCAGAAGGGGTGAAAAGAGGGGAACCATGGTTGCATAGACAACCATGCACTTTCCCAAAACCACAAACCTGAACCAAATATCAACTCCTAATATTAAAATTTATCATATACTAATACAAAATATCTATGGACAAAGCATAGATATTTAGCTCATCTAAATTTAGCTATTTCCAGTGCTCAAAAATCAAGGAGATAATATCTACTAGATGCGGCCATAAACCATTGAATATGCATATCAAGTAAAACTGTGAGAACACATTTTCATCCCTCAATGCTTCATTCACCAAAGGAACCTAAAAACAAAGGGGCTTCATGAACTTATGTCCTTAAGAAAATAATTTCAATTGCACATTTTACAACATCATGAAAAGCCAGGGGAAACCAAGTTTTACATGAGCCCTCTGGGATTAAGGAAGGAATGACACACCTTTCAACATGTTCTAAAGAAAAAGGTGTATTCAAGCTATTTTCCATGAATACAGAGGATGGAGCAACACAGTTCACAACAATATTTCCTGCAGAGAAGGGAAAAACTGGGGTTTTCACCATGGAGAAGGGTGAGTTCATCCCCTTAGCTAAGTACATGATCTTAAATCTATCCACGTAGGAAGTTGAGGAAATTAGCATAATAGAGTATGAAGTCACATAAGAGTTCAAGTTTCTAGTTTCCATGCAAGCTAGAAATTCCACTAGTAGACGAGGATTGTTGATATATAAAAATGAGTGAGATAATAATGTGGAGGAAGAGTTATCCACCATCTACAAATATTTGAGAGAGAGGGATGAGAAGTGATTAGCAAGGGGAAAACCTATTTTTCACAATAGATAACCCCCACTCCAACAATAACACATCATTTTTTCACTCCTCATATAATTTATGTTATGTTATGTAAAGTGTGTAACATTTATTTTTAGTTTGTTTTGGGAATCATGTGCATCTACCTCAGGCCCTACCACTTCATAAATTTTTCCAATTGAATTTTATTATTCCAATGTTTGAGGTTCAGTGACCCTCCATCACATGGGTTACATATCACCAAATAATATTTAAGAAATGTCACATAGCATGCCCATTTCCCATATCATTATTTTATTATTTTATCAATATGACACATGCTCCATTACCAATGCCAATTCAACACTAATTATTTAAGAAATTTTTTACTAATTAGTATGACCCATGTGCACCACTATGCTTACATATTTTACTTAATCTTGTCATTATATTTCTTTCCCACACCACTTGACCCTGAGATCCTGCATTATTAAACTAATCAAATTTATTCAAAATGAAGCACAACTCCTTTAATGTATCATTCGTATTGAACTTGAGTTTCAATATGTATTTATTTGTATTTTCAATGGATTCCAATTCCACCATTTGGGTTAAAAGAGAAATTTTTACATTGAATATCTTTGTTGCTTAGAATTAATTTGAGCCATGAAAATTCCATATAGTAAATGTGGTACAAAAATGGAGAAATATCCTTCGTCGCACGTGATTATTTGACTTATTTATAGTGATGGAGGATTGCATTGTACCTGTCATGATGTATTTTTTGCAATGTACATACATTCGTATTGTTCCAAAACACATAATCAATTATCTCTCAAGAGATCCAATGCAGGATTATATAATAGCGAAATATAGATTATTGATCTAATATAAAAAAATAAAACCCACTTAGGTATGTATAGTGAATCCTAATTATCTTTTTGTTTGTAAAATATTTCATTATTAAATGATTGTCAAGGGACTTATGATTTTGCACTTTTAACTCTATGTACAATGAGGATTGTTATGTTGCTAGAAATATGAGGGTAGTTGATTTTCCCTTGCATTTTTTTGACTGAAAATGAGATTGGTTGATTGGAAATAACGTGTTTTTTTCAAGAAAGGTTTCATGGTGGAATTTATAAGTAACAATAGTAAAAAAAAAATAGTAAGGTAAAACATGGGCCAAGTTGACAACTGGGAAAATGAATAGGTAGTTGTAAACCATAAAAAATCAACGCATTAAGCGATATTATAGCTACCAAGAATGGATGGATGACAAAGTATGAAATTGAAGTAATCCAATACAAATTAGCTACCTTTATTGTGAAAACTTGTTGAGATTAAACAAGATGATGATCATAGTCAAAAGAGTCGCCTTCACTAAGTGGGCTCGCAGGGTATTTTTGGCGCAAGTCTATTTTTTGACTATGTCTATTTTTAGACATGGTGATCATATTTCAGAAGTTGCAGGATGCTATTTGTGGATGGTTGATCAAGTTGGAAAAATAGATGAAATTCTATTTTTAGAATATTGGGCGAAGTCTATTTATAGATCGTCAATCTAAAAATATAAGTGTCGATTATTATTAGCTCTTAATAAAAATCCGACAATAAACAACAACTTATTCTCTTGGAGCACTTAATTTCAATACAAAGATTAGGAAAATAAGTGGGCTGAAGGAATTACGCAATTCCTAGGGTTTACTAGTGGTTCATGCATGGAGGACTCAGTTAGAACTAAAGTGGCAAAGTTATGACAGAGTTGGAAGAGTAGTTCATGGAGTTGTATTCAGTTAGACTTAGTTAGACTCAGTTGAGCTAGTTGTATCTAATCTAACTTAATGATACACTATTAAGTGTGCAGTGAGTTAATTAGTTAATTAATTCACAAATAATAACTCATTAATCAACTAAACAATACAACAATTAACTACAATGCATGTTAGTTCCAGTGGAGACCCAGTGGAGAGATAGGTGAAAAGTCAAGATGGACTATCTGTTATGACTATAGTGATGCATTGATTGCACCACACACACATTGGAGTTTCCAATGAGGATTGCGCAGTAAAGGCAAGAGTAATTCGAAATCATTCAGAGCTATTCTTCAGCAAGGATTGTGCAGTAGAGGCAGGCTAGCATGAGGGCAGGGATCGGTGCATGGATTTGCATATTTCTTCTATGTTAGTGTGTGACGATTGATTTTACTCAGAGCTTGATGTAATAAGCTCTGTATTATATTTTTACATGATCTCCATGATACATAATATATGATAGTTTGGGTTTTTAGCTTTAGGCTTTCCCATTAAACAACTGTGTTATGTGCGATTGTTTTTATTTATGCTTCTCATGTGTTTGTAATTAATTTTCCGCAAAAGATTAACAGTGGAATGATTTTGTATTTTGCAAAAAGTTAAATATTATGAGATCAAGGGAATATGGATGTCTTCATGCTTAGTGTATACTATTTTCTACATGGTATCGAAGCAATTTTAATTCTTGAAGATTGTAATTGTGAATAATTGTTGAGTTTGTGCTAGTGGACAATTCAAATTTACTATAGAAGATTCTTGGTGCAGAAGTTGAGTATACATTGAAATTTATTTCAATGGGTTGCGATTGGAGCATTCCCTTGATGGGAGCTTGAATTAAATAGCCTGGAAGGATAGGATGGAGGCGGTGCTAGAGGATAATAGACTGAAGGAGTTCATCGATAGCGATGTTCCTAAGCCGGGATCTAGCGATGCTACATTACTTGACGCATGGCAAAAGAAGACAACAAGGACAAGAATAACTTTGATGGAAGGTGTGAAGGACCATATTTTGTCTAGCCTTCATGGGAAAAACACTCCATTCTTAATGTGGAAGGCTTTGACATATTTTTTCCAAAGCAGAAGCAAGGAGTGGAAGTTGGCGCTTAAAGACAAGCTTAGAAAAATAAAAATGGAGAAGGGCGACAATATTCCAAAATACCTCACGAAGTTTGTCCACTGCAAGGATGAACTGGGAATTTTGGGGGTTACTGTTTATGATGAAAACTTGGTGAGCTTGGCTCTCCTTGGGCTTCCGAAGAGTTTGCATAGTTATGAAGACTCTGTCAATGGACGTGAGAAATTGCCGAGATGGGAGTGACTTTGGTTAGATCTTGCGCAGGAGGAGATAAGGCGGGGTACCAGGGATGGCTCTTCATTGAAGAATGAAGATGAATAGAATTTTGCTTTGGCTGACAAAGAAAGGAAAGGGATGGGGAAGAAATTTCCTTCAAAATCCGATGCTAAAGGCAAGAAGCATGATTTGTCCAAAGCGAATTGTTTTCACTGTCACAAACATGGGCATTTCGCCACTAACTGCCCACAGAAGAAGAAGAACAAGAAGGCTGCTGGAGTTGCAGCTGGAGAGGCCATAGGCTCACAATTTGAACTTGATTTCTCTTTGATCGCATGCTTGGTTTCAATTTGTATGGGATCGGTGTGGTATCTTGATAGTGGTGCATATTTCCATATGATGGGAGACAAGGAGTTGTTTAGTGACTTGGAGGAGAAGGACCTCCAAATGCATATAGAGATGGGCGAAGATGGTCGATACAATGCGACCGGCATTGGGACCATTACCTTTGAGAGGGAGTCTGGTAATCCATTCTTATTGAAGGATTTTATGCATGTTCTAGGTCTGAAGGAGAACTTAGTCTCGGTTGCAATGTTGGAAGACAAAGGTTATGATGTTGTTTTCAGTGAGGGAAAAGCCTTCCTTCGAAATAAAACAATGGTACAACCAAGAAGATAGGGGTTCGAATTAAGAATCTCTACAACTTGCAGGTAGATGGCTGCACTAAAATGGTGGGCAAAGAAGAAGAAATGGTGAGCTAGGATGAGGGTGAATTATGTCACAGGAGATTAGGCCATCTTCACCATGGCCCCTTGAAGATTTTGTAGCAGATTTCTACTAGACTTCCCAAGGGTACTCTTGCATAGTCAGATCAGTGCAAGGGATGTAATATGGGTAATTTTGTGAAGACCACCTTTCATGAGAAGGAGAACCATGCTTTGGTGATCCTGAAGAGAATTCACACAGACATGTGTGGACCTTTCTCAGTTGCTTCAATAGAAAAACACAGGTATTATGTTATATTTTTTTATTACTATTCTCGTAGATGCTGGATCTCCTTCATGCATAAGAAGAGTGAAACATTCTCAAAGTTCTATGAGTTCAAAGCATTGGTGGAGAAGGAGTCGGGGAAGCAAGTGAAAGCTCTACGGAGCAATAATGGTGGTGAATACATCTCGGGCAAATTAAAATAATTTTGTAGCAAAGAAGGAATTTGAAGAGAACTCATAGCACCTCATAACCCACAGCAGAATGGGGTCATGGAGAGGAAGAACAAAACGATCGTGGGTGCTACACGAGCTATGCTTGAGAGGGAGCTAGACTTGCATGCAGTGAAGGAACTGCTTGTTCCCAAAGATGAGCCTCTAGATGTGGATCAGCCACAGGAGGAGATTCATGGAGTGGAAGAGTCCACTCATGCAGAACCAAACCTCAGACAAGGTAGAAAGCATACCACATAAGCTAAGAGACTGAAGCTTGATGCGGCACATAATGTAGGAGTCCCTACACCACAGCGCAAACAAAGACAGTCACCTAACCAATTTACTAGATACATGGCTCTTATGAGTAAGTGTATCGTGACAAAGCCATCTTCTTTTGAAGAAGCAGTGCAAGAGCCCACATGGGTAGATGCTATGGTGGAGGAGTATGAATCCATTGTCAGAAACAGTTCTTGGGAGATTGTTCCAAGGCTGGTGGGAAAATAAGTTGTAGGATCAAGATGGATCTACAATGTAAAGCAAGCTGCTGATGGGAGCGTCGAGAAGTATAAGGCAAGCTTTGTTGTCCACGGCTTCTCACAGATTGAGGGGATTGATTATGAAGAAATGTTTGCACCTGTCACACGGTATTCTTCCATAAGGACCATCCTTTCTCTCTCAGTGTAGATGGGTTGGCACATTCATCAGATGGATGTGAAGACTATGTTCCTCAATGGGATCATTGAGGAAGATGTGTACATTGAGCAGCCTAAAGGATTTGAGATCTTTAGTAGTGAGTCACATGTGTGCAGACTCAAAAGAGTGTTGTATGGGCTAAAGCAAGCACCTTGTGCTTGGTACACTCAGATCGACAGCTATTTCACTGGACTTGGCTTCACCAAGAATGAGGTGGATGAAAACCTGTACCAAATTGTGCTGGAGGGTAAGCTTTTAATCATTGTTCTTTATGTTGATGATTTAATACTAACGGGTGATGAGAAGTTGATACACTCATGCAAGGCAGATCTTGCAAAGGAGTTTGAGATGAAGGATTTGGGCCTCCTTCATTATTTCCTTGGATTGGAAATATGGTAGCGAGAATGTGAACTGTTTCTGTCTCAAGGAAAGTATGCCCGGGAGATACTAAAGAAGTTTCACATGCAAGGCTGCAAGCCTATAGACACTCCTCTTCCAGGAAATTGGAGGAAAGAGGATCCTACATCGGCAGAGGTAGTGGATGCCACTGTTTATCCATAGTTGGTCGGTTCGCTCATGTATTTAGTTAATACAAGACCAGACATATGCTATGCGGTGAACCAACTTTCACAAGAGATGGTTAAGCCTACCAAGATCTTTTAGAAGGCAGGCAAGCATGTTCTGAGATATCTCAGGGGCACATCTGAGTATGGTTTATGGTACAAACAGATGGATGAGGTGAATTTGCATGGCTTTGCAGATGCAGATTGGGTAGGCAGCCCAACAGATAGAAAGAGCACATCAGGAGGGATTTTCAGTATCGGATCTACGATAGTTTCTTGGTACAACAGGAAAAAAAGATATGTGTCACTCAGTTTAGCGGAAACATAATACATGGCAGTAAGGCAAGCTGCATGTGAGGCTATCTAGATGAGGAAGATCCTGGTTGGTTTGTTTGATTCACATTTAGATCCCACAGTGATACATTGTGATAATCAGAGTTGCATTAAACTCTCGGTTAATCCTGTGTTTCATGATAGATCTAAACATATTGATATCTGGTATCATCATATAAGAGGTTGTGTGCAGCAAAAGATCATGTTGCTTTAGTACATTCCTATGGAAGATCAGGATGCAAATATTTTGATGAAGGTGCTCACTCGAAGCAAATTCGAATACCCTAGAGGAAGGCTCGGGGTGAAAGATAATCCCTATCTTGTTGAGAGGGAATGTTGAGATTCAACAAGATGATGAGCTTAGTGAAAAGAGTTGCCTTCACTAAGTGGACCCGTAGGATATTTTTGGCGCAAGTCTATTTTTAGACATGGTGATCATACTTCAGAATTTGCAGGATTCTATTTGTGGATGGTTGATCAAGTTGGAAAAATAGATGAAATTCTATTTTTAGAATATTGGGTGAAGCCTATTTATAGATCGTCGATCTAAAAATAGAAGTGTTGATTATTATTAGCTCTTAATAATAATCCGACAATAAACAACAACTTATTCTCTTGGAGCACTTAATTTCAGTGCACAGATTTGGCAAATCAGTGGGTTGAAGGAATTACACAATTCCTAGGGTTTACTGGTGGTTCATGCATGGAGGAATCAGTTAGAACTAAAGTGGCAAAGTTATGACAGAGTTGGAAGAGTAGTTCATGGAGTTGTATTCAGTTTAACTCAGTTAGACTCAGTTCAGCTAGTTGTATCTAATCTAGCTAAATGATACACTAGTAAGAGTGGAGTGAGTTAATTACTTAATTAATTCACAAATAATAACTCATTAATCAACTGAACAATACAATAGTTAACTACAGTGCATGTCAGTTCCAGTGGATACCCAGTGGAGAGATAGGTGAAAGGTCAAGATGGACTATCTGTTGTGACTATAGTGATGCATTGATTGCACCACACACACATTGGAGTTGCCAATGAGGATTGCACAGTCAAGGCAAGAGTAATTCAAAATTATTCAGAGCTATTCTTCAACAAGGATTGCGCAGTGGAGGCAGGCTAGCAGGAGGGCAGGGATCAGTGCATGAATTTGCAGATTTCTTCTATGTTAGTGTGTGATGATTGATTTTACTCAGGGCTTGATGTAATAAGCTCTGTATTAGATTTTTACATGATCTCCATAATACATAATATATGATAGTTGGGGTTTTCAGCTTCAGGATTTCCTGTTAAACAACTGTCTTATGTATGATTGTTTTTATTTGTGCTTCACATGTGTTTGTAATTAATTTTCCGCAAAAGATTAACAGTGGAATGATTCTATATTTTTCAAGGAGTTAAATATTGTGAGATCGAGGGAATCTAGATGTATGCATGCTTAGTGTACACTAATTTCTACAAAACTCACATCAAGACATACACTCTACATAGGGGAAATGGTTTACAATGTAATCAAGCAAGCTAGAAGGATACATTCGGAAGGGTTGGTTGTAATTAATTGATGAAATTAATTTTATTTCAACCTTACTTGTAGGTAAGAATGGCTTCGATAAGACCTATGTTTGATTATGGTGTAAGTGTGTTCATACATGTACAAATGTAAGATGAAGGAGAGATATATGAATATTATAAGAGCATTATGATGCTATTTCTATAAGTTATGAACAATCTCTATGGTTTTAGAAACTGATTAGTTTGGAATGGCAGATTTTTCTAATACCTCCTATTGTAATCCATCCCACACCCACACTTGTTTTATATTTACATAAATAATAATATTACTACTATTGTCTTGTAAGTAATTCACCATCATAAACATACACACTATTTTGAATCCATGGGAATGTTTATAGTTATGTGGCAGTTTTTACATTATTTTTATCATTGTAAAAATATGTAAGTTGAAATAAATAAATTAATTAAAAAAAACAATTTGTTAAATTAATTAAAATCTATAATTGATGTATATGAGTCAAAATATTCATCCTTATCTCATTGTTCCTTAGATTTCCATGTTCACATTGCTTCAAATAGAATTATCTTCAACTCTCACTTTTAGGAATGTATTCATAATGTTCTCAATGTGTTATCCCAAAAATATGTTTTTTCAAGACATCCTCTATGATTTTCTTTTAGAGATATACAACCCTTACCCAATGTGAGGTTCTAGGGAAAAGGAAAAGTCAATCTTTACCTTCAACCTAACATTATTCACAAAATAATTAGAAACAATACTTTTAATATAAAAATTACATCAATAATACGTTACAAAGAAAAGGATCTAAAAATCTATCAATGCAAATATTTGTTAGCTTGACATTGAATCTTACAAGTATATATATTACATAGAGAAATTTAGGAAGTTGCCAAGGGTACATATAAATATTTTTTGTTCATTTGAAAATAAATAGGGAGGAAGAACAATTTTCATTCTCTAGTCATGCCTCAAGCTAAAGGTATCCTCTACTTCTAAACCTGATGTCTCTAATAAAAAGAATGTTAACAATGTCTTTTTGCTACCAATGATAAATATTTGGTTCTCATTATTTCATATATAGAGAGGACTAACTATTTCAAAATTATTTTTTTCCGTGGAATATGGATATGAATATGGATATCTTAATATTCCACGGAAAAAATTAATTTTGAAATAGTTAGTCCTCTCTATATATGAAATAATGAGAACCAAATATTTATCATTGGTAGCAAAAAGACATTGTTAACATTCTTTTTATTAGAGACATCAGGTTTAGAAGTAGAGGATACCATATATATATATATATATATATATTGTAGTTATCATTGTTTTAGTTTTTATTAATTTATTATTATACTTTATATTTTATAATTACCTTTAATTAGATATTTGATATGTCTATCCTATGTCTACACACATGAAAAATGATTTTAATTTACAAAAAAAAAAAAAAAAACTTGAAAACACATGAAAGCATAGTTTTCAAAAAGATCATTTAAAAAAAAAAGTTGAAAGCACATGGAAGCACAATTTTAAAAATTGTCACAAACTATAAAATAGTAATACCAAGTCAAAATATGGTTTAAGGAATGGTAATCAAAAGAATTGTTTAATATTTTAATAGGATTCTTGTGTGAAAATCTAACTTTAATTTCTTTCCGATGTTGCTTGACCCTAGGATCTTATATTCTTAAACTGATCACTTTTCTTCAAAATGAACCACAATTCCTTTAATGTAAAACAATGATTGAACTTGAGTGCCATTATGTATTTATTTCTATTTTTCAATGGATTCAAAGACCCCCATTTGGGTTAAGAGAGAAATTTTGACCTTGGACATCTTTGTTGCTTACAATTCATTTGAGCCATCGAAATTGTATATAGCGAACATTGTACAAAATTGGAGAAGCATCCTTTGTCGCAAGTGACTGGAAACTTAATTCTAGCGATGGGGGATTGTATTGTACTTTTCATCGTGACATTTATGAAATGCACATGCATCCATAATGTGTGACAACACAAAATCCATTGTCTCTCAAGAGATCCACCACAGGAATATATAATAGGCCAATATGGGTTTTTGATCCAATATAAGAAACATCCACTTAGGTATGTATAGTGAATATTACTTCTCTATTTATTTTTAAAACCTATCATTATTAAGTGGTTGTGAAGGGACTTCTAGCAATATAAGGGTAGTTGATGTTCCCTTGCATTTTTGTTGAGTGAAAATGAACTTGGTTGATTGGAAATAAAGAGTTTGTTTTAAGCAAGCTGGTTTGAGGATAGAATTTATAAGTATCAATAACTACAAAACAATCATAAACTAACATATGGGCCAAGATGACAACTAGTAAAAATGAATAAGTAGTTGTAACCATCACAAACCTTAAGTAATATTATGACTACCAAGAATGGATGGAAGACCAAGTACGAAGTGGAATTAATCCAATACAATTTATCTATATTACTAGTGACAACCTAGATAAAGACACACACTTTGCATAGGGGTAATGGTTTACAATGTAACCAAGCAAGCTAGAAATATACACATGGAAGGGTGGGTTGTAACCACTTGATGAAATGAATATTATTTCAACGTTACTTTTAGGCAAGAATGGTTTGGAGAATATCTATGCTCAACTATGGCGTGAATGTGTTCATACATGTACAAATGTAATATGAAGGAAAACTACATGAATATCATAATATTATAACATTGTTATTGTTATACTTTATGTACAATCACTATAGGTTTAGAAATTCATTAGCTTGGAATGGGAGATTTTTCTAATACCTCCTATTCTACTCCATCCCAAGCCCATATGTGTTTTATATTTATATAAAGAACAAGATCACTACTATTGTATTGTAAGGCATTCAACATCATAAGCATACACAATGTTCTAAATCCATCAGAAAAAGTATAGTTATGTGGAAGTTTGTATGTACAGTTGCATAAATATTTGAGTTTAAATAAATAAATTAGTTTAAAAAAATAGTTTCTTAAATTAATTAAAATCTATATTTCATGTCTATGGGCTAAAATATTCATCCATATCAAATTGTAAGTTAGATTTCCATGTTTTTTCTATTCCTACAAGACATTCTCTGGAAGCCTAGATTGTTTCAAAAATAATCATCTTAGATTCTCACTTTAGGAATGTATTCATAATGTTCTCATTGTGCTCTCCCCAAAATATATTCTTTCAAGATATCCTTTATGTTCTTCTTTGAGACATATTCAACCCTTACCCAATGTGAGATTCTAGGAAAAAAAAAAAGTCAATATTTACCTTCAAAACTAACATTATTCAAAAATTAATTACAAAAAATACTTTTAATATAAAAATTACATAAATAATACATTAAAAATAAAAGGATATAAAAATCTATCAATGCAAATAATTGTAAGCTTGATATTGACTCTTACAAGTACATGTTTTATGCACATAACTTTGCAAGGTTGCCAAGCATATGTATAAACAATTTTTACAAAGTTTGAAAATATGTAGGGAGGAAGAACACTTGTGGTTCTATAGTCATGCCTGAAGAGAATGTCTTCTTCTACTACTAAACTTGATTTCTCTAATAAGATAAATATTAACAATGTATTTTTGCTAGCAGGTTCTCATTATTTTATAGCTAAAGGAGACTTACTAATTTTATATATGGTTACTCTCTCTCTCTCTCTCTCTCTCTCTCTCTCTCTCTCTCTCTCTCTCTATATATATATATATATATATATATATATATAATGTAGATTTTAAATAAATTTAAATTTTACAATTATCATTAATTTAGCTTTTATTAATTTATTATTATATTTTAGATTTTATACTTTACCTTTTTAAAATGAAAAAATATTAGATATTTACGCCGTAAGGATTTTCTTTGGGAAGAAATCCCCTCCAAGACATTGTGTGCCTTTGTGAGCCATCAATGTTGTGTTTTAGGCGATGAAAACATTTTTGGTTGTTGGATTCGTGGAAGGTAGTTACATTCATTAGTGGGTACTATGCCTTAACTAATTTACTCATGTTTACCTTTTGATTTTTGGTTGTTTCGTTCCAATGGAATCTTGTTCATTTCTCTTCTTGTAGCTCCTAGGGTACACTATGCGCCCAACCCTCACAACCCCACTATTTCTTTGGTCCTTCACTTAAACCCACACATAGCCCCACTGCTCTTTTTTACCTTCACTTAAACCCACACAACCTCACTACTGCTCTTGACATTCTCTAAGAGAGCAAAGAAATTATTTCTGCATGAAAATTTAGGTTCACAACATAGATAATTCAACTAAATGGCACATGTTATATAAAAGGGAATGTAAAAGGGTTGAGCATGGGTCTGCCATTTATAGACCTAGGAATGCATTTTTGAAGCAAACATCAAAAGTCTATTGCTATAAAACAAATGTGTTTTCTGTGGCAAGGGTATTTTTTGTCACTTTTTGTTGGATCTATTGGACTTCCTTTCAAATCTGTAATAATAGGCATTTTTATTATGTTCACGATTTTGTTTTGGGAACTCTTGAGAGCATGGACAAATTGGCTACTAGATCAAGAAGGGTTGTAATATTTCCAACCCAAATACAATAGAAAAGGGTAAATTGGTATCTTAAAACCTTATAATGGGCATATTATATTAGATTTCCTTGGTCGTGTTTCCTCAGGGTGATGCATGCAAAATAGTAGGCCCTAAAATGGCAGCGTCATATGAGAAGGAACTTTTAGGTAACATCAAGGATATGAGGGCCTTATGAGACATTTCTAATCTTGTGGGAGTTTTCAATACTTATGCAATATAAAAAAATATGGGTTCATAAAGAATTTGTTTTGATGTTATTAACTCCTTGTACCTAGTTAGAGGGATTTTTTGTGAGGGTTGAGGTAGCCCGAGGAAACACATAGAGGCGTATTTAGAAGGAAGGCAAAAAAATTCTAGTGCTTACACGAGATGATACCACAATTTCCATCAAGAGTAATAAAGATTAAAGTGAACAATATGTGGTATTAACACCTAATAAACTCACAACAAGGAAATCCAATGGCTATCCTAACCCCAATCAAGGCTTTAGGTCTAAACGAAATTGAGGTCGATGTAATTATGGATATGGAATTGGTTCAACTTCTAGTGATGGTATTCCATCACAAAATGGGAAAAATGAATAGTATGGAGCAATCAGAAGGTAAGGAAGGAGGAATTTTCAAATAAATAATTACAATAGAGGCTACTACAATGGGAGGGATCATATATCTTATCCATATCAAAATTACATTGAAAAAGGGAGCATAATTTGGCCAGGAAATGTCAATGAAGTATGCAGCCTGGGACAAACCACTATAAATGAGGAATTTAGTCAACATAGTTATGCAAATAAGGGATTCATTGGTCAATTCAATCATGGAAATAGCCCACCCATAGAAACAAAACATTCTCTAAATCAAATGGGTTTGAGGGATGCCAAGAACAAATCTAATGTTAGTACATTAGTCATCCTACCATCTTAAGCATGTATGTCAGCAAGAAATCTCAATTTTCATGGAGGGAAAAGATATATTTTTTACCACCTACCTATAAAATATTTTTTTTAAAACTCCAAATTTTTTAACAACTAAAGAGTAATTAAAGTATCTACATAATAATAATAATAATAATAATAAAATTACCAACAAGCATTTCAAAAGATAGGAATCATAAGAGGTAACAGGTTTCATATCCTTAGAAGTGAATGTTGAAGCAATTGATGTAACATTAATACATGGAATTTGGGACTCAATATGAGCCACCCAAGTGTCCCTTCTCTCAAGACAGATCCCTTCTCTTAAGACAAATCCATTGGTTTCTCTTGATACATTTGACATCCTCGAGACTTGTAAACAATTATATTTTTAAGCCTAGTTTTCAATAAGGACCCTTCCCAATAGGGTTTGTATTTTCCATTATTGTGATAAAGCGTTGAGGTACTTATTTTTCCTTCCCTTGGTACGACTAGGTGTAGGAAACCACTACCCAATTTCACCCATTATCTCTAAATTTGAGAAGGCCTGAATATATATAGCTCATTATGGGAATTTTGAGGTCTAAAATGGGCCTCCTAAGGAAATTATAAAATAATAGTGGAAGTAATAAAATAATATTATATTACACCATCAAATTTTAGAGGGAAAAAAGAAAAAAATACTTTTTCAACTCTTATTTTCAGCTTATCTCCTTATGGGTCTACTCAAATTTCAATCGGGAGCACTCTTTAAATGCATAATTTCATTCCTCATCCAAGGAGTACCCATGTTGCATAATTTCGATGTAATATTCTACAGGAAGAATGAGAAATACATGAAAAACACGACTACAATAACGTTTTTTGATGTATTTCTCATTTTTCGTGTAGCAAGGTCCATCAAAAGTATGCAACATGGGTACTCCTTGGATGAGGAATTAAAATTTGAATCCAATAAGTATTCCCGCTCTAAATTTGAGTAAAACCTTAGGGAGATAAGTTGAAAATACGAGTTTAAAAAGTAGTTGTATTATTTTATTATTATTTAATCTTTTTACCTTTTTGCTCCAAATATGGTGAATCATCCCCCATGGTTGACATCATCATCTTGAATCCTATTGGTTCTTATAAAGTTTATTTCTGTTGTACATTTTTTGTAGGAGGCAAATTTTAGACCTCAAAAATTCTCTAATGTTCTAGGGTTTCCAATTGCTATATTTCATTATAGGTTTCTAGGGGTACAAACGAATGAATATTTTTAGTGACAGCTTAGGTCTATTTTTAGGCTTACTTTCAACCCTTTGGGTTGTGTCCTCCCCCCCCGTGCCTACTTCTCATATGTTGGAATTTAATATAGTCAAATAGGCATATCTTTATGGTATCAACACATAAATGGCCTAGAACAAGCATTTGAGTGCAGAAATCAGGAAAAGTAACATTTTTCAACATGATTGGGATGATGAAACCCAAAAGCAGTCATACCAACTCCAAAGCGTGAGAATCCAGTAATAGATATTAAAACAATGTTGGTACATGTAAGGTTTGGAAAAAGTAAAAGGAAATATACCACAATGCATGGATATAGTCCCACTACTACAACTAAAAAATTGAGACAACGACCAAGCCAATATGAAAAAAAAAACCAAAAGCAAACAATCAAAGCAAAGGAAAATACTAGCAGCTAAATATTAAATATGAGAAGGCTAAAGAATTACCCAAGACACAGTGACCTCTGTCCATCAAGGGAAGTCTAGAGAGGGTCCTTGCATACCAATTACATTGAGAGAAATTGAAAGGAACTGGTATGGAGCTAAAATATGGTATGAACTCCCAACAGACTTCCTTATCCCTGAGCTACGTAGAACCGATGCCCAATTCCCCCCTACACAACTTGCATATAGCTTCACTCTCATATCCTTTCCCTTCAAAGCTCCTCTCAAGGATGCAAAGAAATTATAATCAAATACTATTTTTTACTAGTTTCCTCCAGCTAACCTATATTTCTCCCAAAATGTAGGCCATACCTCATTTCCAAAGGCCTCAAGATTTTTCCCTAGGATAACGCTTATGAGACAGACTTGCCTCCCCCCTTTCCTTCTATGAATGCTACTTATCATGGTTGATTAGATGCAATATACTCACATTCTTCTACATTCACGGGGGTGGCCACACCACCCCCTCCATTTAATGTAATCTCCTCTGCGAGGTGGCAAACACAACCACCAAGTCCACCAATATCCTCGATACACACCCCCATAGAGGAGCTCCTATGCACTATATTTATTAACATATTATTATATATTAATATTAATATCTAATATATGTAATATTAGAAAATATTACAATAATAATTTTCTTACATTATTCAATACAAGAATATTCAATAAATATGTATGTAGACCTTCATAAACTTTAACATAAAATTCGTTGTGCTGAGGCAAGTCCATTGTTACACAATCAGGCGGGTATCATACACCAATTTTGTGTCTAGCTTGGTTGTGACATTAAAGTTAAATTATTATTATTATTATTACGATTATTATTATTATTAAAAATAATAATAACTATATTTATTATTTATTGTGTATTTTAGATTGATAAATATGTTTATATGATATTGTATAATCTTAATCCCAATAGATAATAATATTATTATAAATAATGGAAATATTTTATAAATAAATGATAAATTAGAATAACATACGTAATAAAATATTATATCACATTGTGATGTGTGAAAAAAAATGGATTATGAGGGTTTGGTTGACTAAAATATTAAGGAAAATTTAACACAATTTAATATGAGAAGGTGTAGGATTAGGGGAACATACTAAAGAAAACTCATAACGAAGGTGAGGGAGAGGGTGGGGGGAGACATTAGAGAAACATAATATGAGGGGATTGTGTGGGTGGGGGTAGATGTTAGGGAAAATGTAATATGGGGGAATATGGGGTTGGGGGGTGATATTAGAGAAACTCCATAATGAGGGTGAGTATGAGGATATATATTAAGAAAACCCTAATATGAGCAGGCTACTGGGAAAGGGAACATAAATAAAATGTTTTAAGTTTTCCCTAATATATACTCCCACCCCCTAAATTTTTCTCTAAAATATCCATCCAACTCCACACTTTTATTAGGGAAATAATATCTCCCCACCCTTCACCTAATAATTTTTCCCTAATATGTCTCTCTCTCGCCTTTTGTTATGCTTTCCCTAACATCTCCCCCCAACTCACTCTCATAATTAATATCCACCACTGCTTCCAACATTATTACGAGGGTAATAAATTTTCACGAAAATATTTCCTACCACATATTTATTTTTCCACAACATCTCCCCCCAAACTCACCTAATAAGTTTCCATTAATATATTTTCCAACCCTATCCTCTTAATTAATATCTACACCCATCTCCACCCTCAATATGAGTTCTCCCTAATATCTCACCACCCATGCCCTCATTATGAGGGTAATAAGTTTTCCTTAATATCTCCCCCCAATCCCACCCTCATTATGAGGGTAATAGGTTTTCCTTAATATCTCCCCCCAAACCCACACCCCATTCATATTAAGTTTTCCTTAATATCTCCCCCCAATCCCACCCTCATTATGAGGGTAATAGGTTTTCCTTAATATCTCCTCCCAAACCCACACCCCATTCATATTAAGTTTTCCTTAATATTTTCCCTCACCCCCACATACTGTGTTTTCCCTAATATCTCCCCCTATCCACACACCCCTCCCCCTTCCCCCCCCCCATATTAAGATTTCCCTAATACCTCCCTACACAGCCACCCTCACCGTCATAATTAATATATCTCCCCACCTCCATTCTCATTATGAAAGCGGTGGTGGAGGAAGATTATGAGAGTGGGGATGAGGGGAGATATTAGTGAAAACTTTATATATCCCAACTTTTAATTCAATGAAATAAGATATGGAAAGAAAAATCACTACTAAATATACCATGATATAAATTTATAATGAGTTGAATTAAAGTTTATTGGGTTATAAAACTATTTATATATAATTCTAATTATTTTAGAATTAATTAACTATTATATTGATAGAAGAATCATTGTTTTTGTGAGTATTTTCCCCATCTATGCCCTTATTCTGAGTAAATATGGGGTGAGATATTAGAGAAAATTTATGAGGGTGGGGATGGGATTAAGAATAGATAATTAAGAAAAAAATTCATAATTTTCCCCAATATCTCCATCACCCACCCCGTTGAAGATGAAGAAAATATTAGTAAAAGCTTAATATAATTTTGATTTTGATTTTATGAAATAAAATATGGTAAACATAAATCACTAATAAATATAGTATGCAATAAATTATTAACAAATTAAATTCATTGATTGAATTTTATATAATTGGATTATTTTCAAATAATTAACTATTATATTAATAAAACCATGCATAGTTTTATGAATTTTCATTGAAGAAGTATTTTCAATACTAATATGAAATTGAGGGAGTAAGAAAAGACATATTAAAATAAAAAAACTCAATAAATAATCATCTATAATCTTAATAGATTTTTTATATTTCTTCTTCTAGGTAAATATTTATGAGATTTTCTTCCTATAATAAAATAATTTATAAAGGTTTCTATATTTCTTCTTCTAAGGAAATATTTATGATATTTTATTCCTTATATTGGAATGTTTATATACAGCTTGAGTGGACTTAATGGTTAAGAGCATGTATTTCCTCCTAAGAGGTCACAAGTTCAAAACCAAAGACCTGTGCACAATAAAATCGAATAAAAATAATAATGAAATTTTAAAATATTTATCATACTTGAACTAGCCATTTAAAATCATACTTGAACTAGCGATTGACCTTAAAATCAGTTAATAATAATAATGAAATTTTAAAATATTTATCATACTTGAACTATCCATTTAAGATCATACTTGAACTAGCTATTTAAGGTTTCATTATTGTAAAAAGTTTTGGTTGGATAATACTTAAATTTTTAGAAATGTTTTGTTATTTCTTTATTGTAAAAGTTTTGGATTGATAATAATTAAATGCTTGGAAATGATTTGTCATTCTTCAAATCATTTAAAAAAAAATGTGATTAAGTATTTTATTAGCACCAATCAACTCACTAAGTAAGATTTAAATTTGAAAAAGGAATGTAGAAATAAATCTTTTAATCATCCAAACTAATCTCAATTAAAAATAAAAATCTACATATATTAATTCTTATATCAAGATAAGTTACATAAACTTCATTAAAATCATTTATCATTCAATTTTGAAAAAATTAATATTAAGTTAATCAAAAAAAAATTGCACTATTTTTTCCTTTTTCAAATAATTTTAATATTTTATAATTTTAATAAAATTTACTTTCTTCAAGTTAATATTTATATGTGATATTAAAATTAGATATTACATTGGAAAATATAACATTCATTTTTTTGATAAAATTTAAGCTAAAATTGCTAATCTATATATATCACAAACTTGAAAAATTATTTTTATTAAAAAAAATAAAAACAAAGTTGAAGAAAGAGTAATTAAAAGATTGGTTTAAAGAAAACTAATTTAAGAAAAAATAATTAAAAGATTGGTTTAAAGAAAATTAATTAAAAAATTGGTTTAAGATTTTAATAGCATTCTCGAGTAAAAAAGCTGGAATCACTTGAAAGCGTAGCGCTTTCAAAGGCATCATTTAACAAAAACAACAGCAACCTCAAAAACATCATAAATTACAAAACACTAATTACAAGATGGTGATTAAAAGAATGGTTAAAGGTTTTAATTAAAAGCTAACTCTGACTTTCAACTCAACGGTCCAAAAAACCTAAAACTCGACCTACCGATTTCATGAGTGATTATATATACTCACGCCTTATTCTGCTCAACGAAGAATGATCGATTGAGAAGAGGAGGTTCTGCATAGGAAATTCAGGATCACATGTACGGTAATTTTTTGTTTGCCTGTCTCTTTGACATTTCTGTAAGCTGATAAAATGTATTTTCTGTTCATTCAACAGGTTAACCATCATCTGGCGCTGTTAGCTTTTCCTTTCTCTCTTAAGCACTCTGTCTTGTCTTATGGAGCGCTCCATAAATGTACCGTTTAGTGTTGTTGCACTGTGTAGTGTTGTTGTATGCGCTGTGCAGTGTTGTTGTATGCAATGTGCTTTGTGTAGTTTTTTGTTGTTGTGTGTCTGCAAGTGTTTGTGTGTTGTCTCTGTGCTAATTGAGAGAAAGGCATGGCTGAGGAGAATATGCACTGGGGGTTGAAGGGCCAATTTATCAACAAATAATATTTTCACAGTGAGTGAGTTGGTATTCATGTAAATATTTTCTTCAATTACTTTTTTTAAAGTCATTAGCGGCCCTTTTTCTATTTACTTCTCTGATGTGTTGGAATTTTCTATACCAGGAGGTAGAGCAGCGTTTCCTGTGCTTTTGCAACAGTGAATGAGTAGTTTCTGGCTCTTTTCAGAGAACCAGTTTCCAGAGTTTCAACTGCAAAAGAAAGATTCGTAAGAAACAAGGTTGGTTTTCTTTGTTGATGGCCGTGTTCTGCTAGTATTCTTTGTTGATGGCTCTGTTTTTTTTCAGGCAAGGTCTAAGCTCTGTGAATAGTTAGTTAGTCATGTATTTTAGTTTGAGGAAAACATATATGTATAAATGACTTGTCCTATTTATTTTCTACTAAACAAATTGAACTTAGTCTACATTCAAAATTGAACATAGATCTCATGAATTTTTGAAAATTATGTCCGAGAAGTTTACTCTGCAACAAAAACACTACTACCTCTCATAGGGTAATGGAAGTCTTAGATAGAGGCGCATTGATATCATCTGTTCGTTGGTGTAGTTTATGAATACCTCTTAGATATGTTCTATAGGAACAGAGCCTGTCCATTGCAGAATAGAAGAACTATACGTACATTTAAATTGAGAACAGATTATAGAATTTAGTGATTTTCTTGGAACTGAATGTTGACGTCCTTTGCTCTGTCCTGAGCCATGGCGTGACTGAAACATCTTTCCTTTCTCTATGTTCGTCCATTCAGACTGCCTCTTGTTCCAAGACCATCCTCTTTTAAGAAATCTTGGCAGTTAGGAATTCACTACTAACAACGAAAAGTGGTTGTTAGAGCTACAAGCTGGTCTTTCATTTCTCTATTATGCCTTTCTTAGCTGATGCCCTCTCTGGCCCTTTGGCGGACCGTTGTTCACTTCCTATATTGGGTCATTTCTCTAGGGCTTTAGATGTGATAGCCGTCTCTTACTGAAGAGATAGGTGCCCATTAGGAATTACTACTCCAACCATGCATGCGTGTGGTGATTTTCCGACAACTAGGATCTCTGGTGCTTGTGATGTTATTTTCATAGCAGGCAACCATGGAGAGGGAAATTGTAAGAATGCGACACATGCTTTACCACTGTTAAATTAAGAAATAGGAAAAAAATTTCATAGACTCTGCCTCTTAATCATGGTTCTAGACTTGATTATGTAACTACCAAAATCTGAACTGAACATTGATACTCACAAAACCAGACTGACTTGGCAAATATAATGGTTACGTTCATTGAAACCAAATTGCAATTAGTCCTCTGATGTGATCAGGGCACTGAAGTAGTTGTTGTACCAAAATAGCTTGGGAGTGCCATTTTCTAATGCTGTGAAGCATCCTGATCCTCTTCGCCATCTTCTACATTCCATAGGAAATGGGCATATGATCCAAGAACATTGCTGCAAAATAGAGCCAATTAGTCAGATAACAGCAGCTTCATTTGCTTCAAATATTGAAATCCATAGATCTAGCACACTCTTGTAACGGTTTGTCACCATGGAAAATATACTAACCAGTCATCTGGAGCAGCTTCAACAGCGTGATCAAAGTAAGATTGTGCACTAGGTGCATCTTTGTGAACATCCCATATGAGTCTGGCATAAATTAAGAGGACATATCCATCGCCAAGACCGCTAAGCATGGTCCTCCCATAATCTTCCTCAACTTTTTAATCATGCTGGACCTACATAGACACAAAACCAAGCCTGGGAAGACTTTATTTATCATAATTCATAGCAATAGTAATGAGACACGACCTTAACTAATTCATAGTAATTAGTGATTAATAAGATGAATAGTTATGTAACAGCAGTACAAAGCTCCTCAATATTCACCTCCTACAAAAACCTGGCATAATTCGGCAATAGAAGTGGATCCCTCCCTACAAGCAGTGCAGAGAACCCACCTACTCTCCCTCCTCTTCCAGAGAACCCACCTCCATCGTCCACTAACAAAACCCGTCTCAGTTTTACATCCAACAGCAGCTCCATCGCACACCAAAGCGCTACCCCATTGCCTGCAGATATAGTGCCACGCAGTCGATGATTAGCCCGACCTTATTTCTCAGGTACCTATGTTATTTTCTCAACCTGGCTAGTTCAAGTCTCTTTGTCTCTCTTTCACATTACTGCATCTGGGCATTGTTGGACGGTTTTTTTGGCATTTGGGTTTCCTTGTCTTGTTGTTATTGTGTGATCATGAAAGGGTTCCATGTTGTCAATAGTGTTCCATGTGTGGTCAATAGTGTTCCATGTTGTGTGATCATGAAAGGGTGGGATCGCTATCGGATTTATTGATCAAACATAGTCAGCAGCTGTAGCCTGATGATGATTTTGTTCTTGAGGGCATAAGGTAAGGCCAAATGGGTATCTTCCACCTCATGCATTAAATACCCTGTGTCCATTCCACCTGATGCAAACAAATATAATTATTATGTCTATACTACTGTTCTAGAGGTATTCGTAAACCAATAGCATTTTTGAGCTTTTAACGCAGCAATCAAGCAATTTCACTAGCATTTTTGAGCTTTTAACGCAGCAATCAAGCAATTTCACTAGATTTATGTGTTGATAACGACTCATGACATTTGCTTCATTCAAAAACTCGGTCTTGAACCTATTTGCAGTCGTCTAATTGCATCTTCTCAGGCATCAGGTAGAACCCCCCTATACATCGATCAGCCTTAAAATATTTCTACCATTATAACTAACTTGGAGCTGTTGCTGGCTATAATTCTCTGATTCAATTGAAGAGAAATTATTCAAGGCATTTAATTACTCGAGATTTTGCTTGATACAAATTGCTAAAAAAATGATTTAATACTTACTTTAAAGATGGACCCAAAACCTCCCGCTCTAAGTTTCTTCTCTGCTACTTAAAAATGAGTTCTGAATTCAACTCACTAAGCCATAAGCTAATTTCCCTTCCATCACGTGCAAACACTAGTTCACTACCCTTACGCAGTGCCCTAGCTCTGCCGGTGTGCCTTGTTGCCTATTTACTCCTTGGGGCATCCGCCGTCGGTGTGCCTTATTGCCAATTTACTCCTTGGGGTATCCGCCATCACCGAAAAATATGAAATCCCAAGACTGTGCTTCGACACCCGCGGCATGTTCTCAGAGTCTGTCCAGCAGATTGTGTGGCACGTTCTGCCTCGCAATCTCCCGCGCAGCCCTTCGAGTCGATATGCTGTCCAGGGGCTTCCCAAGCTTTCCCGAAAGCGCCAGGTATCCGATCTGGAAACGGCAGAGAGCAGGAAATAAGCGGAGCTGGAGGATCAACGAGATGGAGACGGAGTTTGTTGAGCATTTTCAGAGGTCAACGGCACAATTGCTCCCCGGCATATCATGCATACCATGTGAATACTAAAGTTTATAGAAACTTACGACTTCAAATTGAAATATAAAACAAGAAATTGGGGTTCTAGTCGCTTGAGTATTAGCTGCATTTTCGGCAGTGATCAATTCTGTTGCGAACCCTTTTCGGCAGTGATGAGTTATGCATTGTCGACACCTTTTTTCTAAGGAACCTTTGGTTCAACAAGCTTCTTCTAAGCCTCTTTTTGGTCGCTCTTTTTTTGTTAGCCTCTTTTTTTTCCAGCTCTTCTAGGCCTCTTTTTTTTGTTAGCATCTTTTTTTCAGCTCTTCTAAGCCTCCTCTTCTATGTTTCTTCCAAGTCTTCCCTACATTCTTTGTAAACTGCATAGCCTAGAAGTCAATTGATGTATAAGCCATCAGTTTTCTCCTCGCTGAGAGTTTTAGGTATCCAACCATTTTCTTCTTCTTCTACGTTTCTTCCAAGTCTTCCCCAGATTCTTTGTAAACTGCATAGTCTATGAAGTCAATTGATGTATAAGCTATTAGTTTTCTCCTCCCTAGAGTTTTAGGTATCCAACCATTTTTTTCATTCATTATTTTTGATGTCATTAATGTCTTGTGCATGCCAAGAAAATCTTAACTGGTTGAGACTAAGTGTTTTGGCTAAGTGTTTCATCTAAAATGCATAGATTAAACTCTTAAAAACTTGAAAATATCTCTGTCTCTTTAAAACCAAACTTATAAATATATTCTGAATTTAGTTATTATTTACATGCTCTAGAAAATGGCGCTCTTGCCTCCTCTATTTTCACTAATAAAATTATTTAATTATTATTTAGTTTTGGATAATTATATTGTAGTGAGGTTTTTTTCTTAATATTTGTAATGCTTTGTGTGTGTGTGTGTGTGTGTGTGTATATATATATATATATATATATATATATTCTAAAAAAATAAATTATGAATTGTGCATTTAATTTTTTTACAAGTTTTTATGAAGTGTTTGTATCCTAACAATCTCATGTTAATGTTGTGTGTTGCAGAAAATTATCAATACCAAGTTGTTCATGAGCTGAAGACATTATCAATTTTTATGTTTTTGTAATGTTGTAATTAAAAATATTTATATATTTTTTTGTTTAGATGGGCCCATCAAAGGATGTACATGAACACAAACTATCATTAATAAAAGGAGTAGGCTTTTTATTTTTTTTGGAGGGGAATTCAACCCCTCCAAAAAACTCTTAGGAGAAGGTTAAATTGTAACCCTCCTTTGAGTTGTGTTCCTTTTGCTCATGGTTTTCATGATCTTATAATAACTCCAATATGCACAAACTCAAGTACATTCTTTTATTATAATAATGATTTCTAAACATGTTTTAAACATCTTCCCAACATACACACAAATGGGAAAATCACTCTTATTCACATAAATTATTTAACATTTTTTCAATGTTTTCAACATCTTCTTAACATAGACACAAATGGAAAAATCACTCCTATTCACATAAAATATTTAACATTTTTTCAATGTTTTAAACATATTCCTCACATACACACAAATGACAAGATCACTCTTATTCACATAAATTATATAAAAATTATAACATATATTTATATATATTTCAATTTTTGTTTTTTTACTTTGATTTTGATTTTTTTAAGTTTTTGTTTTGATTTTAATTTTTTATTTAATTATATATTTTTATTAAAAATCTAAATAATTTAATATATTATAAATATTACATATCTAAACAAATATAATTTAATATTTACATTGATATTTTTATACATTTAAATTAAATACTAATATATTATTTAGAGTGTTTGTAAATATTTAAATATTTGTATTATTTCTTTGTATAAATTTACTATATATAAATGTTTGTGCTCTGGATTATTTATTTTGTATGTGTATAAATGTATTATTTTGAGAATTGAAATAGTGTTTTTATTTTAGGGGTTTTTAGTTTGATATGCATTAATGAGTAGGGTATCTACTTCTATATGATATGTGTGAATGTAATGAATAGGATATCTACTTCCATATGATGTGTGTGAATGTATTTCTGAGGGTGTTTGCATTACTTGTATGTACTTGTTTGGAGTGTTTATTCTTCCATGTTTATGAATGTCTCATTTTGAATGCTTTTGATTATTCTTTCATTGTTTATTTGTATGTGTATGAGTGTATTCTTTGACTATTTTTTGAGTGTTAGAGTGGTGCTTTCTTTGTTTGTGTATATATAAATGTTTTTTTTTAATAGTTACTTGTATTCCTTCCTTCATTATTTGCTTGTGTCTTGTATTTTTTGAGTATTCTTATGTATGGATATTGTTTACTTGTATGTGTATGAATGTATTATTTGTTGTATTTGTATGTGTATTATTGACTTGTATTTTAGATATGTGTATGAATGTATTCTTTGCCATACTTGTGAGTATATTATTTTCTTGTATTCTTTATATGTGTATGAATCTTTGTATGTGTATTCTTTGCTTGTACTCTTTATATATGTATGAATCTATTCTTTAACTATGTATGAATCTATTATTTTCTACACGTGTATGTTGTTTGTTTACTAGTATCCTTTGTATGTGTGAATATATTCTTTGTTACATTTGTATGTGTCTTCTTTACTTATTCTTTGTATGTGTATGAATCCATTCTTTGCTACATTTGTGTGTGTTTTCTTTACTTGTATTCTTTGTATGTGTCTTGTTTACTTGTATTCTTTGTTTGTGTATGATTGTATTCTTTAGGTGTGTATGAATCTATTATTTGCTACATTTGTATGTGTCTTGTGTACTTGTATATTTTGCATGTGTATGAATGTATTCTTTGGTTTACTTGTATTTTAATGTATTCTTTGGTTTACTTGTATTCTATGTATGTGTATGAATGTATTCTTTGAATGTGTATGATTTTTTTTTTTAATGTGTGCATGAATCTTTCTTTGTTACATTTGCATAAGTATTATTTACTTGTAGATATGTATGAGTGTAATTTGTGTGAATATATGTTTTTAAATATTTATTTATATGATTATAAATATATTATTAGTATTTCTATATATTAATTTATCAATATTAACTTGTAAATACATTGGTTTAAATAGTTATGAAATTATCATTTTTATTATTGTCTTTTTTCTTTTCTTTTCTTTTTTTTCTTTTTGATTTATTTTTTTTTTATTTTTTTTAATTATTTTTTTAATGTTATTTTCTATCAAAATTTTAAATATTAATAATATTAATTTATCGTTTTAAAATAAAAAAATAATATACATTATAATAATTTTTAAAAAACCATAATATTAGCACATGGGTATAAAACTCAATTAATGATTATTATATTATAAAATTTTATGCAAACCGTGAGACTCAAAGTTCAAATCCCTTTAAAAAAAATAATAATAGTATAATACAACTTTAATTTGTAATGACACATATAAATAAATTATTTAATAATAAAATCAATTTAATAAATAAATTCAATTATTTTTATTTAAAAATTTTAATTAATTTTAATAATTTAGAATTTTCCTTTTCAGAAATATAAATATTAATCTAAAATTTTGTTAATGATAATCATTATTTTAAATATAATAAAGAAAATAAATATATATTATTTTTAATATCATACTAATTAACTTATAAAATAAATGTAATTATCATCATCATAAAATTTGTACTCATTCTTAATCACATGCATAAAATAATGTGAATTCTAAAGTTCATAGTAAGTGTGATGTGTGTGAACATGTCACCTTGTGAGTCAATGTGTCATGTTTGTGGGTATGTGTATGGTTGTGTGCACCCTATGTTTGTTGTGTGCATGTATGCATGTGAGTGATTATGCCTCATTGGCAATGGATTGTATGGGTGCGCGTTAGTGGTTAGTCCCATGCCAATGATGGACCGTTTTTGGGGTCATATAAGCTCTCACCTTCACGTGGTTGACCCTGTTAGTAGAGATTTTACATCTCCAAGCCAAGAGGAGCTTTTCTATTTAATGTTTTGTCATTTATTTTAAACATAACATTAATTTCAATACATTAAAATATTTTTTAATAATATTTAAATAAAATTTTTATTACCTTAAAAACATATAAATATATCATCTTAATAAAAATTATAATACAGAAAATACAAATTAAAATAATAATAATATATTAGTATATTTATTATTCACATTTAATTATTATATCATAATGACAAAATAAAATAAATTTGAATATTTATTATTATTTTTTTTTAAATTTAAAATATATAAAAATTTATTTGAAAAAATGAAAATTAAATTATTAAATACTATTTAAAAAAATGGAATATAATTTATGAATAATAAATAGTCTTATAAAATTGTAATTGAATAAAATTATAATAAAATTTTTATTTTATTAAAAGTTTAAATATATAAAATGTATATGGTCACATTCAAGACCAAGAAAAATATGAGGGCGAGCTACTAAATCAAATTTATAATACCACTATCATCTTTTTCTCATCTAGATCTTTCCCACGATATAAATTTCATCTCAACCAATTTAAGCTCTTAGCACAGTCTATGAACTTTCACCCCTTTAAAGACTCACTTCATCATTTATATAGGCACGTCGAATCTCCTAGCCACGTATCTTCCCCACATGGGTCTAAGTTTGCTGGTTTCTTACTTTATTGGTGTTTTTCCATATTGGTGATTTCAAAAGTTGTGCATTCTCTAAACCTTGAGCATTTTGATATGTTGATATAAATCAACTTAAATATATGTTAATATGCCCATAACCTTCCAATACGCTAATGTTACATACATCAAATGATATATCATTACTCCAAAAAGGCTCATCAGAGATTTGACAAAAAATGTATAATTGTAAATCCTCACAAAACATTCACCCCCTTAACAGCCCACTTCATAATTTATATAGCAACATGGAAACTCCTAGCCACATACCTCCCCCTCATGTGTTCAAGTTTGTTGGTTTCTTATTGGTGATTTCACTAGTTATGCATTCTCCAAACCTTGAGCATTTTGATATGTCGATATATTGATGAATGCACTTAAGATATGTGAATATGTGCATAACCTTATAATACACTAATGTTACATACATCAAATGTTGATATAGCATTACTAAAAAATAACTTATTGGAGATTTGACAAAAAATGTATGACTGTAAATCGTCCCAAAACATTAATAAGTCAATAGGACTGAAGCCAACTGATTGATATATATATATATATATAATATTGAAGTTTTGAATATAATTAAATATTTAAAAATTATATCTTTAAATATTAAAAGATAATATAAATAAATAAAATTTTAAATAATAATAATCATTAATTATTTTATTTAAAAATCATTATTATAAAATATAATTTTAATATTAAAATATTCATAAGTAAAATGTTTTAATAATTTATGAGTAATAGACATGTAATTTAATAAAATTATAATAAAATATTTATTTTATTAAAATTTGAACACATCTTGAAGAAAAAAATGGGGGTGAGCCAATAAATCGCATTCCTAATACCATTACTATCTTTTTCTCATCTAGAGCTTTCTCACGATATAAATTTCATTTCAATTTAAGATGTTAGCATAGTCTCTGAACTTTCACCCCTTTAAAGTCTCACTTCATCATTTATATAGCAATGTGGAAACTCCTACGTATGTATCTCCCCCACATGGGTCCAAGTTTTTTGGTTTATTACTATATTAGAGATTTTCCATATTCGTGATTTCACAAGTTGTGCATTCTCCAAACCATGGGAATTTTGATATGTCGATATATTGATGAATCAACTTAAAGATATGTTAATGTCCGCATAACCTTCTAATACGCTAATGTTACATACATCGAATGTTGAAAAAAAATGTATAACTATAAATCCTCACAAAACATTAATAATTCATTAGGACTGAGGCCACCTCGACACACCACCTCATAACTTTGTCACCTAATCATAGCTTGCCACATGAAAATGGCTGAAATTTTTGACATATGGCATGTTTAACATGTATATCAGGTTATTGAGGTAACAATGATTTACAGGATGCAATCATCCTAAAATTCTAATATTTTGATATGTCTATATGATATTTTGGTATGCCATATCAATCATGGATGAAAAATCACCACTTAACACATTGGATAATATGACATATCCCCTTCCATGAGGCATTATTAATGTGTTCCAATTCACTGATATTTGCAAGGTTGGCATGTCAAAAGTACCAAATCCAAGTGACACATGACATACACATGGAATCACCATGTCATAAAATCATGACATCACCCCTCAGTTCTCCTAGTACTTGATACTTTGATTAGTCTAATGTTTTGAGGTTCCAAATTTTTAGTGCCATCGCTTCATGCTCCTTGTTAATAGATCAAATGCTTCCAACTCACACTTGTTTTATTAGGCCATGCCATACAAGGGTTTTTAATAATGATTCACTTCAATTTCCTCGAGGGCTTGATGTGTTTATATTTCGACTACCCCCTTATAGCCATCTCCTGCACCTCTATCTCATCGATCTATCTAACTAATGGTAAGGATGGGGCTACCGAAGCCCCAAATTTCCAATACTCCACCATATAAAGAGATAATACCATCTTGATTTTTCCAAAGCGTTTCATTTAAGGTGCTCAGTCCCAAAATTATCTGAATAGCTTGAGTTATAGGGGTCAAACCATAATTTTTTTTTTTTTGCTAAAACTTGATCCAGGTGGGTCTAGAGACACACACAGGACAAAGAGGGCTTATGAAGCTCAAAAATCAAAGTGATGGAAATGTGGGAAACTTAATTTCAGGTTGAATATCTCATCATCCTGATTGCAACGGCACAAACGGTTCGTCAAACAGAGTCTGTATGGAGAAGTTAGAGCCAATCAAAGCTCTATGGTTGACCGGGTGACTTGGCAGGTTAAGGAAGGCACAAATTTGCCAAAATATAGCCACCAGATTCTGGCCAGCTCCAGCCAAATTTCAGGCGAAATTGTGGCCTGATTAAAAATACTCCTACGACCTATTTTCAACCCGGCCACCCTACCCCAACCATATAACAAACATTATGTTTAAAAGGGCCGACAGCCATGACCCCGCTGCACCCCATGACATTCCAACATAACTATTGGTAAAACTCCAAATGGGTCGGGTTGGAGCCATGTGTTGCGAACCCCACCCGCCCAACACAACTACCATAAAATATAAGTGGCAGAAAACCAGTGGGCGGGCCGCCCAATGTGGGCCCGACTCGCCAATATTAAAACAATTTTTTGTAATTAAAAAAATACCAGCCTATTACAAGACGGGGTAGGGTTTGACCGCTCAACCTCCTCCCCCCCCAAAGCGGATCCATAACCATTCCTCCAACTGGCCATGTTGAAACATCCACCCACATTTTTATACTTAAACTCGTCTTTTCACTAGTGCGTTGAGGGCCAAGGAAGCCATGTGCGGGAATGAAGTTTGAGGCAGAGACAGAGGCAAAATGGTGGCACAATTTTCGAGACAGAGAATGTCCTTTTGATTCCATGAAGATTCCTTTGAAGGTAATTTTCATATTGTCAAAATGTATTAAAATTTATATGCATTTTAACCAAAATTTCATAGGGAGCATGATAATGTGCCTAGATTCGCCTTTTCAACATCGATTTTTCAAATTCCATGTTGAGGACAATCTTTAGGAATCTTGAGGGAATATTTCAGATTCCTTGAAGGATGAAATCTGCCAGTGTCAAAATGAAGTCAAATTTAAACTCATTCGTCTCAGAATTTAGCAAGGATGCTGATGGTGCAGGCAGAATTTTGATCTGAGCAGCGGTTCAAAAGATTCTCTTTAGAATATGAGGATTAGGAATCTTGAGGAAATGTAAAAGATTCCTGTATCCCCAAAATTTCACTTTGTCAGAATTTAGAAATTTTCTAATCGATTTTTCACTATTCGACGCCATGAATCTGATGGTGTATTCAGATTTTCAATTTAACCATTCCATTTTTGGGCCACTTTTCAAAGTGGAGTTGCAGGTGTCAGCATTCAATGTGTGAGCAGTCATTTTAAGGATATTCGACGCCACGAGATTGATAGTACAGCCAAATCCAACCGTTTATCATCCTTTTCTTCAGATAACTCCAAGATGTGACTTATATGCGATGTGATCATGTACTTCTTTGTCTCTTTGCTATGAGATGCATTGTGCTATATAGATCCCTACTTGATGTTTGATGCGGGGTCTTGTTTTTGTTCTTGATGTGAGATGTAATTTCTATCATGGATTTTTTTTATTTATGTTTCAGATCCCTTTGATTCCTTGTTGGCAGGATACTTATTGCCACCATGTAAGTTTGATTTAAATATTTTTGTTGCCATGTTGGCAGGACACTTATAGTCGTCATGAGTGAGATTGTCATGCTGATAGGAGTCTTTTTTGTGAGTAAGAGTTCTTGTAGCGGAACATCCTGTGGAGAGGTCCAACCACACATGCATGAGGGAATTTTCCTTGTATGACAAAGAAAATACCATACATTTACATCATCACTACGTCTAACACTTAATGCAGCGGCCTAAACCATCTAGACACTGAGGCCCAGAGACGTAGTCCATCGTGGACGAACTTCGTTATCAATATCTTATGTTGTGAATGGTTGTTATGTTCCTCTTCCTTACAACATGCATATATTTTTTTTATGTTCATTAATGCTGTGATAAAATTCTAACACATCAAACAAAGTAAAAGGTCTTAGTTTAAAGGGTATCAAAAATTTACCCGGATCAAGTGGTATCAGAGCAGGTCTTCTTGCTGATTTGGATTACAAGCGTGAACCATTGTTGCATGTTCGCTGAGTTGAGAAATGGAGGATGTCAAAGACATGTATGAGACCATGCTCAGGGTGTCCAAGAAAGCCGGCATGTTGTATGAAGCTTATGAGAAACAAGTAGCAGATAATGTTGTGTTGAAAATGCTTCTACAAGAGGAGAAGGAGGACAAACATCAATTGCAGCTTCAGTTGAAAACTGCGACAGAGGCATTGGAAGAATTGAAGCACAATGATGAAAGCCTTCAAGAAGATCATGATGCATTAAAGGCACTTCTACAAGAAGAGAAGGAAAATAAGTAGCGATTGCAGATTTAACTACAAGTTGAAACAGAGGCCTTAGAGGAAGTGAAGTGTAATGAAGGCTCAAATAAGCCCTCTTCACATGTTTCAATCGACAATAGTGGTAAATAATGTTGATTTTTCTTCAATTTCATCTTCACATGAATTTATTTCTGTTGGAAATGTGGAGATCCCCATTACAACATATCTCGTCATCCTAGTAGCAACAGTGTGAATGATTCGTCAAACCGAGTCCATATGGAGAAGTTAGAGCCAGTCAAAGTTCTAGGGTTGACCAGGTGACTTGGCACGTTAAGGAAGGCACTATTTTGCCAAAATCCAGCCACCAGATTCTGGCCAGCTCCAGCCAAATTCCTGGAGAAATTGTGGCCTTATTAAAAAGACTCCTACTCCTTATTTTCGAAGATTTAAAAAATGTGCATTTGTTTTAATCAAATAAAAGAAAAATATAAAATTGGAGGTGGCGGGCCACCACCTCCGCCACCCCACCCAAACCATATAACAAAAATTATGTTTAAAAGGGTTAGTGGCCATGACCTTACCGAACCCCATGACATTCCAACGTAACTGATGGTAAAACTCTAAACGGGTCGGGTCGGGGCTATGGGTTGCGGACCCTACCAGCCCAACACAACTACCATAAAATATAAGTGGCAAAGAACTCGTGGGTGGGCCGCTCGATGCAGGCTTGGCCCACCAATATTAAAACATTTGTTTTGTAATTAAAACAATACCAGCCTATTACAGGAGGGGGGGGGGGGGGGGGGGGTTGTTTGACCACCTGACCTCCTCCCCCTCAAAGCGGTTTCATAACCATTCTACCAACTGCCCATGTTGAAACATCCGCCCACATTTTTCTACTTAAAATAATCTTTTCACCATTGAGCTAAGGACCAGGGCAGCCATGTGCGGGAAAATAGTTCGAGGCAGAGACAGAGGTTGAATGGTGACATGATTTTTTAGACAGAGAATGTCCTTTTAATGCCATGAAGATTCCTTTGAAGGTAATTTTCATATTGTCAGAATTTATTCAACTTTATATGCATTTTAACCAGAATTTTGCAGGGAGCGTTGATGGTGCACCCAGATTCGCATTTTCAGCAATGGCTTTGCATATTCCCTGTGGAGGAGAATCTTCAGGAATCTTGAGGAAATATTTCAGATTCCTTAGAGACTGAAATTTGCCATTGTCAGAATGAGGTCAACTTTATACTCATTCTTCTTAGAATTTCACAAGGATGCTGATTGCGCAGATAGAATTTTGATATGAGCAGTGGTTTGGAAGATTCTCTTTAGAATATGAGGATCAGGAATCTTGGGGGAATCTAAAAGATACATTTAGCCCCATAATTTTACATTGTCAGATTTCATAAATTTGACACTCGATTTCACACTATTCAACGCCACAAATTTGATGGTGTATTCAAATTTTCCATTTGACCATTCCATTTTTCGGACAATTTTCAAAGTGGAGTTGCAGGTGTCAGCATTCAATGTGTGAGTAGTTGTTTTCAAGAAATTCAACGCCACGAGATTGATGGTACAACCAGATCCAACAGTTTATCATCCTTTTCTTGAGATAGCTCCAGGATGTGAGGTATATGCCATGTGATCATGTACTTATTTTTTCTCTTTGCTATGATATTCATTGTGTTGTATAGATCCATGCTTGATGTTTGATGTGAGGCCTTGTTTTTGTTCTTGATGTGATATGTAATTTCTATCATGGATTTGTTTTATTTCTATTTGAGATCCTTTTGATGCCTTGTTAGCGGGACACTCATTGTCGCCATGTATGTTTGATTGAGATCCTTTTGTTTCCATGTTGGTGGGATACTCATAATTTTCATGAGTGAGATTGTCATGCTGATAGGAGTCCTTTTTTTGGATGAGAGTTCCTGTAGCGGAACATCTCATGGAGAGGTCCAGCCACTCTTTTGTGAGGCCATTTTCCTTGTATAATAGAGAAAAAACCATCCATGTACATCATCACTATTTCCAACACTTAATACAACAGCCTACACCATCTGGACACTAGGGCTTGAAGACGTAGTCCCTCCTGGGCGAACTCTGATATCAATATCTTATGTTGCTAATGTTTGTTATGTTCCTCTTATTTATAACATGCAGATATGTTCTTTTATGTTCATTAATTCTTTGATGCAATTCTAACACATCAACTGAAATAAAAGGTATTGGTTTAAAGGGTATAATAAATTTACCCGGATCAAAACTAAGACTTAAACTAGAGATCCATGAACAACTTAAGTTCTTACTTAGGATTTAATTTAGCTTAATATTTATTTTGTGAACTCTTCCACACTAAACATTAGACTTATTTGATCTTAAATCTCTCCTTCCTCATTATGGCTTCTACTCTTGCTTTTGGGTGCCATCCTTAAACAAAACCTTTCAATCCTCGTAACAAGAAAAATACTCATGTTGCCTATAGAGGGCATCCTAAGCTTTTTTATTCACCTAAAGCATAATAATAAATAATACCACCAACCTATCAGTCCTTCTCCTTCGGAAACATACCATACATCACAAAATGTCATAAATGATTACAAGCATGCATGTAACTATAACATAGTCAAACACATCCAAGAATAACCTATGAATTCATGAACAATAGCCACATAATGATCTCATTTATCATGAATGAAAGGATCCCATCTCACACAACATTAATATTTATAAAATCATGTATTTCAACATTCGGGCCAATTATGTTAACTACTTAACACACTAATCATGCATCATGTATATTCATTACAACATACAACTCTCAACCTACCATTGCACACATACACAATGAATCCAAGATAATATTTAAATATGAAATATAGAGGAAAATTTACAATTCATTCACAAGAAAGGAATACACTTAAAATCGTAGGAAAAACTAAACCAAAATTTTCTTACAACTAGCCACCCCCAACCATATATGATGTTTAATGGATGCTTCATTTAGTGAATAACAACAAAGAGTTTATTTTAGTGTATAGAGTATGAATGAAAAAATATTTTTTTGGCTAGGAAATAGGGATGCCACTATGCAAGCACTAAGTTTGGGCTCATCAAACAACAAATATGACCACTAAGGGTCTTCACAACATAGAAGGAAATCCGTTCCCACTTTCTACGATCTCTAAGATTCTCTTTCTTCTAGTGATTCATGTGGAGAAATACAACTAAATGGTTCAGTTCTTTTCAGTCTACCTTATTCAAAAATAGGTATCTCTCTTTGGTATCCTTATCTAACACATTTCAATATTGGACTTTGTTTGTCTAGCTTCGAATCTTAGGTTTACAAGTATTTGTCTTACAATCATTTTTCATTTACAACAATCAATTTTTTATTTTTTATTTTTATTTATTTTATTTTTTTATTTTTTATTTTTTTTTAAATTTTTTTTTTAATCTAATGTCTCTAGTCATTATAATACTCCAAACTCAACAACATAGAATCACAAAACTAACTTCCTTCTCCTCATGAGCACTACTTCATGAATGAGAGGTTTACGGTCCCTTTCTCGATTTTAAGAGTCAACAAAGAATTCACTGTAAGGCGCATAGCCCATGTTTGGGTAGTTTAGTACCTCCTCTCCCCATTCCTCTCATAAGTTTTTATTATTTGGTAATGTTTGTGCGATTTTATCACTCCTAGATTAAATAAACCACAATCATTAATTATCAACCAAGGTAGGTCTTTTTATTTCAATTACGTCTGCACTATCTATATCGATACATGTAACAACCAAGTACAACAAAAAAAAGTCGTTGAACACACTTGCAGAAATTAAAGCACTCTTGCAGAATGGAAATAAAAACTTCCAGGAATTAAAATTCACATTGTAGGAATGAAACACACTCGGCAAGGAAGAATCCACATTTCATAATAACTTAATAATAAATAGAACCACACCATATACTATCAACTAAATATGTAACAACGATTAAATACCATAGAATCGATTAACCTGTGTAACAACACGCAATAAATCTACAGTTAGAACTGTATCTATTAAAAAATAAAACGTGTTCAATAGTCATAAGAAATCCACACTAACACATAAAAAAAAAAATCCTATTAGCATTGTGATCCCTGCTAAAGAGGAGGGTCGTTCCTCTCTACCAAGGTGTAGGAGTAAAATGAAAACTATTTAAGAATTCAACACAGAAATAGTTGTAACATCACTAGATACATGATTGTATTAAAATAGTTGAAGAGTACAAGATCATAATGTCAGTATTATCTCCATTGTACGTCCCCATCCCCTCATGAGACTAAGCTCTTTTTATAAAGTCTTTACAAAGCCCCAAATTAGTGAAACGAATCAGTCATGAGAATCTGGCGATTCTCATGTTGATTAAGCTAACAGAAATAATAAAACGATAGAAATTGTTACAAACTACTTTTAATAAAGTTTTTTTATGGTTGCACCACTCTTGTTTAGATGCAATTGTAACTACTTATATCTTCTTCACTATATGCATCGAAATACTTCATGTGGCCGCCCTTGACAAACTATCTTTGAAAATGGTGACTCCAGTCTTGACAACTCGCATTGTAACGACAACTTCGTGGTGTAACAGCAGAAAATAGAAAACCCAGGGTGTAACAATGAGTAACATCAACTCACACTGTGTAACAACAACAATTTTTCACCCATGTCTCTCAGTAATTACGGAAACACCTGAAAGAAAAAATTCAAAAGAACTCTTCCAAAGATACCCTAGTTAGTCATCTCAAAGAAAGAATTGTTTCATTCAAGGCTTATCAGAAAATACCATTATAATATGTCAAAGAAAAAGGTTGTTTCTTAATCAGAGGGAGTGACATTGTACTGGGGAAATTGCAATTTTGATGAGGGAAATTTTCCAAAATTGGGGAAAATTATGCCTGAAATATCCTCCAATATTGCACCCAACACCTCCCCCCAATTGAAGCCACTGCATGTCCTCATGCAGATTCTTCAGAATGTTCAGGGTCCTTATCCATTAAGAAACTGACATGTAGTTTTTTAAAATCATAGAATCTGCAGTGTCTTCATCTTATTTTTTATACCCCTGGCTAGATATGAGTCGATGTGCCCATGAACGTTCGCCATGCTTAATTAGGTGGAAGTAAGGTTGGTATTTCTCAACTGGGAGCCAGATCAGAGGAAACTTGAATTTGAGCCCTATCTCGGAATCTCCCATTATTTTGACAATTCACACATACTCAAGGACTCAGGCAACAATTATTACGAAATTGGGGCACCCAAAGGGATCCTTTGCTAACAGTGTTGCACCGCAAATTTCCCATCGTTTCATACTTCCATCTAATGCTTTACTTTTCAGTTGTTCATAAATATTAAGGCAAAACCAAACAATCCTTCTCCTATAGAGGGAGAGTTTTTCTACCATTTCAGGTTTACTGAGAAACTTTTTGAATTTACACCTCATAGCAGTGGTTATACCAAGTTTTGGTTTTATGTTTAGGGTTTCCATTTCTGCATTCATAATCGATGATTTTATGGTGAGGTGTCTCATGAAATATATAAAGGCCCATAGATGCAAATATTCAACATAAGTGAAAAGGTATGCAGTCATTTGCAAACTAGCATGCTCACCAACTATATCACTCAGGAAGAGATTGCATAACATACACTGCTCATAGAAATCACTTGAGTGAAATACATCTAGAAACATTCTAGTGGAAATGCTCCTGTAGGGTCTGCTTTCATGGATAGCTTTCAACTGGAAAAGATAAAATTTCTCCCATAAGAATATTGTGTAGGACGGAGATGGTGGCGTGTAACCTAAAATATTTTGGGCTAACTCATACATTTTACCTTTCTCTTCAGTCAGTTCCTTGACCTCTTGTTGTAGTTTTTGTATTTGTTCTTCCTTTTCCATCTCATTTTTCCTCATTTCCCACTTTCTCAGCTCTTTCGTCAACAATTCCTCGCCCTACTTATATTAAAGGGTATGAATGTCCTTCTAATGTTCGTCCAAAGAAATCACTCCCTTTTCAGGGAAACTTCCATTTGATTCCAATTCTCCAATTTTGATATCAACAAAATTCTTTATGAATGCCACCGTGATTTAGGTTCCAGTGTTGTTTCATGTTCAAAAACAGTAGAGGGTGTAACAACATCTTGTGCTTTGAGTTTCTCTGCCTCAACTGTCGGTTCTTGTGTATCAGCATCTTCATTGATAGGTTCTTATGGAACAACTCTTGATTTTTCTTCCTTAGAAACCTTTGTTTCAATTTTTGGTTCTTTTGTATTAGTTTCTAGGTTAAAATCCATGAGATGCTTTATTTCAACTGTTGGTTCTTGTGTATCAACAACATCGTCAACGAGTTCTTGTGTGTCAACCTACCATGGTTTTGTTCGGGTTTCTTCTAAGATGGTGTCTGCAATGCAAATTGTATATCCTTTTGTTGCCAAACCCTCAACACATGGTATAAATAAAGGTCCATGTGTGGTTTTTAATCCCATCTTATCAACAACCTCAATCAATGTATTGAGGCCTGAAACCTTTTTCTTAACTTTCCTACCTCCTAATTGCTACTTTAATTCCTTATTTTATGCTTCTAGTTTTTTAATTTTAAGCAGAAAATTCTGGGTTTCATCCATGCAGAAGTGTCTTCCTACCTATTTTGTTTCCTCTTCTTCTGCTTCTTTTTCTCTTATTGCTTTCTCTTATGTTCTTTTTGCTTGGTTTCCTCTTAAATGGTTTTCTCTTCTTGCTTCCTCTTAAAAGATAAAATAAAATAAAAATATATTTGTAACTATTATTTAAAAAATAAAATAATATAAAAATATATTTGAAGGCAATTTGGAGAAAAAATACAAATACAAATAATAATAATATGTTATTATATTTATTATTCACATTTAATTATTAAATCCTAATAAGAAAATAAAATAAATTTGAATATTTATTATTATTTGTTTTTAAAATTTAAAATATATAAAAAATTATTTGAAAAAATGAAAATTATATTATTAAAAATAGTATTTCCAACTTAAAAAACAATTAAATTAAATGAAGAGATTAATGTAATGTAAACATTAAACAATTATATTAAATGAAAACAATTAAATTAAATTAAATGAAAAAATGAATGTAATGTATGAAAAGATTAATGTTATGTAAATATTAAATAATTCAATTAAATGAAAATATTAATGTAATATAAAAAAATTTAACGTCAAACTAAAATAAAATCTGAAAATGAAAATAATGAAATAAAAATAACTTAGAAAAATAAAATAATAAAAATCTTGGAGAATGTGTGGTATTCATGTGGAATATAGCTATTTAGAAAAATAAAATAAGAAATTTTTTGGAGAACCTATGGTATTCATGTGGAATATAGCTGATTTAAAAGGTGAAATTAAACCAGCCTAGATCCATCTCATCTTAGAACTACTCTTAAAGAGGTTTTCAAATCAAATCACTTGTTAAAGATGAAATATGAAATCTAAATTTGTTGTATTAGTTTCTTATTTATTTTTCATACATTTTACAATTATAAAATAAATTGATATAATTTCAACAAAATTATAAAATATATATTTAATAAAACATATAAATATATACAACTCATTACAAAACACATTTAATTATTTTATTTAAAAATCATTATTATAAAACATAATTTTAATATTAAAATATTGGTAAGTAAAATATTTTAATAATTTATGAATAATAAATAGTCTTATAAAATTGTAATTGAATAAAATTATAATAAAATTTTTATTTAATTAAAATTTGAAATATATAAAATGTATATGGTTGACATTTTGAGTTAGCAAGTGTGGCTCATATTCAAGAACAAGACAAATATGTCACATTTATAATACCACTATCATATTTTTCTCATCTAGAGTTTTCCCACGATATAAATTTCATCTTTACCAATTTAAGCTCTTAGCACAGTCTCTGAACGTTCGCCCCTTTAAAGACCCACTTCATTTTTTATATCTCCACATGCTACATGGAATCTCCTAGCCACGTATCTCCCCCACGTGGGTCCAAGTTTGTTGGTTTCTTGTTGTATTAGAGTTTTTCCATATTGGTGATTTTAGAAGTTGTGCACTATCCAAACCTTGAGCATTTTGATATGTCCATATTCTGATGAATCAACTTAAAATATGTTAATATGCCCATGACCTTCTAATATGCTAATGTTACATACATTGAATGTTGATATAACATTACTCCAAAATGTCTCATCAAATATTTGACAAAAAATGTATAACTGTAAATCTTCACAAAACACTCACCCTTTTAAAGGCCCACTTCATCATTTATATAGCCATGTTGATACTCCTAGCTACGTATCTTCCTCACATGGGTCCAAGTTTGTTGGTTTCTTACTATATTAGAGTTTTTCCATATTGGTGATTTGACAAGTTGTGGATTCTCCAAATCTTGAGCATTTTGATATGTTGATATACTCATGAATGCACTTAAAGATATGTGAATATGTGCATAACCTTCTAATACACTAATGTTACATAGATCGAATGTTGACATAGCATTACTCTGAAATGGCTCATCAAAGATTTGACAAAATATGTATGATTGTAAATCCTCACAAAACATTAATAAGCCAATAGGACTAAGGCCAACTGAAATTTTGAATATATATATATATATATCTTTGTGTGTGTGTGTGTGTGTGTGAATTTGGGTTACACTTTTTTCCCTTTTTTGAGAAAAAAATATCATTTTTTTCCTGTTCTTCAACTTTCTACAAGCAAAACAATTTTTTTGTTTAGAATTTCATTTTGCGATAAAAATAAAAGTTGTTAGAAATTTTATTAGCTTTCTATTACTTATTTTTTGGAAATTTTTTATACATATTTGACATGTCAACTTAGCGTTTCTTTGAGTGTGTGTTCTTTAACAATCAAAGGATTCATAAAAAGTCATGTTCAAACGCGTTGGTGTATTCTTTGAAAACTTTGTGTTTTTGAGAGAAAAAAATGTGTTACAACAATCTAGAAAGAGTCTACTTCGTTTTCTTTATATTTATAAAACCAACTGATGCATATCATAATTACTAGAATTTTTTGAACTGATTCAATATGAAAAAAATACATATTTTGAATATGTTTCGGCTCGCACAAAATTTCTCAACATATAAATTATAAACTAAAAATCTAAAAACTATCCATTACAGACGACGGACCAATGTAATGCACCATAATTTTTTCAATTTTTTTACAGTGTGTTTTGGAAGATACAAAATATTTATTTCACTGAATCATAATGACCTTCAAAAATTGTTTGCACCCATTTTATTACAAAATTAATTAAAATTAGTAAATATTTATGAAATTCCATAAAAGTTATATTTCCTTAAAGTAGATTGAATTCTGCAAATGTTTTTCTTGGTTTCGACAATTAATTCACAAAGTTTCATGGAGTTTAATCAGTCCAAAGTTGAAGAAATGTGTTCAGAGCTCGGATCTGCGTAATTGCAGACGTGTTAGTTCGGCCGAACTTTTAAAAAAAGTTTGGCCAAATTGTATTTTTCCCAACGAGCACGTCAAGTCTAACGACACAAAAGTTTGACCGAAGTATTTACAAAATTTCGGTCGAAATTTTTAATTAATTTTACGTTGGTTGGAAAATTCAACCAAGCCCCTCCAAAAAAACATTTCGTAGCAATATAAATAGACGTAAACGGATTCATTATTTTCGCATAATTTCACACATTTCTTCATTTGGTTTGATTTTGCAAAGGATTTTTTTTGTGCTTAAAGACTCTTTTTGGCTTAACATTCAAAGGACATTTTTTGGAGGTATGTGATACTTTTTTGGATGATTTTTGGGCTTAATTTTCAAATGACATTTTTTGAAGGTATTTTGTTTTTAGAGGTGTTGGGGCTTAGTTTTCAAAGGACATTATTTTGGAGGTATTTTGTTTTTAGAGGTTTTTGGGCTTAATTTCCAAAAGACATTTTTTGGACATTTTTTGGACTTTTTTTTGGGCTTAATTTCGAAATGACTCTTTTTAGGCTTAGTATTCAAAGGACAATTTTTGGAGGTATTTTTTAAAGTGATTTTTTTAGAGGTTTTGGGCTTAATTTTCAAAGGACTTTTTTTGGAGGTAGTTTTTAAAGTGACATTTTTTAAGAAGTTGGGCTTAATTTTCAATGGACATTTTTTGAGGTTTTTTGAGGTGACATTTTTTTAGAGTACGTGTTTTTGGTTGAAGTAAATCTTTTATAATGATTTTTTTAAATGAGTTTTTGTCTAACTTTTTTAATGAAATTTTTTTGCAGGACTTGGAAGGAAATATTTTGAGCTTCATTTCATTTTTAGAAGACATTTTTTTCTCGGATTTTTGAAAGTATGTGTTTTGGATTGAAGTATGTATTTTGTGCAAAATTTTTAAAATGAATTTTTTTTTCAATTAAATCTTTTGTGATGATTTTTTTAATTGAGTTTTTGTCTAAATTTTGAAGGAAATTTTTTTGAACTTCAGACTCAATTATCATGGGAAATCGAGGGAATTGCAAGAGAAAATATGATCGAATAAGAGACCCTGAGGAACATAGAGAACAGGGGAGAGAATATCGCAAAAAAAGGAGAAAATAACGCTCAAATATTGAAAGGGAAAATCAACCTCAACTAGAAGTTGAAGCAGGTATGTAAATGTAAATATTATAAATTTGATATTTAAAATATTTCTAGAGTAAATTGTAAAGCTTAATTTTTATTTGATGAACTAAATTGAAAAATATTTTGTAATGTAAACAGAGAGAGATATTCCTCAAAACATTGATGATGAGATACAAAATTTTGAAAGAGAAAGTGAGAGATATTGAACTAATGATTGACGATGGTGAAAATGTTGAAAGAAATTTAATCACCAGGTATATATATATATATATATGTTGAACACATGCACATATTATTGAAATTATACATATTTATTAATTTAGTTATTTATTGAATATGTAAACATATTATGTATTATTAATTGAATATGTACAGATGAAATCAATATTGATGATGAGATGTTAGAAAATGTTGACACTCACACATATTGAGATAAAAAAGCTGACCATGTTATACGATATCGTGTTAATTGCATTTTTTATTCGTACTTCATAAAAGAAAATGTGGCAGTTCAAGCCCAATTGTTGAAAGTTCTCCTAACATTAAGGAAATTCAAAGAAGCTACGAATTTATTGGGTATTCGAAAATCAAAAAAAGATTAAAAAAAATGAAGGAAAATGTGATACAAAATATAAATAGTGCTATAAATTCAATTAGAAGATCTAGACATAAAAATGTTTTAGATGTACGTAGATCAATACATATGGCAGTGGTTTCATCAAGTACTAAAGAGAATCGCTTGGTAAAATTTATGGCACGAGCATTAGGAACCTCACGAAAACATTGCACAAACATCAAAAATTTCAGTTGCAAATAGATGTAAATGATGAACTCCCTTATTGGACAACTATTTGTAGGCAACCATACAAAGATAGACTTGGAGAAAATGTTAAAAAACAATATATGAATATTGGATGAAAAATTCACGTGTTTTGCCAAATGCAAGGGATGTCATGTGTTAGTCATCAATATTTTTCACTTGTTGATGATGATTATTTGTTAAAGCCAAGTTTTCTAGCAGCTGATCTCAAAATTTGTCAAATTTGCCAGCTGGAAAACACCCATAAACATTTTTTCCCTCCTAACCCTTTCAATCAGCCCATGACGAGATAAAACCTCATTGTCAAGCCCTATCTAGCCTTAGCCATACTAGCTTGTCCATTGGCTCCAAAGAGAATAATCCAAATATGTCCAAGAAGTCTCCCCTAAGTTAGGTAGTGGCGCTTTAGGCGATTTTCCCTTCGCAAACTATCATAAAGCCAAAAGAACCTCTATCTATTATCAACCAGTCCTAAAATACCTTCCTATTCTGCAAATAAAGTTTGGTTACACCCTTAAGTCGCGCCACTAACAAACCTTGAAGTCTCAGCAATACATATGCCATAGGTCAAGCTGATATTTGATAGATGTACAAGTGTTTCAATGTCTTTGTCAAAGAGCAGAAGTATACTAGTGTTCCAGAAGACAGTATTAAACTCAACATGAGAAGATAGCTGCTTCTCATGTGGTTTTGAGCCTGGAATGCAGCTACAGGACAGAGAGTTATTTAAATGAGCTCCTGCAGTGATTTATGAATAAGCAGATACTGGTCAAGTTGATTGTGATGTCTAAAGAGGCACAAAGGTATTTGAAAAGCAGAATTACATGTCTCAGAGAAATGCCCTTCGTGGCATATTGTCATTTTGTCATTTTCATTTTCTTAAGTATGAATAGGCGTTGAAAGGAAAGATAACATTGTTTGAAAACTAATGAAATGGCATCATCGAGAAATCCTCCTCCATAGATGAGCAGAAGGTTGAAAGACTAAGAAAACCTCCTCCATAGATGAGCAGAGGGTTGAAAGACTAAGAAAACCTCCTTCATTTTACAAGCAAAGGGTTTGGCAATGTGATAAAGGCCTCCTTCATCTAATAAGCAGAGGGCCAGGGATAGAGATTGATTATAGGGTTTTCACTGACTGAAAGGCAGATTTTAAGTGCAGTGGGAAAGAAACTGAAGGCTTATGGATAGAAAAATGGTGTTAAAAATAGAGGGAAAGCAGTGGTACCATGATAATCCAAGAGGTTTGTTTTTCCTTCTATCAGAGATCTCCTTCAAAGGTAATTTGAAGCTAAAGTGAACCAAGCCTAGACAGTTTCATCAATAGGAAGAAATTAATATAACACCATGTTTCAAATTCAGAACAACGTTCAGAGAAATGAAACATGATGTTGTCACAAAAGCCTCTTGTGGACATATGAACAAACCCTTCTGAGGTATGTAATCTCATTAACAATTTCCAAAGGTCTTTCTCCTTGATCAACAAGCGTGAATAATAGTCATTGTTCCTTCAAAAAACAGAGTTGAAATTAGTGGAAATCCATTCAATGTTTATAAGTGGGGAGCTGGGTTAAAAATAGGCCAAAGAGTGATGTTGATATTCAAAGAAAGTTCTTCTCTTCCTGTTCATGAAGATTTTTTTCAAAAACTCATCACAATGGACAAGAAGGTAACCTAAGCCTAATTTCTGAAGGAGGCTTTGCAAATAGACACATAGGTTCATAAATGTGAAGAAAGGATATGGCAAGTGTTTCAATTTCAGGGACAATATTCGAAGAAATGAAGCATGATACTGTCACAAACAAAGGATTTTTTTTGAAACATATGAAGATACCTAGTTGTTGCATATAATTGCAGGAGAAGCCTTTAGAGGATCTTCTTTTTAATGAGCATATGTTTTTCAAACCCAGGAAAATGCAACTAAGGTTCCCACAGTAAAAAAGAAATGTCGTTTGAAGGGTGCATCTATAGTCAGTATATGGTTTGAGCAGGGTTTTCCTCTTAAAAACAGATATGAACAAAGGAAACAAGTTTCATCCCTTAATAGGCAAACAGTGAAAAAAGAGTTTAGCCTTGAGATGATTTTAGGGGAAAGTCATATCGATGAAAACTTTCAAGCAGCCTCCACAACACTTTATTATCAACATAAATTGGATAGGGTCCCCCTTTGGCGTTTTAAAAGTCATTTGAGTTTCATTATAACAAAGACAGTTTTTAAAAAAGGTGTTCAAACCCTCACAAAGCAAGTTCAAAAGGTTTGTCGACTTTAAGGGGAGCTATAGACCATTTGCAAGTTTCAAAAATGTAAACAAGTGCTCACAATCACTCTCATAGCTGCTCACTGGACTGAAGAGGCATTTCAAGCAAATTTGCAGAGTTTTCAGGCTTTTAAGCCTGTGCAGCGTGCCTGGAAAAGTGCACGGCGTGTTCAGAAGAGAAAATACATAGGCGTTACACTACTGCGCGGCGCGCCTTTAGCGCCGGTCACCACTGCCCAAAGGCCGACCCGACACCTTTTCCACTACGCAGCATTCTTTCTAACAGACGTGTCACGCCTTCTAACACCTCCAAAAACACCTTTGAAGTTGCCCAATTGATCAAACAAGGTTTCTAAGCATTTTTTCGAGGTATTCCACTTCTCCTCTTGGAAAATTTCAAAAAATGAAGGGTTGTTTGCTGTGTTTTTCCATGAGAAGGAAGTAGTGTTCTAAAAACCATTTCATCATATAAAAACTGTGAGATAAGTCAGTGATAAGGAGACAAAGTCTCTGTCAAGCTGGAGAAACCTTTCTTGTGCTTAGGGGTCTCAGCTCAGTTTAAACAGTGTTTTAAACAGGGGTTTGAAAAGGCAGTTTGTCATATAAAATCCAAGAGAGAGACAGTGATTAGAGGGCAGTATGTTTGAGCAAACTCAGAGTGTTATGTTGCTATGATTGTTACACATTTTTACAATGTTGGGTGGATGTTTTAACCATCTAAAAAGACCCTGACTGCCTTTAAAAAACATTGATAGCCCACAGACAAAACAGAATTAACCTTTGTCTGCAAATCTAAGGTGAAAACAGTGTTTGTAAAGGGAAACAGTGATCCTAAGGTGAACACAGTTTTGTAAAGTGAAAACAGTGATCATATGTGAATGCTTTGTCACTTCAAAAAATGACCTCTTTGTATGGTAAAAAGGAAACCTAGTGCATGCTTTCCATTGTTCCATAAATCAGGATATGCTATAAAATCTTTCAAATCAGCTGAAGGTGTTTGGCTTACCTTTGTATAGAAACCAGTGAAACAGTATAAGAAGCATTATTTGAGAGAGGGTGTTTTTTGTTTTTGTCTAAATACAAGGCAGTCTTGTTTCTACCAAAACACAAAGGATCCTTGTGACCTTACCCAAACACAGTAATAAATTGACTATGTGCTTTTCATTTGACAAAAACTTGTTGATTGGCATAAAGGAGGAAAAAACAATGATTTATCAGGAGCAGAAAGTTGGTGTTGGAGGACTTTTTCACAAAACATTTGAAGCAGCTTGTCTTGGTCAAACAGTGACTCACAAGGAGGACAGGGTGTGTGCTTGAAAAACATTCCAAAGGCCACTTGATACATCTTGGTATTGCAAAGAACATCCAAAACAAAGTGCCTCCCAGGCAAGACAGTAGGAGTGGCCTTCACAGGAGGTTTGAGCCTGTTTCCACTGAAGAGGTAAATGCCCATCCATCAGTCTTGTTTAACTTCCATGAGGTTGGGTGTCTATATTTTTGTCAAAGAGTGCAAGAGGTGAAGAGCTATTCCCCTTTGACACATCTTTATGCTTCGAGGTTTCAATAGAAGCACTTTCAGCTGTTAGGCCTAGATTTCAAATTCTCTCCAAGCTCCATTTCCAAGGCCACCAAAATCCCCTATGTCGGGGAGAAGTGGTTTAAACAAAGCCACCTAGACTCAGAAGAATACAAGCCTTTTCTGAAGCCTGAGCATAGAGATTCATGCCCATCCATTTTTCCCTTCTCATATCTATTGACTAGTTACGCCCCCCTCATGAAGATAATCATGAAATACTTCACTTGCGAGGGAAGATTCTCCCGATTCTATGGCTATCATATCCGATTGCTCATGAATTTCACGAGGGAAAAATTGTTAAATATCCCTTTCTTCCTACATAGAAGTATTGAGAAAATGGCCTCCACTGTTCAGAAAAACCCTCCTTCTCAGCAGCCAGCCTGCCTCTTCCATCACTCCCTCATCAAGGTTATCATTCTTCATCAGCTTGAGAAGAAGGAAGTCTCTTGGAATACTTTCATCACACATCCAGATTTCACCATTGTCCCTTCATTTCATACATCTCCTTCACCTTCCACTCACCATGCCTCACCTTCTTCAAGCAAGCCTATTCCCAAGAAGCTCAAGTTTCCCATTGAACAAGCAAAAGAGCATGATGAGGAAGAAGAGCATGAGCAAGAAGAGGAAGGTGATGATGAGCAGCAGCATCATGAAATAGGGCAGCAAGGGGAAGAAGAACAAAATGAAACAGGGCAACAAGGGGAAGAAGAACAAAGTGAGGCAGAACAGCAAGGGGAAGAAGAACAAAGTGAGGCAGAACAGCAAGGGGAAGAAGGGAATGATGAAGAGGAACATCATGATGAACAACAGACTCCTGGGCATGATGAACAGGTGCAGCATGATGAACAGAGGTAGCCACAGCATGATGAACAGCAGCCTCATGATGATGAGCATCAGCTTCAAGAAAAAGAACAAAAACCTCATAAAAAAGAACAGTAGCATGATGAAGAAATGCAACACAGTGAGGAGGACAGCCCTTAAAAAGAAATGCAAAAGGAAAATCAAGGCATCCATGAAGAAATCCAAGACTGTGGCAAGAATGATGAGCAAAGTAGCAAGGGTAAAGAGCCAATGGAGCATGTGCTAGCTGCCTCTCCTAGGCAAGGGGCCATGCTCTCTTCCCCGAAAGTGGCCAAACCCCAGACATCAAGGAAAAGGGTGCCTAGAGTTGTAACTCCAAATGTTACTAGGGCCCTCCGAAGCAAGGGAAAATTGCCAAAGAAGCCCATTGTCGAATTGCCCAAGAGGAGGAAGACTAAAAGAGCCACCCAAAGCAAAGAAAAGGAGAAAGAAGAAATCATTCATGAAAAGGAAAGGGAATTTGACATCATTCAAATCCAAAGTGATGATAGTGAAAATGAAGCCCAGATCCTAGAAAATATCTTGATCAATAGAGAAAACCAAATTGATGCTTTGAGGACTGATCTTGAGAGGGCTAGAAACTTCAATCATTTTTTGCAAGTTCAAAACAAACAGATGAGTGTCCATATGGCGGTATATGAGACACGGGCCATCAAATACAAAAAGGAGGTCTCCAAAGCACAAGTGAGATTGGAAGAACTCATGGGTGAGCTCGATGAGAGCGAAGATGAAGATCAGCCCAGGCAAAAGAGGCCAAGAACCATGGGGCTCAAAAAGCCTCCTGAGAAACAAAAGGAAGAAGAAGTTGCCCTTCTCCAATCTACCCCTTTCACTACATTGTTCACACAAGAGATAGAGAAAAATCGAGAAGCATGGATTGACAGCGTTAATGATCACTTGAAGAAGAAGTTGGAGAAGGAAAATAGAGACTTGGACCTTCAATGGAGGATGACCGGGCATTATAAGAAACTCAATCAGTTTGTCCGGCGGAAATTGAAGGTCACTCAGGAAAAACTCAAGGAGGCTAAAAGGAGGTGCCCGGCACCAAAATCGAGGAAAGTCACCTCAAAGCTCCAAATTTTGGCCTCAGATTCACAGCATGTTTCTAAAAACCCTTGAGGGTCATGCTCGCCGAAATTGGGAGAAATTCGACAAATTTTGGTTTTTTGTCATTTTTGTGTTTTTGGCTAAAACTCTTGGGCATCGCCATTTCAGTTTGGGGCATCCTCAAAGGATGAAAATGGTATCATTGGATGCCATAATTTTAGGGGCATATACTCAGTGATTTTCAGATCAATTGAAGATCATTTTCTCCCCCAAAATGGTGAAAAACACTCGCTTTTTCTACACTCTGCCCCGTTTATCAGCAAGGCCTATTTTTTGGGTTTTTACACATAGGTCTATTTTTGGAGAACTTCCAGTGGTCATTTTGGAGAAAACTAAACATTTTCAGAAAATAGACATTCAGATCTTTCCAACGAGCGATCATGGGCCTCATTTTGACATCGAGAAAGCCTCCAAAAGTTGCCAAAAAGTCAGGGGACTTTCTGCTGATGTATTTCTTAAGTATTTTTGTAAAAAATGCACTTTTGAAAAGTGACTTTTTCTCATGTGCGTTTAGCTATTTTTGTGCATGGTTAGTTAGGAAAAGTCAAATTATTTTCCTTTTTTAGCATTTTTGAGATATTTTATTAGATATTTTGTGCCTTGGGCTTTGCAAAGCCTCAAGGACAAAATCAGATATTTTGGATAGGCCAATGAGATTGCAAGTTGAACTAAGAGGTTTTCCTCACTTTGGCCTATATATTCCAAAGGCTTTCATTGTAAACAAGGCTGAAATTGATGAATAGAAGCAATATATGGTCATATAAGCTTTGGAAGAAACACTTGTCTCATGCTTTTGGATAGTTTCTTGGATGTTTTTGGATGATGAAGAGGATTGTTGTTGGATTCCATGACTTGGTAGAATGGTATAGTGTCTCTCTCTCTATTTTGTTTCTTAGTTTTCATTCATAATTCCATGTTCTTGCTTGCTATAAGACATTAGAGAACAAATTTGAGACATGCCCTTGGAGGCACCTCAAGTTTCCTGTTTCTTTATAGCTTCCATGTTTTCTTCATTCTTAGTCACATTAAAGAATTCTTGATATCTCTTTAATAACTTAAGAATATTGTTTTCTTGTTTCACTTATGGTTTTATGCATGCTAAGTATGATTCATGGTATGCCCTGATTACTCATGGCTAGTCATAGCTCCACCTCTGAAACCTCTCTTTGATTGATTAGATTGTCATTTGTTGAACCAAGGAGATCTTGTACTGATCCTTCCCTTTGCCTAAAACTATGCAATCTTGCTTCAAAGTGCCCAATAGCTTGGAATACTATGTTTAGGCGTTATTTCATAGTGATTTGAGTTGTTTTTTTGTCTTAAGTGTATTTCCCCAAAGTCTGAGAGCCATTTCCTAAAGTTAGAGAGTTATATATCTCTATGTGTGGCTTGAATGTTTATTTCTATGCATTGATTAGTTTACAGTTACATTTCTCAAGATTAATGGTTTGCCCTACCATGTTTATGTCATGTCAGCTATTAAACTAGTTATGTTTGAAATCATTTGTTCTTCACAAATTTAGTGTCCATCTCACTCCATTTTTCCCAAAGATCCATTTTACCTCGAATCAAATTGGCCCTTCAACAACCTTGTATCACTACCTAAAAGCTTTCTTGACCTTTTTGACCCCATAGCCCAGTTGATCTGACATCTTTTTTACCTATCTTAATCTTTGATCAGCTCATCCCTCACAACCTAAAAACCAAAACCAAAAAACCTACTTCATAACTAGCCTAAAATCAAGAACACAATAAGCAAACACACTGATATCCCTTACACAAATAGAGAGAACCCTCTCTAAGTCCAGGAAGGCTAGGTCCTTGGGCTCCAAAGATTGGTTTGATGTTACACTGTCATTTGGCTTGCCAATCAGCCAAATCACGGGACCCTAACATAATGGCGATCACGGTGGGACTCTGAGTTAGTGACAATCTAAGTACACCTTAGGACTCCAGAAATCCCTTATCTTCAAACATACCTGCCATTTAGCCACCTCATCGCCACCCTAACATAATGGTGATCACGGTGGGACTTTGAGTCAAAACATCCTCGGTATCCCTTAGGATCTCTCAAAATCTCAGTCAAAATTAGAAAGCTTAGGTATTGTCTGAAGAGTAGAAACTAGCTCCTTCACCATCTTAGCAAAATGATGATTCAGTTATAGGAAACTCTTCCAAACCTCAGGGCTACATATAGGAAACTCGGAAAACCCCAAAAAATATCTCTAGATTGGTGTTTATCAATATTGGTGGTGGACCATACACATATACTCTCAAAAACAACTAAAAATCCACTTGGCGACTCCACTAGCCTCCAGTAGGCCTTACTACTTTGCTAAAATTTAGAATACTATCTGATTGACTTATCCCACCGCTCCCTAACATAACGGCGATCACGGTGGGACTAGCTGAGTACATAACAGTCTAGCAAACTCTTGTAGATTCATTAGTCTTTAAACATTTAAATAGGCAAGTAGTCCATAGAATCATTTAGAGTAAACTCTTTTTGTTTTCACCATCCTAGCAAAGTGATGAAACAGCTTTAGAACACTCTAATAAACCATAGGCTACACATAAAACTCAAAAAACCCCAAAACATTCCCAGATTGGCTTTTCCCTAGTTACTGGTGGTGGACCATAGCTACATCTTTACAAAAACAACCAAGTTCCACTTGGTGAATCCACTAGCCTCTAGTAAGCCTTAAAAAACTCCATAAAAACCAAAAAATTCATAAACCATACCTTTATGTTAACTCATCGTTTCCAAAACTTAAAACTTATGGTGCAAACTCTGTAATCAATGACAAACTAAGTATAACTTAGAAATTTAGAAGACTTCACCTAAACATATGAGATAAACAAAAATAACCTTGCAAATAGAACCATTATCTTGTCCAGACAGCCTAGCCAATTTCAATTTTTTAGTATAAGGCATTGTACAAATGTGAATAAGATGTCTGCTGATTTATTGTGTGGGGCAATGCAAATTCAGGATTCATCTATCAAAGATGAATTAATAGATGAATTAGAATTATACGGGGCAATGCCAATGCCAATGCAATATTTATCTCTCAAAGATGAATTAGTTTTGAGACACTCTTCTTCAAAAATTCAAGATTCATCTCTCAAAGATGAATTAGTTTTGAGACGCTCTTCTTCAAAAATTCAAGATTCATCTCTCAAAGATGAATTAGTGTTGAGACGCTCTCCTTGAAAATTTATTGATTGACATTGTAACATATCTTGGATATGTGTGTGTTGTGTACCTATAAATGTGTCTTTTTTAATGACCATGTGCTTTTTTCAATTATATACCAAGTGTGCTCCCACCACACCATGTAAAGCGCAACTTGGTGAACTTCACATTTGCAACAAGTGGTGAACTTCACATTTTTATGAAATTAAAATGCGGGCACTTCAACAAATTTTTGTTTAAATGGAGTTTCACTTCTTTTTTAATGACAATGTGTTTTTTTTTCAATTTTATACCAAGTGTGCTCCCACCATGTAAAACACAATTTGTTGAACTTATCATTTTTATAACTTTTTTTTTTTTTTGCTTAAATTGAGTTTCACACATCAATTAATGCTTTGAAAGTTTTGTTTTACATAATTTGTTTACACTAAATTAAACATTAATTTTCTGAACTTTATTTTGAATTTAATTTAAATTAGTTATTTAAAAAATTAATTGTAAATGTCCACCGTAAATATATATATATATATATATATATATATATCATAGAGGACGAACGAATAAGATCAATAGAATCCCATATCTCTACGAGAGGGGGGGATCAGGGATTGGGATCGAGATCTGTTCATAGTAAATTTAAATATAATCTTAAATCTCCATACATGTGTGTACATATCGAATTGATTTTTTATCAACTTTGTGAGTTAAATTAGTTGTTAATAAGTTTCATTTTTTAGTTTTTATGAGCTAATAAGAAGAGAAGGGTCTCTACTCTAGCCATGGATGCCCATGTTTCACCCAGTCATGGTATGGTTTTAACACAATTTAATCAATGAATATGTACGTGTATTTATATGTATGCATGTATTTTTCAATTGATTATAAATTCGTATTTTTTTATGAAGATTCTCTCTCCTCTCTAGAGGTTGGTGGTGGTTAATCCCCTTAGAGGGCCATAAATAAGTGGTAGCAGGTTGCATGAAGGTGTTGATATTTATTCTTCTGGAGGCCAATCAACGGCTGGTGGTGCTAGTTCTTAGCAGGGTCATTCTAGTTCTGAACAGTTTCAGGGTGGAGAAGATGTTATCCAACCACGTCGAGGTTGCCATCAAGTTCAATGTTTTTTTCATTGAATTTGTACAAATTTGTTTACATGTGTTTTTTCTAATATACAAAATTTTATATATATTGATGCAAAGGCTAAAAATGTTCCAAATATTGGTCAAAATAGACGCAGGGCAGAACACTACATTCAAGAAGAAGGTTGTCTACCCACCACAACTTATCTAGTCGACATTTCTGATATACCATGGGAAAGAAACATGGTGCAATGCACCTTAGAAAGGTGTCAACAACTTCATGCAAAATTGCGGAGAGATCTTGTGGCTTTGACTCTACCTGCTGAGAGTCGACAAAGCCTCGAAATAGTTACACATTCATTGGGTGAACTAGTAAATGTGTACAAAAATCTTGGGCCAACGACTTATACATTTGTAGAAGTCATGAGAATTAGAGAAAGGAAGCAATAATGGGTCCCGATAAATGAGAGGATGTAAAACAAAGAGTTTCAAAAGATATGGTGAAGTCAATGTTTAATTTCAAGGAAGGGCCAAAAAGAAAAATGCTAAAGGTGCAATATTTTAAGCACCCTGATATAGCTCACTATTTGTATGATAGGCACCTTGCGGCCTATGGAAGGTTCCCGTGGAATGACGAGGTTCCTGTTTATTTTGCACAATTGTTTTACACATAATTTTTTTTGAAAATGAAACCCAATTACAATGACCTTCCATCAGAATTTTTTGGTCAAGGGAAAGGTCAATTGTGTGACCGTAGGGGCGCTAAGCGAGATGTGGAGTTGCCTCACCCTGAGTCGCCAATGGTGAGTCAACCTTTTCGGGTCGAAACTATGCGGTCAGAGATGGATGTGACTTCTCAAATAAGTCGAGAAGCAAGGGATGTCATAATCGACAATGTTTACAGCGGATTGGGTGGAGTCGATGTTTTTATAAATCAACAAAGAGCATGTGACAATGCACGTGCCAATTTTGTGTATTGTACAGATGAAGAGATTGACAACATGAATTTTGAAGATCCCTGAATATATGCAAAGAATTGTCGCAATGGTTGGCAAGACCTAATTCTTCATGAGGAAGAGGGCATGGGAACGGTATGTGTTAATGACCTTAGAGTTCAATTATTTTAACACATACACATGTGTACAATTTGTAATAAATACATGTGTATGTACATGTATACATTTATTTGTATGTACATGTATACATTTATTTGTATGTACATTAATCTAACAAAAATGTATCATTATATGTTAAAACACCATTTGCAGTTGTCACGCATGATGAATGACGAAAATGTTAATATCACGTTCGGGACCTCTGGTTTAAACAATGAAGATGGGTCTCACCATCAAGATATGTTGACAAATGTTAGTGTTTTTTAAATTATATTTTTAAAATAAATAGTTGTGCACACATGTTCATGTACATATATAATAATAAAATGTTTTAACAAATTCCGATTCCGTGAGATGTTTTTGGGATGGTGGTACCTTCTTCTTCCTTGGGAGATGTATCTTCTACTTCCTTAGGAGATGTCCCACATCCACAACAAGTATGGACAATTTTTCACTTTTAAAATTTATGTTTAAGTTATATATATATATATATATTCCACCTCAAAAAGTTCCATTCAAAATTGAGATATATATATATATCTATATCTTGAGTTATTTTAAATTTTTTGAATTTTAGGTTCTTGGAGATTTTGTTTTGGAGCCTCTCTTAGGAGATGTCCCAAATTCACCTGCAAGAGTATTCAATTTTTCACTTATATGTGTGTGTGTGTGTGTGTGTGTGTGTGTTTAATTAGTTATAATTTATAAATTGAAGTTTACTTAAGTTTTATTATAAATTGAGATCTTGATCTTGGGTTATTTTATACTTTTAAAATTTTGAAATTTTTAGGTTTCTATAGATGATTTCTTTAATCCACAGACTCTAGCGATGGAGATAGGAACATCCACACCATTTCAACCATTTCAACAAGTTGTGTAACTTTTTTTTTAATATTATTGAAAATAAGTTTATATATGTACACATGCGTTTTCATCTTAAATTTGTTAATATATATATATATATATATATATATATATATATATATATATATAATTGTACATGTATATTGTACAATTTACTGTTGGAGATGTTCCCATGGGGGAACTTGTAGCAGACGAACAAATGGAGAGGGAACCTCATGAGGTATTGCATGATTTTTTTTATTTTTTTTTTGTTTTTTAGATGAAGTTCTATATATATTCTCACTCATTTTTAAAACATCAAATATTAATGTTTGTATGTGCATTGTGTATAGGTTTCCCATTCTTCACAAGATAGCGCGTGGATTGAGACTCTGATAACACACGGATTGAGAATCGAATTGTATTTGATGGACATGATTTTTAGATTTGATTTCAAGATTTAGATAGTCTTAGATTTACTTTTTTATATATTATCTAGATGCACAGTCATATATATATAACTTGATACTTGATACTTGTGAGATTTACAATTTTTGGAAATTGGACAAATTTTATTACGAGTGTTAATATAATTTATTTTGTTCCAAAAAGTTAAGTTTTGGATGGTTTTTAGTACTTTTGGCATGTGAATGTGAAGTAATTTTGTTATATAATTTGTTTGGTTTTTAAAACTTTTAAGTTTTTGGATAATTGAACTACTAGTAATGTTGTCATCTATAAAATTAATGTTTTGCTTCTAAAAGACATTTGGCATGTTATGTAATGATGTGTTATAATTTGTTTTTGTTTTTTTAAAATTTAACTTTTGGGTGCTTGAAGTACATTTGGCATGTGAAGTAGTGATGTGATCTATAATTTTTTTTGTTAAATTAAAAATTAAGTTTTGGATGGTTTCCTTCTACATTTCGCATGTGATATAATGTTAAATGTTTTTATTGGATAGTTGAACTATAATTGGCATGGAATGTGAAGTAATGCTACATGATATAATCAAAAAGTTTTTAAAACTCAAGTTTTGAATGGCTTCAATCTACATTTGGCATGTGATCTTTAATGCTAAATTTTTAATGTTTTTATTGGATAGTCAAGAACTATAATTGGCGTGGCATGTGAAGTAATACGTGCATGTGAAGTAATGTTGTGATCTATATTTTTTTTGTTAAATTAAAGGTTAAGTTTTTGGATGGTTTTCAATCTACATTTTGCATGTGATATAATGTTAAAAACGCTTTTTATTGGATAATTGAACTATAATTAGCATGGCATGTGACGTAATGTTGCACGATATATAATCAAAAAAGTTTTTAAAACTTAAGTTTTGGATGGTTTCAATCTACATTTGGCACATGTGATATAATGTTAAATGTTTTTATTGGATAGTTGAACTATAATTGGATGACATGTCAAGTAATGTTGTAATATAATCAAAAAGTTTTTAAAACTCAAGTTTTGGATGGTTGAAGTACATTAGGCATGTGAAGTAATGTTGTGATATAATAAAAATGTTTTTAAAACTAATTTTTGGATACCATTTCAATCTACAATTGGCATGTGGTAGAATGTTAAATGTTTAATGTTTTTATTGGATAGTTGAACTACAATTGGCATGACATGTGAAGTAATTTTTTTGATATAATCAAAAAGTTTTTAAAATTAAAGTTTTGGACATGGTTGAAGTACATTTGGTAAGTTTTTAAATTTTCTTTTCACTCAAACAATAGTATGTAGTATTTAAAGATTAAAAACAATCTTAAGATTACTTTTAAGTGCGATCAAGTGTTCTTGAAACATTTTCCCACATGATGATACCTTCATTGACCTATGAAATAAATTATTTCATAGGCTATATGTTCTACCTCTTTCCCATATAAATCTCTTTAAATTTTGATTGGAAATATAAGAAGTAGATATATTTTTGTTGAATCGGGGGTCAATGTCATTAATGCACTCAACTAGGTGGCCTTGTTGATTTATAAATTGGTAAATTGATGGTCCATTCAATTTTAATTGCATTCTATAATATATATATTCAGTACATCAAACATTTTTCATCAATGCACATGGGAAAACTACCTAAACAATTAATTGCATTCTAGAACATATATATATATATATATATATATATATATATATATATATATATATATATTCAATACATGCACAACATTTTTTCATCGATGCACATAGAACATATTCGACCATTGAATGGAGACAAATTTTGTACTAGATTTTCAATCGGGGAATAGAGATGTGGGTCAAATCCCACCAAAAGTCTAAGAAGTGCTTCGAGTCTCTTTTCTGAAAGGAATATTCGTAAAAAATTATATTGCGGATGTTTTATTTACATTGTGGATATTTTTACCAAAAAAGCCCACAAGAAAAACTGGGCGTTCATTGAGTTCGTGTATATATCTAGTACATGTAACATTTTTCATCAACGAAAATAGAAAAACTACTTTTAGTTAATTGCATTCTAGAACACACACACACACACACACACATATATATGTATGCAACATTTTTCATCAATGCATGTATAGAAAAGCTACTTTCAGTTGATACTAGAGTGTGCATGTACCAAAAAAATTTGTACATGTGCAAACACTTGCACAGATAACATAACAAGGAAGCTTAATTTTTAATTGAGTACTGGAAGTTATAGAACATATAATCCAAAGAGAATGAATTGTTGGGTAGTTCAATAAAAAAAATTCCAATGGAATGCCATCTTCAATAATCCGTTCATGATCGGATTTTGACATTTTCCATTTCTTAATATTTATTTTTTTCTTTGATTGAACCTCAATCAACTTTATGCGTGTTGCACACACCAAGTGACTATATTGACAACTTATGAAATCAGGTTCATACTCTTCAAAGTAAACAAAATTCCCACTTTTATTAGTTTATGCGAAAAAAATAACCTTTCGGTATAATAGATCCTCTTTCATATGGAAATCACAGTGATCATTATAGTCTTCTAATAATTTCATTTTTCTTTCAGAGAAACGCATAAAATAATACTTTACATTTTCATCGTTTTCAGTAGGTGCAATTACAACAAAAAAATCTCCTGCACAATAAAACAAAATTGAGAAAATTATACATATTCAAATTTATTTCTAGATCTTTATCATTAGAAAGAAATTCAAATGTTACCTTCTCTAACAAGATCAGAAACTCAATCACCATCGGATGATATTGTAGTCTCCTCTGATTGCATTTCTTCAAACATTGCAACGTAAATTTTTCCCTTTGTATTTAGCTCTGTATGTTTCCAATCTTTTACATACATTTTATTTTCACAAACGTCATTGGATTTTGTATTTTCTATGCAAACAGGACAAAAAAAGAATATTTTCTTTTATCCAATGCAAACACATTTCTGGATGACTTTGTTTTAATTTACTGCAATTTTCTAGTCCCTTTTATTGTTTCAACATCATTTCCAGTTGATCTATCTACGTCTTCGATCCCAAAAAAAAACCTTTATATGGAAAATTTAAAGAAGAATGTAAATATGATATTAAAATACAATTAAAGATAATCATTGTAATAAATGTATATTGTTTATTTAATTATATATCCAATAAAAATTAAATTGAATGTACCTTCACACTTCCCTTGATCGGTTAGTCTCATGGCTTAGATGGCGATCCACCATTGAACAACTTCTTTCGCATCCCATGAGTCGGCTTGCGCGCGGGGTTCATTTGATATCTTTGAAGTGCTCATTTTATGCATGCCCACAGCACCAACATGTTCTCCTTTTCCATGGCCAGTCTCAAATAAATTCCAACAATGTTTAATGCAGGTTTTCTTATGAAGACAACACAACCAAAATAATGATCCTGTAGATTTGAATTGTCATGCACATCCATCTGACCATATCCATTGTTCATTGAATGTTATTCCACAATTTTTCAGGGAATCATAATTTTTTCCAAAACAATGTTGTACAAAATATGTGTCATGTGTATGATCGTCACTGATATAAAAGTGATATTCTTTAATAATATGTCGATTTTCATTTGAAAGTGCTTTCTATATGATCGAGCGTTTTGTTTACGGCATGTCTATATACAATATGGACGAGCATGGAGACATGGTTAGAATGACTAGTATTCACTCGAATTTATTTTTGTGGAACAAATGTGTAGTTTTTACGCAAAATCAATTCTTACGACAAAATGGTCCACGTGGAAAAACTTCACGGGATTTTTTGAATTGCAAGTCTTGCCATCGAGCTCTATGGAAATGCTTGGTGTATTTGTAAATTTCTACCTCAAACTTTCTCAAAAAGTCTATCACAAAAATTTATTCTTCTCATAATTCAATTCTTTTAACACTATTTGCACCTTAAATCGATATATGGATATATTCATATCTCTTCCATTTCACTTTCATGTTGGACAATGATTGATAATTTATATCAGTATGATATTTATTTTGAAATTTAGTCAAATTTCCACAATCATTGCATTTTTTTACCGCAAACACATTTCTTTTCATAAAATAGTTCATCGCTTTCTCTTTCACATAGAATTTGAGATATGAAATCATGGATAGTGGAAGGAGGAGGTGAATCCTTCCAAAATTTTCTACCAAAATCAAGGAATGTGTCATAATATAACTCAAATTCCACATGATAATGAGCAACAACAAAGTGTTGTGTATGGTGATAGGTTTTACATACCATGGTTTTTGTTGAACAAAAGCAGCGATTGAAACATGAATTTCATGATTCTCTTCTTTGAACTTGTTGAACAACTCTATCCGAGTGGTTTCAAGAAATGTTTTTCATGTTCTTACGTCTTGATTTCATGCTGCTATTCTTGTTCGCATCACATGCCTTGCGATTGCGAAACTACGATGATTTTTCTTCCAATATTCATACATTATTTTTTTAACATTTTCTCCAGTCTATATTTGTATGGTTGCCTACAAATAGCTCTCCAACAAGCAAGTTCATCATTTACATCTATTGCAACCAGAAAATTTTGATGTTTGTGAAAAGTTTTTTCGCGAGGTTCCTAATGCTCGTGCCATAGATTTTACCAAGCGATTCTCTTTAGTACTTGATGAAACCACTGCCATATGTATTGCTCTATGTACAACTGAAACATTTTTTTGTCTAGATCTTTTAGTTGAATTTATAACACTATTTATATTTTGCATCACATTTTCCTTAATTTTTTTTTATCTTTGGTTGATTTTCGAATAGCCAATAAAGTCATAGCTTCTTTTAATTTCCTTAATGATAGGAGACCTTTCAACATTTGGGCTTTAACTATCACATTTTCCTTTATGAAATACTTCTCAAAAATGTGGTTAACACGATATCGTATATAATGGTCAGCTTTTTATCTCCATATGTGTGAGTGTCAACATTTTCTAACATCCTGTCACCGACATTGATTTCATCTGTACATATTCGAACGAATAGTACATAATAAGTTTACATATTCAATAAATAACTAAACTAATAAATATATGTATAATTTCAATAATATGTTCATGTGTTCAACAAATATATATATATACCTTGTGATTCAATTTCTTCACTTGAATTTCTTTCATCATTTTCACCATCTTCACTCATTGGTTCAATATCTCTTTCACTTTCTCTTTCAAAATTTTGTATCTCATCATCAATGTTTTGAGGAATATATCTCTCTATTTACATTGCAAAATATTTTTCAAATTAGTTCATCAAATAAAAATTAAGCTTCACATTTTACACTAGGAAAATTTTAAATATATCAAAATCATAATATTTACATTTACATACATGTTTCTGTAATGTTCCCAATTTTTAGCCTCAAGCTAAAAGGAACATTATAGTTAGCATATTTTTATTTTGTTAAATAAAATGGGTAAGGAGACCCCTTAACCCCTTTTGATGAAGAAATAACACTCCTTGTGTGAAAGGAGGAATAATAAAGCAGCTGAATTGAGCACCACATGGTGTGAATAGGATTGGATCATGCTTGATCTAGTCATTTTGACCAAGTCAACTAAAACTGTCTAGATGCATTGAACCTACTTTGATAGCGCAGTTTTAGTGGAGGCTCCACTTGCTTGAGCTAGGTGGCAAGTGTGAATGGGACCCATGGTGAGAGGAGTTCATTTGATTTATAAGGAGGAGATGGCAGCCCATTTTCATTATGCAATAGCTTCTTATTTTCGTAGGGTCTGCAAAGACTTGCATCCCCGAGCTGTTTAGCAGGGTTGTAGTGTTCTTGAACCCAAGGGTGTTCCCGGTCGGGAATCCCTACCTCATCCTCAAGGAAGGACAGGATTGGAGCTACATTTCCTCATTTTGGCATTTGGCCAAGCTACCACCTTCAATATATCATTATTTCTGCAGCAGATTAACGTTGTGTTGCTGGGGGCAGCAACAGAGGAACTCATAGAGTCATTCCTTGGCTTATTCTTCAGCAGAGATCTTGTATATTCTTTGGAGGAGAAGCAGAGGAGACTCCTGGGAATCATTTCAGATCTTTGGCACTAGGCCAATCACTCACCATCTCTCACAGCGTATTCTAGGGCAGAAACTACGTTATTTTATGCAGGCAGTTGCTGGGAGGGTCACCAGAGCTTGTCAGGAGGAGTGTTTTTTAGTGAAAGGGATCAGCCCTTTGCTTGAGAAAATTATCAGGGGAGGGCATGATTATTTCATATCTACCATAGCCTCATTCTCATTTTGATTTAGTTGCAGTGACAAGTCATTTGTCACATTGTACATTTTCCAGCATTTCTAGCAATCTCTCCTAGATTGGCTAGAAATCTTGTGTTAGAGCCCACTCTTCTATTCTTGTGAATTTCTTGTATATTTCATTCATATTTCATGTATGCACATCTATAGCACTAGATACACTCCTAGAGACAGCATTGTCACTGCTTTCCTGCATTTTATGCAGTTGCTGCATCTCTTGTATTTCATGTGTTAATCTTTGGAGGTTTATTCCCATTGCATGAGGGGTTTATTCCTCATGATATTTCTATACATCGTTGCTGATATATTAATGTACATGATGGCTGTAATATATTTCATCTTTTGTTGCATTCATATTTGCAGAGTTTAATGGTTGTGTTCATGTATTGTTGTAAGCTCTCTCTTTGAGCATTCTTTGGATCTAGTTTGGGGAGATCTGAATAACCCATATAGAGATATTTCTTTGGGCTAATATTTTGGAAAAGAAGTGTTTAATGAGTTAAAAGGGGATCCAAGCCCCCTTCTTGCTTATTTTTGCATCAGCTTCCTTATACAGCGTCCTTGAGGACCATATTGCAGAAATTCTCGAAAAAGGAATATTACAGTTTCAACTTCTAGTTGAGGTTGATTTTCCCCTTCAATATTTGAGAGTGCTTCTATCTTTCTTTTGCGAGATTGTCTCGTCTCTTCCCTACGTTCCTCAGGGTCTCTTTTTCAATCATATTTTCTCGTACAATTTCTTCGATTTTCCATGATAATAGAGTATGAAGTTCAAAAATTTTCCTTCAAAAATTTAGACAAAAACTCAATTAAAAAAAACATCACAAAAGATTTAATTTTAAAAAAACTCATTTTAAAATTTTTGAAAAAAATACATACTCCAATCCAAAACACTTACTTTAAAACATTCAAGAAAAAAATGTCTTATAAAAATGAAATGAAGTTCAAAATATTTCCTTCCAAATCCTACAAAAAAATTTCATTTAAAAAGTTACACAAATCATATTAAAAAATCATTATAAAGATTTACTTCAACCCAAAACCAAAAAATGTCCTTTCGAAATTAAGCCCAAATCCATACTTTAAAAAAAAATGAAGCCCAAAAAACTGTATCACATACCTCCAAGAAATGTCTTTTGAATGTACATCCAAGAAATTTTGAATGTACCTCCAAGAAAATTCTTTAAACCCAAAAAATTCCTTGCAAAATCAAATCAAATGTACGAAAATAATGTGTCTCAAAGAAAAGTCCTTTGAATGTACCTCCAAGAAAAGTCCTTAAACCCAAAACAATTATTTGCAAAATTAGATCAAGACTTTTGTAAAATCAAACCAAAAGTGTGAAAATATGTGAAAATAATGAATGGTTTCGTGGGAATTTATATTTCCACGAAATGTTTTTTTGGAGGGGCTCGGCGGTACTTTCTGGCCAATGGAAAGTTAAGTAAAAGTTCGGCCAAAATTTTAATAAATAGTTCGGCCGAACTACTTTGTCGTTTGATTTAACGTGTCATCGGTGCAAAAAATAGTTCAACCGAACTTTGTTTAAGAGTTTGGTCGAACAAACGCACCACCAGTTACGCAGAGCCAAGCCCTGAATACGTTTCTGCAACTTTGGACTGATTAAACTCCATGAAACATTCTGAATTAACTGTCAAAACCAAGACAAGCATTTTCAAAATTGAATCTACTTTCAAGAAATATAACTTTCATAGAATTTCATAAATATTTACTAATTTTAATTAATTTTGTAATAAAACGGATACAAACAATTTCTGAAGGTCATTGTGATTTAGTGACATAAAAATTATGTATCTTCCAAAATACATTGTAAAAAAAATTGAAAAAATTATCGTACATTACATTGGTCTGTTTTCTCTAATGGGTAGCTTTTAGATTTTTAGTTTATAACTTATATGTTAATAAATTTCCTACGTCGTGAAATATATTCAAAATATATAGTTTTTCATATTGGACCAGTTCAAAAAATTCTAGTAATTATGATATGCATCCATTGGCTTTGTAAACATGATGAAACCGAAGTAGACTCTGTCTAGATTGTTGTAACACATTTTGTTTCTCAAAAACACAAATTTTCAAAGAATACAACATTGCATATTAACATGACTTTTTATGAATCCGTTGATTGTTAAAAAACACGCACTCAAAGAAACGCTAAGTTGACATAACAAATGTGTATAAAAAAATTCCAAAAAATAAGTAATAGAAAGCCAACAAAATTTTTGACAACTTTTATTTTTATCGCAAAATGAAATTCTAAACAGAAAAATTGTTTTAGCTTGCAAAAAGTTTAAGAACTGAAAAAAATGAAAGTTTTTTTTCTCAAAAAAGGGCAAAAAGTTTAACCCAACTTCACATTTTCACCAGGTTCCATTTTCTATTCTTGTTTATCTTTTCTCTTTCAAGTCCTTTGATTTTTCTTTTAGGGCTTTTACCCTCTTTACTTTTTTTATTTTATTTTTCTGATATGGGAAAACATTTTGCAGAAATCAAAGTATGTACATATTACAAGATTAATCAAAGTCAATTAAAAAATTATGAATCCTATTATTATAGGACCCTAACACTCCCACAAGCTCATCAAGGTGTGACTTTTGACATAACTTCATCAACCACTACCACTAGTTGTTTTAGTAAACTTGCATAAAGTAATTTTGCAAACCATGTACATATCATTTCTCCCACAAACTCATCAAGGTGTGACTTTTGACATAACTTCATCTAAGAAAAAAGAGATAAAAATAAAACATGAAAGTGATGCAAATCCAAATGCCACTACTATTTACTTTTTCTGCAAAATAAAAGGTTATGTGCAACTTGTTCAAAATGCCATAATCCATGATAAGTCAAATAGCTTAATCTTAAATTTTTCATTCTTTAAATTTCATGTTATTAGATAGAGAATAAATATCTAGCCAAACAAATTAATCTTGGCAGATCAGTAGTTAGATAGAGAATAAACAAGGACCTCAACAACTTAATCTGAGCCCTTGGAAGAAATAAGGATAGAATTAGTTAGTTTCTTATTTTAAAAGAAAAATGAACAAGGGTTTGCAAGCTCAAATGCACCCAAGTAAATGAAGAAAAAATGTTAGGCAGCATAAGGGTAGGCAGAAGCGGTTTTTACAATCATGGATAAGCAGAAATTGGTCAATTCATTCACCAACTTCCTTCATAAAAGTCATTCCCTTGTAAAATACTTTATCCCCACCATTTTCATTATTTTCCCCTTCATTCTTCCTTTTACCATCATCATTCAGTTTCACTTGCAAAAATCCCTTTTTCCTAAGTGTAAAACTCATTTTACTTAAGTAAAATAATTCCCTTTAATTAATTTCCCTTTTACCCAAAAAACCCAAGAAATACTATATCCTAAGTGTAAAAACATTAAGAAGGGACCCACAACAATGAAATTCATTCCTATAACATGTTTTATAATAAGATTAGTATATTTTCCCTCATCTCACTTCATTTTTTAAAAAATATTAAATTTATATATTAGCTCCTTATTTACCCTTAAAGCCTGTATTATATTAAACCCTTTTAATATTATTCCCACCCATATTTTAAGTTTTAGCCTATGTTTTATTCCCCACGTGATTACTATTCCCGCTACCATAGGTTAAACTATTATTATAATGTAAATACCCTGCCTATAGTAACATTCCACTTATGTTTGTTGCATTTGTTAATAAAACACTATACCCGCCTATCATATTCCATATAAGAACTATGTTTAAAACCTGATATTTTAATACATTTTACATTCCCTCCGCATATATATCCTAGGCCCCATGCCTCTCAACCCCGCAGATTCATCGTAAGATTACAACCGTTCGCTCCTCTCCGCCAGATCTAACCGTGCAGATCCCCTATCACATAGTTCTCAGCACAATTGTTAAACAAATCAAAACTTGTGATAAAAGCTACTTTAACACTTTCTCTCTCCTCCACACGCTCGAATTCTATTGGATCGCATCGATTCATCAAATCCCACTTACCGCCTTTTGATCGTGCAAAAACTGCCTAGTGGTTATACCCTCCCCCGCGCCTAAACAAACTTTCTTTTTTAACTGGCCAGTGTTTAATTCATTCACTATTCACATAAATTTCTTATAAAACACCCGAAATACATTCGTTTAAACCTTCTGTTGTCGTTTTCTGCATACAAAACATTCCCAGACCAAGAAAAATACATTGTCGCCTCTGTTTTAACTCAAAAATAAATAGAATTCATTGAAATCAACTGCGACAATCATTGCAAAGCCACTAGATTGCATATAAAGGCCAGAAGAATCTTTTGAAAGCTTTCCAACCCCAAAAAACCCTTCTTCACAGCAAATTTCTGAATTTCAAAAGTATTCTTCAGAGAAAGAGACTCATTCCTTAATCTAAAAGAATTATTCTATTAATTGAAGCCTTTATAAGCTTGTATGCCTAAGGAACAACCATATTGCCTCATAAAGTCATTATTTTTGCAAACCCTGAGCATTACTTATAGTTTTTGAAGCTGTGACCTCTTTTAGAGAAAATTTTAAGTGAGTTTAGCCATCTGCAGACTTAAAAGGCCCTCTGAGACATCCAAAGGCTTTTCCACAGTACTCAGAAGCCCTTTTTGAACAAAATTTGATGTTTTAGGATTGTTTCATCATAGAAATTTCACTATAAACGGTTAATATCATTTGTTGAGGCTATAAAGGTCAGGAAATTGGTTTTTTTTATACAGAATTGATAGTTTTGAGTCAAAGTGATCAGAAGTATCCTTTTGCAGGCCAAAATAGAACCTATGTTATATCTAAAGTCCTTCTATAGACTGTTTAAACTTACATAAGTGTTTCACAGGCCTAAAATCAGAGTTTTAAAGGTCAAGAGTGTTTAAAATTGATAAATCAAACCTATTAATGGCATCCAAAAGCACTATTGTGATCAACCCTCTACAACCCCTTGTTGTAGATGTAGAACATAATCCCTTGGCAGATGTAGATTTCAAAATTACAGATCCTGTGACAGAGTTTAACCTTTCTGAGCTCCACTGCTAGAGCCAAGTGAAATCATTAGATCAAGGAGATGATGTGTTTAGCTGGGAATCAAATTTTCCTAAGTATGTTGTTCCTCACACTCATCAATGTCCAAAAGCTATTAGATTATGCCAATATTACTATTCTCCAGATCAAAGAGCCATTAGGAATTCAGAAAAAGAAGTGTTGTTTACCATTACAGTTGAATCTATTAACCAGATGCTTCAATTACAGCCTGAGCCTAATGCAGTTCCTTTATCTATTGAAGCACTCACTAAATTCTATTTGGATTTAGATTTTCCCAAAATATTTCAAAATTTTCAAACTTTCATGCCATCCTATGTGGAAATTCCCAAGCTCAACCCTCTATACTCCTCTTCTAAATTCTCAGAAATAACCAGACACATTATTTTCATGCTATCTTTTATCCTTGGATATTTCACAGATGAACATGATGATGCATCAGTACTTGGTTTCTTGTCCATTTTTGTACCTGTCCAGCCCCTTGCAGTTATCTTCAATTTTTCCCAGTATATTGCTAATAGCATCCATGAACAACTAGTCAAATTACCTACTGAAGTTGTCTTTAGGTATACTTCATTTATTTTCCACGTGTTCCTTTATTTTCAGTAATAAAAGTTTCCTATAACTCTTTAGAAGCTTGATGTAGAATAAAATCCAAAATATGTTGTATTATGGACTTCCTTGATCAGGAAGGAGTCAGATGAGTTTACAGATTCTTTTATCCATCCATTGATAAATCTACTAAACAAAAAATTTTAGCCTAGGATCAGCAATGAAATCAAGAAATTTTTACAGTTTTCTGAACAAAGCAGGACAGGTGATTGGTATTTATACCAAAATCACACTTAAATTAGAGTCTATGTGTCAAATATGATTCCCTATAAATTTCCAAAATACCTCCCCATGAGGTTGTTTTCTCTGGAGTATATAAGACATATTTTAAACTCAGATGTTGTAAATTTCTTGGCTGCAAAGAAGAAAACCCAGTTTAAACTGAAGAACTAGGTTGGTCCATTCATATGTAATAACAGAGAACTAGGTTCAGAGGCAAAAAATAGTTGTTAGAGTACAAATTCAGCACTAGTTTTCTTTGGTATTATGATCCGTTTGGTATAATCAGAAAAATTAGAGTTAAATGTAAATTAACTCCATACATTCATGAAAGGAAACCTGACATTGAGAAATTATCAAACCAAACATAATGGTTAGAGAATACACTAGTAGAAGCTAATAAGCAAAGTGATACTAGTCACATTTTGTAGACTCCAGCTCAGGAAGACATAAGCATGAAAAGAAACAAGGAAGAAGGTGTTCAGCAGTTAAATCCCCTCTGCGGACAGAGGCGATACCTCTAGCCCAAGAGTGGGTCTAAAAACAAAGAGACATGCTAGAGTGTAGGTTCCTAATTACTGAATGAAAAGAGAACATGGTAGATCGACCTACCTGGAGTCCAATGCTATCATCCTGGCTATAGTGGTGGTGGCCTCTCGCTCCTAGCTCAACAAGTCACAATCCTTCTACAGTCATGCTCGGATACCTGCATATAGATCAGTAAACAAGAACAACATACGACATAATAACTTCATTCATAACACTATCCAGTCAAAGAGGGCTAAGCATATTGCATTAAAAAAATGACATAATGCAAAATGGGAACCAAACAATAGTCATGTATATGTATTGATAGAAGGAAGAGATACAACCAAAGCTTTGACGTCACAGTCTCCTCTAGCAAGGTTTAGTCGAAGCGCGTCTTAGATACTTGTCAGGGGATTCGGACAGGATGAGGGCGTGGACTTAAGCTCTCTCAACGAAGTTCCTTCTTGTTCTATCTCTTCAACAATTCAGCTATAGTGTACTCAGTTCCCCACGTTCAGCTAGCTTATGCAAGGAGAGATAGCTTCTTTTTATAGAGGAAAAGGAGGAGGTTAGGATCCTTACAAAGGTGGAAGGGAGGCCTATCCTTTAGGAGGTTACCACAAGAGGTGGAAACCATAAACTAAAGGAGGATTTCTATGGTTATTCAATCCAACCACTCCCAATGACTCATCCTCAAAGTTGTTATAGTGGAATCTCTGCCTATATTTTTAAAAAACATTTCATAAACAGCTCGGCGCAGGTGGCTAACTGGGACATAGCGCCAACTGGCGTGGGTCCCAGTGTTAATCTTTCTCATTGGCACAGGGCAAAACTGGCTACTCACGCCAAGGCAAAAACATGGGTTTTTGAAGCTCTGCTCAGAGAATTTTCAATAGAAGGAATATTACTCTCATGTGAAGGGATGCAATGATGGTCTTTGAAAGGCATGACACTTTTGATTAGTCACAGAAATGACCCTCCAATGTGCGAGATGGGGATTGTAGGGACAGTGACAAAATGTTGTGTAACAGATTCCGCCTAAAGCATGAGGTCCGAGGGAGATGGAGGAGCGAAATTCTTTACGAGAACATGTTCGAACTAAAAATTTCTGTCAAAAAAACTGCAATTACAAATACAGCTAATATATCTGATACATGAACATGTGGTATGGTCGCATCCATCCATAATAGAGTACATAAAAAACTGAGATCTGAGGTATGGACACAGCCATCCAGTGGTAAGGATCAACAAATAGACTCAGGTATGGTCGCAACCATCCAATCAAAAGATTCATGAAATAAGTCATGATAATCCACAAGAATCCGCAGCCTAGATTTTATCAGAAAAAAACCCAAGGTCTTGTGCTCCATCTCGACCCGAACAAGTACAAATTCAAGCATGCGAATATATGAGCTAAAGTCGAACATGCAAGAAAATCATCTGATTACCAGCCAATGATGAAAGCTGTTAGCAGACACGAGAGAAACCACCAATAATGACAATGGCCCTCAAGGTACGAGAGGTAAAATCCACAGAATGTGAACAGTGATCTGACACTGAACACCCGCAAAATCACTCGATCGAAGGCCAATGATTTGGACCTTGCATCGAATGCGAAGAACTTGCCATTGAGGCATGCAGGCTCCAAGGTACTGGAAGGGAGTCTTTAGATCAAATTCCTAGATAATGAGATGAAGTCGACAGGAAGTTACCTGGTTGAAGGAGGGCCATAATGTTTCCCATACCTTCGACATGAGAGAGAGGAACATAATGACAGTGAATCAAGACCAACAAATAATTAGAGGGAAGTTGAAAAATGCAGAGGCAAACTTCTCTTGAGCATATCAGCGACACGCCACTGGATTTGGCAGTATTTGACATCAAGGGATCTTAGGTCATGATGACATGGCCAAGAGAAAATGAGAGGTCAAAACAGATTAAAAAAACCCATGGAGGAAAATATGACGAAATGATATGTCCCCAACGCGACATGAATGCAGACAAGTGCCATGTTCAAGAGTGACAGACTGCCAACATAACCAAAAACTGTTTCCATTTCCCCCACCATTTCTGGCGAGTACCCCAATTATTTTTTAAAACAAGCTTGAGGGGGGTAGCATATGCTTGTAATGTAAGTTTTTCCTTTGGAAAAATCCAACTTAGTACATTTTACGAGCCCTAGGAAGGAGGAACTCAGTTAATGTCATGGTGACAATGTCCAATGTCATCAAGGTTTAACAAGTCTGACAAAGGGAGAACTCGACATCTTTTCATGTTTAGAGAGTTTGAAAAGAAGGCAAAAAATAAAACTCCAGCATGGCCCTTTTCGTAAATAGTCTCTCAGATCTGAAAAGGTAGGAAATAATATATGAAAGAACCTCTTAATCGCGATAGGCTAAGGTATTCATTTTTCATAAATAATTCATCCTAGCTTAAAAAAGGGGTAAACGTATACTAGGTAGATATCATTTCGCAACCATTTAATGATTTCAAAACGACAAGAATCTCGGCAATATTTTCAATTTTACAGAGTCAGAAAAGAGCTAAAATATGACTCCAGTAGTGAATTTTTCGTGTTTTTACCGAGTCCGAAAAAGTATAAAATACAACTCATTACTTCATCACTATTGCACGAAAACCTGTCACTGCACAAGAGATACTTGTAAAACCCATTTCTCGAAATAATATAATAAAATAATCAAAAAATATATCTTAAAACCTAATTAGGGTTCTGAAAAGTTATAAAATGTCAAAAATGATAAAAATAATTACTTTTCACTTTTTACCTCTTGTGGAGCAATAGTTACCCATTTTATACCGTGATCTTGCTACGACGATAGTGGACGATCCGGCAAACCAATCTCGAATCCATCAATTCTAGGTAAGAGATGACATCCTTCCCTTCAATTTAAGTCCTCTTTTATTGTCTACAACCCTTAATTTTGATTTCTGAGGAGGAAAATGCAAATTTTAGGGAACGGCGGTTGGCGCGAGTTTCGGGCATGGACTCGTGCCAATCGCCCATTTTTCTGAATTGGGGTGCGCCCATTCGCATGACTGTTTTAGAAACATTCGCACTAACCACGCAAACCATGTTTGCTTAAAAATGCAAGTTAAGGGCCAATTTTTTTCACAAATTAAAGCTTCTAAATCAGCTAATACCATCCATATGAACATGTTTGCAAGTATAAAGTGGCAGAATGGTGATCGAATGGAAATAACGAGAACACAGTGAAGAAGATGATCTTGCCATGGAAAATGAGAGATGCATGGAAGCTCTCAGAGACTGTTCACTGAAAAATTTCTTCTTAACATCGTGTCTCCAAGCTCAACTGGAGCTGTTACAATATTTGATTAGCATATGGGATGAGTATCAGGAAAAGTTTATCCTTCAAGATCAGGAACTCAAGATTGATGTTTCTAATGTCTACTTCATAACAGGACTATCGCAGAGGGGAGCAGCACCAATCCTAACTGACACCCGGCCTTGCATGGAGAACATGTCCATGGTGATTGATAGGGTATGTCTAGGGGCACAAAAGGGATCAGGAAGTGGGAAAGTCGATATCCAGACTATCCCAGACTTGGCACTAAACGTAGTGCTACATACCATCACACGAGATGTGGGATTTCAAACACTGCACGAAGCAACAAAGACATAGCTACTTCTTGTTGTGGACTGCTTGACACCGACCATCTACAACTAGTTAGAGGCCGTGAAAATCAATATGAAATGCCAGCTGACAAAGTGAAAGAAGACCAAATTGAAGCAATTTGGTTATGAGTCTATCCCGGTATAGTTCTTCCAGGAATGACTACTAATATTTTAGCGTCAGGAGGTCATAGTATCGACACCACCAGCGAGGGAACCACGGATGGCCCAATGGGCTGCTCTAATGCCAAGGGCAGGGGGCGGCCAACAGATTTCCTGGAGACCGGAGTTCTTTGATTGGCTCCACCATCAGTTGATTGTCATGGAGGACTGGCCCTACTCTGGCACAGATTTTATTGGTGATCCGTACCTCTCGCTCCAAGAGGAAGAGTATTGGGATGAAGATTTAGGTAAGACTCATTTTTAATTTTCATGAGTGTTATGATTTTTTTCTTTAAATTATGTATGTTCTAACATTAAACCCATGTGCCTACAGATGTTGGCCCAGAGAGAGCCGCAGACATTTCTTTGATATCGAGGCATATCCCTCGCGATTTTGACCCTCATGGCAAAGGAGGCGACAAGGAAGAGATCGTGCGTAACTTGGAGGGAATCACACGTGGAGTCCTGGACTATGCACGATTTGACGATGTTCCCCGTGCATACCAGAGACATACCGTAGGGGTTCCAAACTGAATTCACCACTTGCTGAGGCGGCTCGTACGGGCAGTGACATGCTACCATGAGCATCATGCCGATTAGACACCTAGGTTTTATATCTACATATTTTGAGAGACATGATGTTTCATGATGTAACAAAAACACACATATTTTTTGATTTTATGATGCACACTGATGCAAACATCTGATATATATATACATCTATTTTCCTACATGGATCTTTTACGTATGATGATGATTTTACAGATTACGCAAATGTCTATCTAATATAATGTTAGCCACTTTATCCGTTCATGCATTCATTCGCCTAGGAATATGTTGATATGTAATAAAATAAAAATAAATTTCTAGCAAACGAACACGTAAATACAATCTCAAAATGTACAGGTTTCTAACTGAATAATGACTGTCACTACAAGAAAAAAGGACATTGGTGACGGGAAAAAAATGTCACCATAAGCTCATTAGTGACGGTCAAAAGAGCCTTCGTCACCAAAAAATGAACGTCACCAAAGGTGGCGTCGCCGAAAGTATAAGTGTTGCGGTGACATTCAAGATCTGTCACCAATAATGACTTATAATGACGGATAGTGACCATCACCATTTTATATGAAAAATGGTGACGGACAATAGCCTTCATCACTAAAAAACTGAACGTCACCAAAGGTGGCGTCGCCAAAAGTATGTGTTGTGGTGACATTCAAGGTCCATCAAAAATATTGATTATAATGACGGATAGTGACCGTCGCCATTTCATATGAACAACAACGATTTTTTGTGATGGACCCTTCATGGTCGTCACTATTGATGCATATATATGGTGACGGTCATTGACCCTCACCATTTCATATTTGGTGAGGGTCAAAAAAATGTCACCATAAGCTCATTGATGAGGGTCAAAAAATGTCACCATAAGTTCATTGGTGAGGGTCGAAAAATGTCACCATAAGCTCATTGGTCAGGGTCGAAAAATGTCACCATAAGCTCATTGGTGATGGTCAAAAGATCCTTTGTCACCATTCCATATGAATATCAAGGCACGATGGAATCGAACCACCAACCTCCTGCTTCTAAAGCAAGTGCTCTTCCATTGAGCTAGCACCCTTTAAAGAACTAGACTTTAAAAAATTAAACCTTGAAACTTTATAAATTATAAATTACACAACTTTCGAAAAATTATAAAACTTTGTAAAGTCTTGGCAAATCTTTTACTAGATAAGAAAAATAACATCGAAGTTGCAAGTGTCTACCTAATGGTTATGGAAGTTATGAAAATTGGGTGGAGGTGTAAATGAAGTGTTAGGAAGTACCAAACATACAAGTAGAATACATTTATTCCATTCTATAGAAGTCTTAGAACAAGTTTGAGATTGTAATCTATATAAAATAAGTTATCTATTATGTGTAAAATATGCATACTCTCCAATGAATAAATCAAGACTGCTAAATGTATATTTGTGCTATGCAGATTTGTATCCTACACCAATATGGAATAGGTAGTGTTAGCCAACTGCAAAGTAATGTACATGTCAAAGACAAAAACAACAATAGGAAGTTATTTCTATGACTTTTGGGGCACAATTGCTACATTACCTATCTTTGAATGTCCCTTGTGTAAATCTATTACTATATTTAAAGTTCTAGCATATTATAGGACTAAAAGAATACGTCCCTATTTAATGCAGAGCTTCTCTTCCATAGGTAGAGAATATGCCCTATCATTTGTATATATTTTGAGTGATAGATTTGCAGTTTACAGTTATGCTAACCACTAAAAGAACTAATTTATCTTAAGATAATTTATAATTTTATGAAAATGCTTAGGCTTGACTAAAACAATGACTGGCGAGGGAAAATGGGAGTAGACCTTAAAAACGCTTTGAGGGGCTTGCAAAATTATTATTTTTTTCCCATTGATAATGTTGCCTCTATTTTTCAGTAGTTTATAAAAACTTTGGGAACATATTCTACAAAAATATGGCTTGCATTTAAAAATCTGATATTACAAAGTGGCACAACTTTGAACCCTTTCATAAATTTAATGACCGTTGCCATGGTGATTTAAAACAAAAAAAATGATAGCATACTATTTCCCTAATGCAAAAAACCATCATGCATTTTTAGGAGATTAAAAAAGCTTAGCATCTTAGTGAATTAAGTTGTATAGGTGATTAACTATTTTATTCCCATACTTAGCCCTGTCTTCAGGGGGTTTTGTATAGCCTTGAAATGCAACAATACCACTCATTGTTGTCTTGATCCTTGTAGGCACTGCAAATAGTCTAGGAAACCAAAAAAAAAACAATAAGTTTAGTTGCTTAGGAGATAAATGATCTAGTTTCCATAGCCATACTCTTTCAGCATTTGACTTTATATTGTAGTAGTGAATGTGATAACCAACAACAAATTGAATCAATTACCATTGCTGATGCAGATTGAAATTCCCATATCACTAATTTGCCTCTTTTTCAGCGATCCTACTGCACTTTTTACATGTATGCTTATTGTGGAAGTATGAAGGGCATACACCAGATGTTTGAGAAAATTCCCAAGCGCAATGTGTCAGCATGGAATGTTATTATCAGAGGTTGTGTCAGGGATGGAAACTGCTAGGAAGCCCTCAAGTTATATTACCAAATGCAACAGGGAGGACTAAGTGGAGACACACCTTTCCAATTGTCCTCAAGGCGTGCACTGAGATTGCAGCCCTCGAGCAGAGCGGGGAAATCCACAATTACATGGAACGCCATGACTACAAGATATTTCGAAATTAGAAATTGTGTAAGAGGCAGGAAAGCTACTTGATGAAATGCAGATGGGAAGGTCGAAACCCTATGTAATGTGTGATGATATCCAAGTATGAGTAGAATGGTCACAGAAATGGTGCAGTGAGATATTTTCTAAAATGCAGCTGGATGAAGTGAAAGCCAATTCAGTCACTACTGCCAGTGCTTTCGCTTCTTGTGCAGAATTACAAGCACTGCAACAAAAAAAAAAATGGATGATGCATATGAAGTGTTTGTCAATATGCCAAAGAGGGATCTAATCTCATGAAATCTAATAATTTTTGTTATGCATTGAATGGATATTGTGATGAGGTGCTAGGACTCTTTTATCAACCTCAAAATGACAGGAATGAACCTAGATGTAATTACATGGAGTGCGGTCATTGTGAGATATACTCAATTTGGTCATAGTGTTTAATCCGTGAAACTCTTCAGTTGAATGCAAGTTGCAAAGGTGAAGCCTAACTCTGTTACCATAATAATTGTTTTCATTCAAGTGCTGACTTAGTGGCTCTGCAGCGTGGGTATCAAATGCATGGACATGATGCCCTGACACTCTTTTATGAAATACAAGAAGCGGGCATTAAGGTAGGCCATATCATCTTCATTGTTATTTTATCTGCCCACAACCATGCAGGACTATAGTAGATGAAGGCTAGCATCATTTTGATTTAATTAGTAGAAAGTTTGGCATGAAGCCTAGAGTGGAGCATTATGCATGCATGGTTGACCTCCTCGGCCACTCGAGACACTTGAATGGAGTATATGTGATGTTGTTGAACATCCATGCTACTTCTATGGGATGATGTAGTCAATGTGAGAAAGCTAATGTCAGATAAGGGAATTTAAAAAAAGGAACCAACATCTCATTTTCACAGGTAGTTCCAGCTGTTGCTGACTTAGGATGTTTTGAAATATATCATGTAAATTATTTGACAATGTTCTCGAGTTTCAATGATAATACACCCTCTTCATTTGAATTTTACCTCTCCAAAACCATGGAAAGAAGAGACATGCATGAGTTGCAACCATGCATCCTTCCTCAAAAACCCTCAAGGTGGCTGGAAATAGATAATCATGACAAGCTCCAAGCGTTGGACAAGTCTTTGTTGAAGCCTTATGTTGTAAAAAATGAATCGATTAGGCAAGTCCTCGACCAAGTTTGAGACTTCTTTGAGGAGTTTTCGCAAATTTCGAAATTAGCTCAATTTTTATACAGTGTTTGGTTATAGAAAATCAGTGAAGAAAAAAAAAAGACATTTTCCCGGAAACAGGCCTGCCTAACAGAGGCCAAAATTTGGATTACTGATTTGAAAACAAGAATTTCAATGTCAAGCAAATTGGATGAAGGAGGGGCCAGCAAGGGAACATGACAAGTTGCCTCAAGCTTGCATATTTTTATGGGCTTGTTTGTCTGTATTCAAGACTCCGCTGAGAAGACAATGAATTGCATGGATGTTATAGGGATTTGATTAGTGGTTGGTAAGCTCTAAGAGACTATGGAAATGCAAATATGCTTTTTATTTATACTTCAAATGTGACCAAGCTTAAAAATCAAGATGGTTTCTGGTGTAGAAGGGAAATAAAATAAAAAATAAAACAAAAAAATGAAGACCTCATGCACCTCTAGAAAGAAATTCTATGCTGCCTCACATCTATTGTAGCTATTGCAAAACTCTCATATATGCTTGAACATTGGAGGAACATAATCACAACAATATTTTCTTTCCCTTTATTCTCTTCCTCTATGAATTTCATGTCAAGTAAAATCATCACTTTCTTCTGTTATTTGAGCATTATATGGGAGGCTTCACGTACCTATTTGACAAGGTGCCAGAATTTATTTTCAAGAGTCAGCTGTTCAGCAAGCCCTGATTAATGAGTCCTACTAGATCATGTTACAACTAATACTTGAATATGTCATTCCAAAAATTCTCCTCCTTCCAGGTTGTAAATCATCATATCATTTCCCAGGACAAGGAGTGCTTTTGTAAGAAAGGTATTTGAGATGCTAGTTGGATCGTCTAGAAATCTTCAGGTATTGGAAAGGTGCTTCCACAATTGAAACAAGGTGGACATGGATGCTTGATATACAGGAAGACTTCTTGAATTTCTTAGAATTTGTATATTGTTGAATGGATGGGAGCACTCCAACATTATAAAAGCAGCATTGAATAAAGAACTTTAGCAGCCCAGATAATGAAAAATTTTCCTTATTTCAACTCAGGCAGGGGGGGGGTGGGAGGCAGGGTGGGGGTTGGAATAAATTTTCCAAGTGCAGATACAATTATTATCTATGATCTATATTTCAGCCCCTTTTTTTTATTTATGAGCTCAATCGTGATCTCACAGGATAGGCCAAGACAAACTAGTGATTGTATATCAGTGATAAATAAGTGCTCTGTTGAGGAGAGAATATTGCAGCAGTCAGGAACAAAGATGGATTTAGAGAATCTAGTGATGTATCTTTGTAAAAATGAAAGTTTAAAGAATTATCTAGATCACAAAGAACCTTTTTTTTTGTGGAGACTGCCACAATACCACCAAGTTCATCTCCAAAATTTTCAAGTGAAAAATTACTGAGTGATTATGTTCTCATGAAATTGTCGATTACTAATAACGACAAACCATGTAGAAATGTTGTTTATGTTGTGAGTAGAGTTCATTGTACAAAGATCAATGTTTCAAGATTTTTGGTAATACGAGACCCCAACTAGGTTTCATTAGTTTACTCTATTAACCAAACCAAGATTCATCAATTTATGAAGTACATAGGACATTCTAATAGCTCACTCTGTGTGTTTGTACTACCTATTTCTTCTACTCAAGGAAAAAGGTCTAGAAAATATAAATCTGATAATATATCAACGACGTAGGTGGTGGGCCCTCTTAGAAGTGAGGAGTCTTTGGGAATAGACACTCATTTAAAATAGACAAGCTCCAAGAGTCCATTTCCAAAAATGGGAAATAATGCTCCAGCAGGTGCATTGGCCAGAATGTTTGTAAGTATTGCTACATCATTTATTTGGTTGATTGAAGCATGTGGATCATACCTAAACTTGGTGGGAAATCTATACAAAGACACTTAGACTAGAGGGTTATCAACCAATAACTAAGTGGGAGATGTTATTGAATCTAGATGGCTAGATTTGGGGACTAGCTAACATTTAAGCTTCAAAAAATGTAAAAGAAAGAGTGCCCCTTTTTAATTGGATGAATGATAGCCAACTTAAGGCTCGTGTTTGTGGAGAATTTGAAATAGTTGAAGCTCCAACTGATGAGGAAGATATCCTCCTAGTGAGATTAATTCATGGGGATAAAATGACTTAGAATTTCCTCAAAGCCAAACTGGGCCTATATGACCCCAACATATTCAAAATTAGCAATTCATCTACACTCTAGCGCACCTAGTCAACTTTCTGCAAGGCTATAATGAAGGTTCTAAAGAAGCTTCATAGAGATATACACTCAAAACATAATGCTTTTTACTTTGATTGCCAAGAGATTCAGTGTTAAAATTGGTAACTAGGGCCAAATTCCACTTTGGACTGCTCCTATGAGGCTGATGATTGCAGCATTGGATTTCTCTTTTCGAGATGATCAAAATCGACCTAAAGAACACTAAATCTGGATCAGGAAAATTATTCATTCACTCAAATGAAATTTCATAAGGCATGACCTTATTTAGGAAGGAAAAATCGAAAATTGAAAATTTGAATTTCCCTCCTTAAGTAATCAAGTCAGCCTACCCAAGAAGGATATAAATAACCTATCCTAGGCACTTTGATATTCATTCCTCTCTCTGAAGTAGCCGCAGAAGAAGGTGATTTCTAGCGAAGGAGATGAAGGCAAGGTTGGGTTCAATTTAGTCATATTCAAGGGCAGAGTTCCACAAGATGGAGGACGAGATTGGTTTGGGCACATTTATGATTTGTCTTGGGCATTTTATCTTCATCACAGGTTTGAGTTCAAGTAGATAGAAGCCGCACCTGTTAAGGGTGATTTTGATGAAAGTTTAGGACTGTTGTAAAGGTTTCATTCTCCTTGAAGCAATCCGCACTAGTTTGGGTCACATACAGCTAGGCTACAGGGCTTAAGAACCCTGTCCTGGAGGCCGAGAACCTACAGCAAGAAAGCCACAGTCAGGGCTACTTTATTATGAGGCTATGTAGTGGGTTTTGAAGCCTAGAAGAAGGCTTATGGGCTACCAGCATTTGAAGGGACTGGTTGAAGATAATCCACAGTCTAGTAAAGGTCTTTAAGGCTATGAATGGGGTAGTTGCTGATTATGTTTATTCCCTAGTCAGTCCTACCAGAATTGCAGAAAAGACACAAGTCCTTGGAGCCTACACCAAACATCAGATTTGCATCCTTATTGGAACCATCCTCTTGTCTAAGGGCAGTGGTATTAAACCTTCTCATTTGCAAGTCATTTTGACTTTGAAGTATTGTATTCTCTCTCTCTACTGAAAATTTGACATTAATGATAAGAAGAATTGATAAGGGTTTTCCCCATCTTGCGATTTTTCCTTGGCTTGAGCCATATTCGTGTGTTCTTCTATCTTGTCTTGTCTTGTCTTCAGTTTTTATTACTTATGTTCTTTCACTAGTTACACTTATGATTAATGA
>CM076573.1:426900405-427252905 GCA_034641835.2 Pinus albicaulis | reverse complement strand
TGCATCATGTACTCATCATCTTCTTTCAGTAACTAATGAAGTGGCCTCCCCACTCTTGACACCGGGCCCAAAGATGTAGCCCACACTTGGTGAACTATTTTATCATATCATGTGCTTATGTGTGTTTCGTGACTATTTTCTCCTTGTTTCATGTTGGTGGTTTGGTGAGGTTTTTTAGAATGTGAAATGGCTCATGATTTCACAAGCAAATGTAAGTATTATTAAAAGGTCATGTATAATGGGGATTTTTTTTTGAAATCATTCACAAAAATTTATTAGATTATCAAGCTTAGGGAAAATGGTCACCATGGAAAATAGGTTGATATCAGTGAGATTGGGTGTCCCTGAGTATTTGAAATCAATTTTGGAAAAGTGGGCCCCATTTTTGTAACTTCATCTTGGAATTTGGGTCATTCATAGTAACTCTCAACTCGTGTTTATCCTGGTAAGCATGCAAAAGTGGGTAAATGTTGGAAGGGTTGTTACAAAATGGTATTAGAGTAGGTTCATAGCACTGGACCTCGGGGTAAATGCATATTTTTATGTAGATATATATGTTCATCATGAATACATTTCAGTTATTTTATTGCTATTGGTTTTATCTCCATGTGCATGATGTTGTTACAGTTTTGGTTTCATTATCTTGATTCATGCATGAACTGATATTCTCTTGATATTATTATGTATCGTGTTAATCTGGATTGACCTGTGTATAAGCAATAGCCTCCCAAAAATAAATTGAGGTAATGCTTTTGATTATGCATTTTATTTGGTTCATCAAATATTGGTATGTTGCAAGAAAATACAAGGTCAAGAGATGAAGAGCATAGTGGTTGAGTACAGTTCATATGACTCCTCGCACAGGCCAAAAGAAAAATCAGTTGAGAAGCAGGGAGAGGGAGACTCTCTTGATATAAAAAACACATTAATAAGCCTAAGGGCAGAGATCAAAAGTTTTAAAGATGATAATTGGTGGTTGATTGAATCCCAAGAAAGGTTTGTGAAAGCTCAATAAAATAAAGTGGAAGTTAATGTATTTATTCTTCAAAGCCTTTCTGATTCATAGAAATATGCACAGTTGGGCACCATTCATGGAGACAGACAAGAAGAAAACACTAATGGGGAAAATGGAAGTCGATCTCGGAAGAAGTATAGGATGGACAGTGGTGATACAATAAAGAGTGGAAAACCCTTAAGTACACCTGAGAAGAGGGCTAGTATGCATGGATTTTATTCTACCTCTACTTCTAGGAGACATCATTTCCATCACTACTAGCATCAAAGGAGGAATGGGAAGGAATATTTGCTATAGGAATTCAAGAAAGCCAAGCCTCCTACTTTTGATGGTGAGATGACCAAATAAGAAGATGAAAAAGCATGGATGCTTGGAATGAGAAAAAATTTCATACTTCTTGATTACTCTAAGAATATGAAAGCCAAGCTAGCTACTTTCAGTCTCAAAGGAAAAGTAGATGTCTAGTGGGAAGATGTAAAGCATGTTAGGGGCATCATGGAAGAGAAGATAACCTGGGAAGAGCTTGAAATACTCTTAAAAAAGAAGTATCTATCTGATAGGTATTATGGTGGAAAGGCCAAGGAATTCTATGATCTTATAATGGGTTCCATGTCAGATGAATAATATACAACCAAACTTATAGAGCCACTGATATTTGTTCCATATCTCAAGGAAAAGAAAGAAAATATACAAAGGTTCATTAATGGATTTTCATTATCATTAAAATACTGTATTGAGTTTGATGAGTCATGGTAATTGGAGGAATCTATCATGAAGTTGAAGCATTGTTATGAATAGTCAAAGTGAAAACTTGAATTCAAGCATGATTGGAAGGGTAGTGAGAATACTAAAGGAAAATGGCCCAAGAAGTTAGGAAGATCTCTGGATGTAGGTGAGAATGAGAATATGGCTTATCATAAGAAGTTCAATGTAGTTGAGAAAGGACATGGGCCTCAACCTATGGAGCAACAAAATAAAGATAGTGGCAGAGAACCATTGAGGTGTTGTACTTGTGGTGGACACCATCGCAAGAAAGATTGTCAATTGCATCAAGGTGTTAGATCTCAAATCTATAGTTCTTAGGAGGCATAGAAAGATGGGGATGTAGCTCAAAACATTCCCAAGATTGATGTATCTTGAATAACATGCAGAATTCTGACTAAATTCAACAGATCATTCCAACATGTATTGCAAAAGTTCATGACTAAATGATGCAATTTAAATTATGAAGGGGAATCTCTCAACTTAACTCCTTCCAATTTATAATTTTATTTGATGTTTGTAGAAGTTTTTATAAGTTGATGAATAGTAAAATATGCATAGTAAAATTCCACATATGAATTATTTTAGAGAATCATATCCACCAAATAGATATTAAATAATTATATGGTAGATGCATAAAGGTATACTAGATGTATACAGTAATGGAAGTGCGTGCATAAATACTCCCATCATGTTTCCATGGCATGATTCAAATGACTAAGAGTAGTTAATGATGAGTAGGTTGACAACATTATTTGGAAACCAATGATAGTTTTGCATATAGCCTTGAGGAACTAGGGCTATGGAAAATAAGGTGCTGATGAAATAATGGCACAAGTGACACCTACGCTTATTGATATGCATATTGTGACAAAGAGGTGAGTGCATTAATGAGAATTTTGCTACCAGTAAGTGGTTTTATCCATATATGTGTTCTAAGAACTATTTATTATGACGCTTGAACTTATGCACCCTTAAAGTATTGTTTGTATATTTGATTAAGTGCATGATATGAGTATGTGTTTATGAGATTGCATGAATGAATGTTCTTGTTTTAAGACAATTGTACTAACACAATATGTGTTGAGAGAGCTAATATGCACATGGGTGTAAGTGGGCTCTAGTTTTAGAACTATGGATACTAACTGTGAGTTGGTTGCATACTATGTTGTGGTTGTTAATATTGGTAAAAGGATGATTTTAATTTGATAATGCTATTCTTGCTAAAAGGTTGTATTCAAATGAATAGATATACTGACTTGATCCTTGGAACATATGACTGACATGTGTGAATGGTTGCAGAGCAACATGCTTGGTATTAGCATGGCAAGGTAACAATTGGTTTGTTTGTGTTCATATAATTAACATCTAGGTGAATGTGGTAGCACATTATAAGACTCAATTGAAATACATAAAAAGGTAAAAGAAAGGAATGGGGTGAGAATTCCTTTGGGAATGTTTGGAAACTATTGTTCCAAATGAATGTGTTCTGTTCACGAATATAGGAGGTTTTATTAACCTTGATTTTGTATGACATTATGTGGATATGTGCTCTGATCATGAACATGTTGATGATTAAATGAGTATATGCAATGCCATTGTATTTGACGGGTTGTTGTCAGCAATCATCCTTGTGGAAGAATGATTGATTATTCTTATAAAAATTGATGAATATATGAATGGCATGGTTGGGATAACACAATAAGGTTACCTGATGAAATTCCCTATTTTGTAAAGAATCCAATAAGAAAGTCGGAATTCTTGGTTTTAGTTATTTCTATTATCATGTGATTATGAAATTCATGTGCCCATGTTTATATTATGTTTATGACCAGAAAATATTGACTATTATGTCAACAGGCATATTAATTACTAATTATAATCCTTGGTCAAACGATTGGACATATATGCCACTAAGTGTTATTCCTTGGGGCCAATAGACCACTTAGAAGGCTAGTTGGGTCCATGGAAAATAATGGAAGCCATGAAATTGGCACAAAGGAGGTTCTCTAAACCTTGAACTTACTTGATATGTATATTAATATGTGTTAAATCATGAACATGATTGAAAACTAAAGTTATGTTAAGCCATTGTGATTGAAAGCTTCTTGTCAAGGATCATTCCTAGGTGAGAATGATGGTATAGATAGCATGAAAATATTCTCAGTTGTAGGAGGAATCAATTGGAAAAGAGGTAGCCCTGGTTTATTTATGAATTTTATATTGTGTGCTTATAATTATGCCCATGTTTATGCTATGAATAGGGAATTTTGAAGGATACATCAGCAGAACGAAAGCATTGTAATTTTCGGCATGTTGGTACAAGCATGGATAGTGGAAGGAACCATAGACCCAGAATTTGGGTTTTGGATGCACCCATTAAGGCGTCTGAAAGACACTAGTGGCAAGGTTTCCTGGTAGAGATGATGTGGTCTCTAGATGTGAAATACTATTTTTTGTGTACATGTTGTATTGTGCCATGTGTATTTTATGTGTTGTGTTGTACGTTGTGTGTATGTGTATGTGTTGTATAATGTGTTGGGACAAGAAGGTATGAGATTGTTTGGGCCCTTCTTGTTGATTGAGGGTGGAGGTGTAAGCTCTAGATTCCCTTGTTGTTAATTTAGGGTGGAAGTGTTAGCATTTGGATTCCCTTGTAGTTGATTAAGTGTGAAGGTGTCAGCCTCTAGATTCCCTTATTTTTGTTTGAGGGTGGAGGTCTTAGCCTCTAGATTCCCTTGTTATTGATTGATAGTAAGGGTGTTAGCCTCTGTATTCCCTTGTTTTTATTGAGGGTGGAGGTGTAAGCCTCTTGATTCACCTATTGCTAATTAAGGGTGGAGGTGTTAGTCTCTGGATTCCCTTGTTGTTGATTGAGGGCGGATGTGTAAACCTCTAGATTCCATTGTTATTAATTGAGGGTGGAGGTTCCAACCTCTGTATTCCCTTGTTGTTGGTTGAGGATGGAGATTCTAGCCTCTGGATTCCCTTGTTGTCCGTTGAGGTTGGATGTGTGAGCCTTTGTTGATCAAGGGTATTGTATCCTTTTTATTTGTTGGTCGAAGCAAATATTCATATGTATATATGTATATATCATTGTAAATATTGTATCTATTTGTGTTTATAAATATCCATAAACAGTATGTTTACCATATTTTTAGCAATCATTTATTGTATTTTTTATAAGTCATAGAACATCAAGGATGGTGTTCCCCCAAGGGAGAGGGGTTTGTAACAACCCCAGGTTAAATTTCCATGTAAATAAAAATTGTATGGACATTATAAAATAAAAAATCAAACAAAGGTCATGGGACACGTATTCCAAGCTGAATGAGAGGAAAAAAATTACATTGGGATCCATTTGTGGTTATTTGTTTACTGGCTATGGAAATTGGAATTGGAAAGGGGAAAAATGCAATAAATGGAAAATTAATTATACAGGTCAACAAGGAGATGAGGAAAAAATGCAAAAAAAAATAAAGGAAAATGAAATAAATCCCACTTCAGTAGGTGGGGAAGAGGGAGAGACAAGAAAAGGATAAAAATAGTAAAATAATATGCATGCAAGGAAAAAATGAAGAAAAATAAAAGAAAATAAAATTGGAGAGAGAACATGCTAGCATTATTTTAGGAAAAGAAAAGAGAGGGGAAAGAGAGCGAGAAGTTATAGCACTTGGGGAAAGAAAAACAAGCAAGAGACAAGCAAGGAAAGCAAGCAGCATAAGTGGAATTCGAGCAGAAGCCAAGAAGAAGGTTTGAACAATAGAGAGCAAGGGTAAAAAGAAGAGAGAAAAGAGAAACCAATAGGATGATTTTTTCAGGTAACAGTGCTTGTTTTATTATCTTGCTGGGATTTGAATGCATGGTTCATGGATTTGTATGTTGGTCATTTTTGTTATCATTGTCATGGAGATTTTTCTGGATTTATAGTCATGTATAGCCTTGCCTTATGCCATCTCCTAGATAAACATGATGTAGTGGGTTCCCTGTTGGTTTGAGCTTTGGATGCCAATATATTTTGGATCCTATTTGAGGTGGTCTCGGGAAAATCCGAAGGGTTGAGGGTGGATACATTTTTCTTTGGGGAGCCCTTGACAGGTGGGTAGAGACAAGAAAAATCCTCTGGGAATGGTGAATAAATTTAGAGGAATCCAAGCTTGTATTGGTTTTAGTGATTTCTAGACCTAGTCTTAGGTGAAACCATTATGGCTTGAAGGTGGAGGTGTTTTTCCTCTGGATTCCTTGTATGGTTATATTTTGGTTTATTCCATGTAATCCCAAATTCAGGCTTGGAATATGGCACGAGGGTGATTGGGCTGGAACAAAGGATTGGTTCAGCCCAATTTATGGTTAGGTGGAACATGGAAATACCTGACTTGGTTGGTATTATGCATATGTTAATATGTGTTATTATTTAATGAATATCAATGAGCAAGAATTTTGTTTTAATTTGTTGATTATGTGACTGGTTTTTCATGGCTTCATTACTAGTTAAGTGTTGTTACATGCATAGTGTATTTATTTTTATATAAGTGCTCTTGTTATTGATTTGTGTCATGGTTTGACATGATCTTGGATAATTTACATGGATGCATGAGTTAAATTTTTTTTATTACAGCTCATATTAAAGAGTATCAAGCCTACTTGATGAACATATGATGAAACCAATGAAAAGAGTGCACAAAATATGCATTCATGACCTACAGGTACCATAGTTAAAAAGTGTTTGTATAAATGATTAATATGTGTTGGGAAAGCATGAGCAAGAACATAGAATGAAGACTTAAACATATTTTTGTTGGAGTTCTGAAAAAGTATGGGGAAGTTGGCTTGAATGTTGGCCTTAAATTTCTAGAACAAGGTATGTGACCGCATTGTCAGAATTAGGAGATCTCGGCCACAACTGCACTGAGGATGGGTTATATGTGTGGGTGGAGGCCTAAGGTCACACTAACAATCCTACCTATGTGTGGTTGAGTAGTGAACTAATGGTCACCATGGAAAATAGGCTAATATCAGTGTGACCAGGTGTCCTTGGGTGTTTGAAATCAATTATGGACAAGTGGACCCCATTTCCGTAATTGAATCTTGGAAGTTGGGTCATGAATAGTAACTCTCAACTCGTGTTTATCCTGGTAAGCATGTAAAAATGGGTAAATGTGGGGTTGGTTGTTACATGGACGTAGTATAGTCATGGGAGTAGGAAAATGCATGGGTGAGGAATGAGTGGTATGCAACAGGGAATAAAACAGGATATAAGACTAGAGTTGAGACAGTGTTCAAGCAAATCCCCAAATGATGGAAATTCCTCATCGAGGAATGTGGCACCAAAGGGCTCTAGAATGTCAGGATGTGGGGTGCATGAAAACTAATAATAGTACACCTATACAATCAAAATGAATAAGCCATGATTCAAAGAAAAGGATGGGAAAGTGCCACTATAATGAATATATGGCACTTATTCGAATGATTGAAACAACAAAAATAAAAATCACACATATATTTATATATGTTGGGTTTAAAGATTTAAAATGATAAAAAATTTCTAAGTTGGAAATACACTGTAAAGCTTATAAAATAGTGGCAATTACCTTGGTTACCTTTCACCTAAAGACCCTTATAAGTCTTCTATGAAAACAAATATGTTTCGTCACCTTACAAGTGTCATGCCAAACTAAAGGAAAATTCAACATTGAAACAAGGATAATTGTTGACTTTAATCATTGTGGAAATTGATTTGGAAAAAAGTATAGAGGTTGATTTCAACTGATAGAACCTTTGAAAAAGATGAAAAAAACAAAATACCAAGCTTGATCCATAATTTTTTAGCATTCAAAATATGCATATTTAATTTGTTGAACATGTACTGAAAGTCTTGCACCCACTATGAAAATCCTATAACTACTGCACATAAACCTAAAGAATGAGAAAACCATCAAAGTTAGCATGTTGTCCTTGAGTGATTCCGATAAATATCTACCGAATAAAATCTAAAAATGGGCCACTATCAAATTCAAAGAAAATTCCAAAGGCCAATAAATGGAAATGAGATAAGAATGTTGATAAAGGAAAAATAAACTTGGCATTCATATGTAAAATTGTTTCACTTACTATTATAGATTTTCTAGTGTTGATGTTGAGCCTACCACTACTGATTATGCTAATGTTGAAGCTGATAATGAAGTTGGAAATGCTACTGGTAATGCTAGGAATGATAAAATCTATGTTGTCGAATGATGATGAGATGGAAATTATGGTGATGGAAATGATAGTGATGAAAAGTGATGATGGTGAGGATGGCGATGGAAATGATGATGGTAAGATGATGATGGTGGAAATAGTGATTGTGGAACAAATGAGGCTAAAAAAAATGAAGAAAATTATCATCTTGAAAGTGAGAAAGATAATGATTATGCTAATGGTGAAGGATGCAATATAACCAAAATACCTACAGTGCTATTGTTAGAAAATTATATATTATGGAGCAATGCAACACATAAAATATGCGGAAAATACAAGCACACAAAACACATAAAACCAGAGAGACACAGATATACGTGGTTCACCCAGTTTGGGCTACATCCACCCCGAATAGCCAGTCCTTCCTTTCTATTATCCAGCAAAATGAAGAGACAAAACCTACAGCAAATCCGTTGTAATATCCTTTGTTCTATTTCACAGTCTCCCTATCTATTTCCCACTCAGAGAATACACATACAATACACAACCGCAATACAATACCCTCATAAAAGCGAGGGGTTGCCTTCTAGGGTAAAAAAAAAACCCTAAACTAAACATAACTTCTATCGTCAGATCATTTGCCTAATGAACAGCCCAGATTGACTAGAAATTACTATACTTTTACAAGGTAATTTTACATCTGTTTTTAGCTTCGGGGGCATTGCCCCCGAAACCCCTCGCCAGGGGGGGGCTCCATAAAGTCGCTGCCATCCCCCCTTGGACCCCCCACGGCAGCGATTAATTTACGGGCAGTGTTACCGCCCCATTTAAGGTACAGGGGTCCAATACTGTGATACAAAGTAAACAAGATAATCAAGCTCCACACCCAACAATCTCCCACCTGGAGACTGATTGTAGTAACTCCACCGCTGCTTCGTTCGCTGGACAATGACTCCTCTTTGGACCTGGCTGTTTCTCATCTTCATCGTCATCCTTGAAGACCAATTGAAACTAAGCACATTCTCAGTTTCTCCCTGGTTAAAACTTTTGTTAGCATATCTGCAGGATTTTGGCTACTATGTATCTTTTCCAGCTTCAACTCTCCATCTTCCAATACTGACCGTATGAAATGGTACTTGAGATGTATGTGTTTAGTCCTGGAATGAAATGCTGAGTTATTTTCAAGATGAATGGCAATTTGGCTATCACTTTATAGCGTGCCCATATCATGCTTCTTACCCAATTCATCCATAAACCTTTGTAACCAAATCATTTCTTTACTAGCCTCTGTAGCAGCAACATACTCTGCTTCTGTTGTTGAAAGTGCAACAACACTTTGAATTTTTGAAACCCAACTGACAGCTGTTCCACCTACAGTAAATACATATCCTGTAGTGCTCCTCCTGTTATCTCTGTCACCTGCCATATCTGCATCAACATATCCCCGTAGAGCAATGTTTGAACCACCAAAGCATAATGCTTGATTTGTGGTACCTCTCAAATATCTGAGAATCCATTTTACTGCCATCCAATGTTCTTTTCCTGGATTGTTCATATACCTGCTTACAACTCCCACTGCATGTGCAATATCATGCCTTGTGCAGACCATTGCATACATTAAGCTTCCAACTGCTGATGCATATGGAACTTTAGACATATAATCCATGTATTCTTGGGTCTTTGGGCACATCTCCTTACTAAGTTTGAAATGGCTAGCAAAAGGTGTACTAACTAGTTTTACATTCTGCATATTAAATCTTTTCAACACCTTTTCTATGTACTCATTCTGAGACAGTGTTAATTTGCGATTTTTCCTGTCTCTAGTTATCCTCATACCAAGGATTTGTTTTGCAGCTCCCAAATCCTTCATTGCAAATGAATTTGCCAATTTTCTTTTGAGAACATTTATTTCCTGCATGTTAGACCCTGCAACAAGCATGTTATCTACATACAATAACAATATAATATAGCTGCCATTATTTTGCCTTTTTAGATAAACACAATGATCAGAGTGACATCTAGTATAACCTTGTTCAGACATAAACTTGTCAAATTTTAGATACCACTGCCTTGGAGCATGTTTTAAGCCATACAAGCTCTTCTTTAACCTGCACACCAATTTTTCTTTCCCTTTTACCTCATATCCTTCTAGTTGCTGCATGTATATCTCTTCCTCCAAATCTCTATGGAGAATGTTGTCTTTACATCTAACTATTCAAGATGTAAATCTTCCGCTGCTACAAGACTTAAAATAGTTCTAATTGAATTCATCTTAACAACATGAGAAAATATTTCATCAAAATCAATACCTTTCTTCTCTGCAAACCCCTTCACCACAAGTCTAGCTTTGTACCTTTGTTTTCCTCCATCTTCTTCCTTCAACATGTAAACCCATTATTCTGCAATGTAGTTTTACCTGCAGGCAACCTGACTAAGTCCCAAGTCTGGTTATGCATTAAGGAGCCCGTCTCTTCTTCCATGGCTAGCTTCCACTTCTTCCTACTTTCAACCTGCATTGCTTCTTCATAACATTCGGGTTCACCAAAATCAGTCAGCAATAAATAATATAATGAAGGAGAGTATCGTTCAGGGGGTCTACTTATCCTGGTAGATCTTCTAACACCACTTTCAAGTGTTTGAGGTTCCTGTTGTTGTTGTGGTGGTTGCTGCTGCTGTGGTTGTTGATTATTATTATTTTCAAGAACCTTTACTTTTTAAGTTATCTCATCAAGAATTGTGTATTCCTTGCTTTCTTTTTCCTGTTTCTTTTCCTGTAACTGATTCTTATACAAGACCTTTTCATTGAATATTACATCTCTGCTCCTAATGATTTTGTGATTTTCATAATCATATAAGCGATACCCAAAATCATTAACACCATATCCAATAAAGGTACATTTCTTTGATTTTGCCTCAAGCTTTGTTCTATTTTCTTTATTAATATGGACAAAGGCCTCACAACCAAAAGGCTTTAAAAAAGAGTAGTTTACATTTTTACCTGTCCATGCTTCCTCTGGAATACCACCATCCAAGGAACTTGAAGGCCCTCTGTTTATTAGATAAACAGCAGTATCTACAGCATCTGCCCAAAATTGTAAACGCAATCTTGCATGCAATCTCATGCACCTTGCACGGTCCATGATTGTTCTGTTCATCCTTTCTGACACACCATTTTCTTGTGGTGTTCTTGGAACTATCTTCTCTCTACGAATTCCATGCTCTGAACAGTACCTATCAAAATCTTTGCTGCAATATTCACCTCCATTGTCTGATCTGAGACACTTCAACTTCTTCCCTGTCTCAATCTCAACCAAAGCTTTCCATTTCTTGAAAATATCAAATACATCAGATTTATTTCGAATACAATAAATCCAAGTTTTTCTAGTTGCATCACGAATAAAAGTAACATAATAGTGAGAGCCACCAAGAGATGATACCTGAGAAGGTCCCCATACATCTGTATGCACAAGCTCCAATTTTTCGCTCTTCTTTTCTTTCCTAACTCTGAGAAATCTGACTCTCTTTTGTTTTCCATAAATGCAGTTTTCACATAAATCCAAATCAACATTCTTCAAACCTGGCAGCAAATTTCTTGAGTGAAGAATCTTCATCCCCTTCTCACTCATGTGTCCGAGCCTATGATGCCATAATGTTGCATCTACTCCTTTGGAAGTTAAAGCATTAACAGATTTATAAATACCATTGCATAAATACAATGTACCAACCTTTTCACCTTTTTCTATTACCAGGGCTCCTTTTGTGACCTTCCAAGTTTTATCTGTGAAAGTTGTCACACAACCTTCACTGCCTAACTGCCCTGTTGAAATCAGATTTTTCTTTAGATCTAGAACATGCCTTACCTCCTTTAATAGCCATTGGTTTCCATTCTACTGTTTTACAAGAACCTTACCCATTCCAACAATTTTACAGGGTTTATCATCACCCAAACGAATTGGTCAAAAATCTCCTTGAACATAGTCATGAAAATATTTCTTATCAGGTGTGGCATGGAATGAAGCCCCTGAATCTACAACCCAAGAATCGGTAACATTTTCGAAAGAAAGAATCAAAGCATCTTGTAACACATCACCTGTCACATTTGCTTCGTGATTGTTTTCTTGTTGTGTGTCTCCTTCTTTTCCCTTCCGAGATCTATAGTCTTTAGGTGTCCTTTCTTTCCGCATTTCCAGCACACTATCCCCGATCTGGACTTGGATCTGCCTTTCCTTGATTTACTGTGATATCCCGAGATCTTTCTTCTTTCCATTCTTCTTCCCCTAGACTCTACACTCAAATCATTACCCGATGTCTCACCGGAGCTTTTCCATCGCATTTCCTCACTAAGGATAGCATCGACAACATCATCAAACTTTAAAGTACTAGATCCAGAGACAGAGTTACTAATGGCCGTTACTAAACCATTCCAACTCTCTGGCAATGAGCACAAGAATAACAGAGCTCTAACTTCATCATCAAATTTTACCCCTACAGAACTTAACTGACTGGTAACTGTATTAAAATCATTTAAATGGTTTGCAACAGATCCACCTTCCAACATCTTCATATTAAATAGTCGTTTCATAAGAAATACCTTGTTTGAGGCCAAGGGTTTTTCATATAGTTTCGCCAACGTCTGCATCAAACCCTCTGTTGTTGTTTCCTTCGAGATATTGAAGGTGATTGACGCCGCAAGGCACAACCGTACTATTCTAAGTGCCTTTCTATCGAGAATGTTCCATTCCGTGTTTGTCATGGTCGTCGGCTTCTTTGTTTTTTCGCTCAATGGTAGGTACAGATCTTTCTGATATAGATAATCTTCCATCTGCATCTTCCACAGCGGGAAGTTTTGGCTGTTGAATTTCTCGACCCTAAACTTACCATCTTCCGCCATTGCTCCCACTCGAACCAGGAACCCTTCTTTCCTGCGAGTTTATCAGCCAAATATACCTTCGGCTCTAATACCAGTTGTTAGAAAATTATATATTATGGAGCAATGCAACACATAAAATATGTGGAAAATACAAGCACACAAAACACATAAAACCAGAGAGACACAGATATACGTGGTTCACCCAATTTGGGCTACATCCACCACGAACAGCCAGTCCTTCCTTTCTATTATCCAGCAAAATGAAGAGACAAAACCTACAACAGATCCGCTGTAATATCCTCTGTTCTCTCTCACATTCTCCCTATCTATTTCCCACTCAGAGAATACACATACAATACACAGCCGCAATATAATACCCTCATAAAAGTGAGGGGTTGCCTTCTAGGGTAAAAAAAAAAAACCCTAAACTAAACATAACTTCTATCGTCAGATCATTTTCCTAATGAACGGCCCTGATTGACTACAAATTACTATACTTTTACAAGGCAATTTTACATCTGTTTTAGCTTCGGGGGCGCTGCCCCCGAAACCCCCCGCCAGGGGGGGGCTCCATAAAGTTGCTGCCGTCCCCCCCTGGACCCCCCACGGCAGCGATTAATTTACGGGCGGCGTTGCCGCCCCATTTCAAGTCAGGGGTCCAATGCTATGATACAAAGTAAACAAGATAATCAAGCTCCACACCCAACAGCTATAGTAGAGATCTGCAAGATGGTCACACCAAGCTCTATAATAAGGAGGCCTTTCAGAGATATGCTTTGTTGCCACCAAAAACTGAACATAGAAAGGCAACCTCCTTTTGGAAATAGGTCATTTTCTTAAACATCAGTTAGCACCTCCATTTTATTATAATATTCTACAGAGAATCTACCTACTAGTTGATTGGTTTTCAAGTAGACCTCCTATCCAATTACACCAGCAAGCTAGTTTTCACAACTTAACCTTATTTTCTCTTTAGTTTGGATCTTTTTTAACTTTTTTCTCTCTTTTTATTTTGTTACAATATATATTAAATATAAGGAACATATTAATATGAAAATTCATTAGGCTATAGGTCCACCTTACCAACCATTTCCAACTTGGGCTATTGCAACACTTGTCAAACAAACTCCTCTCAAATAGCGGGTTGTTGATATGGTTTAAGTTGTGCCCATTGACCAATAAGTGAGTACCCTGCTCATCAATATTATTAATTGTCGCAGATCCATTTTCAAAGGCATTCATGACCTCATATGGACCCAGCCATCGTGTATGGAATTTTCCTTAAAATGCTTGAATTTGGAATTGTAAAGGATAGCCTAATCACCTAGATTCAGGTAATTTTTTCTGATAATATTATCATTCCACCTATTTATCTACTATTGGACGAGGATATTTTTTTTAACAACATTAATCTTTATCTCATCCAATTCATTAAGTTGTAGAAGTATTTATTGTTGTACCTTGGAAAGCTCTAGTCCCAACTAAAAGACGCCTCTGAACGTATCCACTTGGAACTCAATAGGCAAGAGGACTTCCTTGTCGTACACCAACTCATATATGCCCAAAAAGCCTTATATGCCCTCCATGTGATCTTATATGCCCAAAAAGCCTTCGGAAGTTTTTTTTTTTCAGTCTCTATGATGCATTTGTACTATCTTGGTTAAAATATACTCATGAAATTGTCGATGGACTACACCTGGCCATTGTCCTATGGATGATATGGTGAGGACTTATAGTGTCTGATCTTATATTGTTGAGTGATGGCCTTCACAAATATCTAGGTAAATTGTGTTCCCTAATTTGTAACAATTTCTCTAAGCACATCAAAATACGTAAATATGTCCTCAAACAAAAAATACACAACTAACTTTTCAGTAGCATGAGAAAGTGCTTTAATTTCTACCTACTTAGTTACATAATTAGTACAAACTAATACATACCTTCTTTTTCGAGATGTTGGAGTGATTTATCTTAAAATTTCAAGGGCTCTACAAGTACTTGTGGTTATAAAGGAATATCATCAACTTGCACTGGAGCCCATCTGCTGACAATTTTCACATCTACGAACATACTCCTTGGCATCCCTAAAAAGGGTAGGCCAATAGTAGCCCAAATGAAGGACCTTATAAGTAGTCCTTTTTTCAGCGAAGTTACATGTACATGGTTCATTGTGGGAAGTCCTCAATATGTCAAATACTTCATCCTCTTGCACACATCCTTGAATAATAAACTTAGCACCAGTGCGAAAGAGTTATCCCTCAACCCATGAGTACGAAGAACAAAAATTGATGATTTTTTTCTTTTCTCTATAGAAGAGATGTGATGGTACTTTCCCTATAACCAAATAATATTTACAAACCATGGAGATTTAGTAGATATAGAAATTATATGTTCATTGGTAAAAGTGTCATCTGCAGGAACTAGTTGACCTTCATTATTCATTCAAGAAATAAAATCAATCCCAAGGTTAGTTTTAGCAAGTCTATCTAATATTGAATTCATGTAGCAAAAACAACCATCTAGTCACTCATCCATTAGTTATTAGTTTGTTCATTAAGTACTTGATGGTAAAATTATCTGTATGCATAAACTCGTCATATCCTATAATATATTTTCTAAAATTATTGATTGCATAAATTATAGCTAAAAACTCTCTTTGTTAATATATAATTCACCTCAGCAGGTGTAATATTTTTACTAGAAAAATAAATGGCATAAGAATATTTTCTTTCATGTTATCCTAATGTTGCTCCAATATTTGTATCTGAGGCATCGATAGAAATGTGAAATGGAAGGGAACAATTTGGTCCTCTCAAAACATGTGCCTGAGTAATTTCATCTTTAAGCTCCCCAAAAGCATGTTGGGAGTCATCATTCCAGGAAAAGTCAATATCCTTAGAAAGAAAAAAAAAGGTGTATCTATCCTAGAAAAATGCTAAATAAATCTCCTATAATACCCATCATGGCCTCAGACTATTGTTACCTCCTTTTGTGATTTTGGTAATAAAATATGCACAATAACCTCAACTTTAGCAAGATCCAAGCACTATTCTTGCATTTTGCATCATATGGAATTTAATATTACTCAAATGAATGTTAGTCTCTTGATATCTTATCAAAAAAAATTCAAAATTTTCTAAGGCTTCATGTAAATAATTACCATAAACTGAAAAATCATCCATGTGTATATCAACACACTCTAGCCCCAAGGGATAGCTCATTTTGTCGAGTTCTCGTTGCTAAGTACATTTCCAATTGTGATGTCATGGGGTCAAATCTCCTCGACTCCCTTAGTGTTATGCTTGACATATTAGGTTGGAAGGTAGATCCCTTCAAGTGGATCTACTCAGGTTAATTCCCATGGATGTAATGGTCACTCAGTAATCGTGAACCACAATTGAAAAAAAAAACACACTCAAGATCATAAAAAATATCTAAAACTTGTTAGTCATAAGTAATTTTTGCCCTTTATAGATGACTAAATTCTTATCCTAGATTTCTAGAAAAAAAATTCATGAATATTGTGAGTTATAGAAATCTCACTACCTTCATTATCCTTAAGATAATTTTTTCACTATTTCACTACTCTGTCAAGTCATGGCTAGCCTATCACTCCCAGAAGATCCATCATGGGCGCATGCCACTAAATTTCACTATGTTTTTCCACCTCTGACCTTACCACTCTATTTTGACTTGCCTAACCCTTCTACTTCCACCTTGGATTGCCAAGTAGCCTAACCTTTTCCCCTATTCACCAAGTGCCTCAAGCATTGGCGGTCTCAAGCTACCTTTCTAAGCTCTTTAGATAAATCAAAATCATCATTTTTGGGTCTGCAATGCATAAGGTTTATCAAAAGCTTTGTTTTACACCTAAAGACCCCAAGTCAAGTTTTTAGCCAAAATCCAAGTCCAAAAATCCTCCCACTAGGTCATTTAGGGTTTCATAAGTTGTAGGTTTGTTTTGGTATTCTAAATCACTGTTTTACATGTGCTAAAAAGATGAAATCAAATGAAAAGGAGGCTCAGCACATGATTGCCCAAGATAGACCAAAAATCCTTCAAGGAAGGCCTTCTTGGTCATGCACAAATTCTACAAGGGACTGTTGACATTTCTGCAGGAATGATTGAGATGGCCATCAACAAAAAATGAGGTAAAGTAAGAGGCCAGCTCCCCACTAAAGGACATGAACAACAAAGAAAAGGAAGCAGGCCTATGTTTAAAATAAAATCAGGGTTTTTAGGATTTATTGGCTAAAACAGTGTAGCCAATGCAAAAGACCACAAGGATAGAGGCACATCATCACAACCAAGCACACATTGAAGATTATTTTAGAAGTTATAAATGAATAAGGGAAAAAGGTGAGGTGAACTGAACAGAAATGAATGAACTTGAAAGGGCTATAGAGAACTTAGAAGACAACACTAATTATTTTTCTCTAACAACCCTAAAACCTAGGATTTTGGAAGGATGGGAAAAGTAGGTGAAATGAAGGCCATGGGCCTCCATCATCACAGCAAAAGGTTTTCAAAAGCCATTAAAGGTGATTTCTAGGGTTTTCCAAGGTAACATTGCTTCACTACATCAGAAGGAGAAAATGCAAAGAGTATCAGTGTCAAGGAGATCAAGCCTCCATTTTCAGTCATAGCCTTCAAAGGGTCAAAGGAATGAAAGTGTAGTTTGGGTTACAAGGTAAAAAAACTGACATGAGCATGAGTTCAATGTTGAGTAACTGAAGTTGTTAAAATCCAAACAATGACAAAGGAGACCAAAGCAACTATGTCATGGCACCTTCAACAAACCAGAAGTGGCCAAGGAAGGACATAGCATACATAAATTGTAGCCTTTGTCAATGGGGATGTGTCACTGTCAAAATCAGTAAGAAGGTAAGGAAATGTGTTTTCAGATCACTTACATTCAGAAATGTCAAAAAAGGGATAATTACATGTTTTTAGTTTAGCAGTGCAAGCAGAAATAGGTTTTGACAGTGCCAGGACCCTCAAAGGTTCAAAAGGACCTTTTTTATCTCTCAAAAAATCTACCACAAAAGGGAGAAAATTGCCTTGAAAAGTTTTCAAAACACTTGCAAAAAGGTCAAAAAGATATCAGCCAAATGAAAAAGTGACAAAAATTAGCAAAAGTGGGTTTTTTTCAACTTTAATTTATTTCTCAAAGGTATAAAGGCAACCTCAGTTATCATTTTTTGCTCACCTGTTGCACTCATAGGCCCTAGCGCTGCGCTAATCGCGTTTTTCTCCATTCAAAATTAATCGGTGTTGCGCGAATATGGGGTGGCACTGCGTGAATCGTGTGGTGCTACGCACAAACGAGCTCGACACACCCAGGACCCGACTCACCAGTTTTGAGGCACGGCACTGCGTGCAGAGGCTGACCCGACAGTCTGTTTACCCTACCGGTGCTGCTCACAGAGCACACAGAATGCCCGACTCTACCCAGTGCTACACTCAGACAGAGGCACGACTTGTCGACGCTGCACCCACAGGCCGACCCGACTGTTCGAGCAGGTTGTTGTGCTAATGCATAGGTCCTCCACACTTGCAAAAATTTTGCCCAAAGGCTCAAGGTCATCATCAAATTTACATTCAAAGACCTGCAAGCAAGTGAAACTGGTAGGTGCCCTATTTTCTCCTCCCCCCAAGTGTTTTTAGTCATTTGGTGGCTAAGGAATGATTAAACCCTATTTTTGCAACCCTAGGTCTTAAATGCAAAGTAAACCTTTGTTTTTGGCCTCCATGAACAAATTAATTGTCATTTGAGGGAGAGTGAATTAGGGTAGTTACACTTCATCTTAAAATAAGCCCTCTTTCAATTTCAAGCACTCAATCCTAAACCTAACCTCCACATCACTCATTCACAGAAGTTTCCCTTGCCATCATTTGCATTTTGCTCCTCTTGACTAAGTTTTCCCACCATCAGCCCTAATCACCATGTCAGGTGCAGAAAATAGTAGTAGCAGTGAAAGAGGCCAAGGGCCTATGAGGCCAAACCACAAGGGAGGGAAAGTGATCAAAGTTGAACCCCATAGCATAGTGGCTATCACCTCATCTCCCATGATCCTCTCATATTTCAAGAATACAGGATGTTTTCAATTTTGTGATAAGGACAAACAGGTACAACACCACCCAGAGCTTACAAGGTTGTTTGTCCTCAACCTCCAAAACAAACAGGTGAATCTTGCAGGGGTGGATTTTGAACTAACAGCAGATGCCATCTCTAATGCTACAAGCATCCCTGATGTTGGTGAAAAGTGGTTTAAGAAGGCCAAATTGGACAAGAACTATTATGAGCCATTTGTCAAGACTAGGTACAAAGAAGGCTGCAAGGAAATTTTTCCTTTCTCACACCTCAAACAGATATTTGAACCCTTGATGAAAGTTATCATGAAGTACTTCACTTGTGAGGGTAGATACTCCAGGATTTACTCCTACCATGCCAGACTCCTCATGCATTTCACAAGGGTCAAGATGCTCATTTTTCCTTACTACTTGTATAGAAGCATTGACAAGATGTCATCTATTGTCTAGAGGAGGACCTATACCTATCAAATGCATAGTTTATTCCACCATTCCTTGATCAAAATGGTGGTGCTACATCAGTTGGAGAAGAAGGGAATACCTTGGGATGTGTTCATAGCCCATGAATTCTTCACAATCCCACAGCCTCCTCATCAACTAAACTTTCCCTCATCATCTTCACAAGCCCCCTCACCTCCAGAAAACATCCCTTCTTCCCCTTTTCTTGATGCATCAAATGAAGAGGATGAGAGTGGAAATAATGAACAAAGTGATGGCAGTGAGGGTAATGGTGCCAATGAGTCAGCCCAAGGCGAAGATGAAGGAAATGATCAATTGAGCCCACAAGGGGTAGAAGATATGGAAATAGGGCAAAGTGATGATGATGAAAAAGGTGGTGATGAGTTAAATCAGCAAGAGGAAGAAGACACATAAATGGAGGAGGATGATAACAATGAAACAAATGAAGAGGAGGACAGAGGAGACAATCTAAGCAATGAAGGTGATTCAAGCCAACATGAAGAAGAGGAAAATGATGAGGTAGAGACAGAGAATGAAGAGAAATAATTTGAAGAAGAGATAGAGACAAACAATGAAGAAAGGGGTAGTGAACATGACAATGATGAACATGAAAACAGTAAGCATGACAATGAGAAAAACAGTGACAACGTGGAAGAGGATGATGAAGAACAAGCAGAGGACATGGAAATGGATGAAAATTAAAATCATGACAACAGCTCATATAACCATGTAGGCTGTCAAGGCAATGACACTCAAGATAAAGCAAAAGACAGCATGGATACAGGTGGAGCAAGTGACAAAGATGCAGAAGGTAATGAGGCAAGTATGAGTGAAGAGAAAAACATTCATGACAATCATGAAAATAGTAAAAGCAGTGACCCCCACAGTGATGATAATGATGAGCAGAATCACGAAAAAGCTGAAAGTAATCATGATAATCATAGTGACAGTGAATCAAATGAACAAGAGGACAGAGGAGACAGTTTACGCAATGATGGTGATTCAAGCCAGCATGAAGAAGAGGAAAATGATGAGGCAGAGATATGAGGCAGGATTTGATGGAAAGTCAGAGGTAGAATTTGAAGAAAAGACAAAGAATGAAGAGGCAGAATTTGATGAAAAGGCAGAGGTGGAATTTTAAGAAGAGACAGAGGCAAATAATGAAGAAATGGGCAGTGAGCATGACAATGACAAAGAGGATGACAATGAGGACAATGAAGAAACTAAAAAAAACAATGACACCCTAGAAGCAAGACTCAGTAATGGACAAGATAGAAAACAAGGGAATGACCATAACGGTCATGACAACAATGAAGTTAATGAAGGAAATGAAGGGGCTGATAGTCAAATTGAAGATCGCAGCCATGATAAGGACACCACAAATACCACCATCACACCTCTTTCATTCACATATTAGAGAGGGTCAAGGATTGTGTTTGCTGCCTCAAAAAGGCAAGGGAACAAGCCATCCACCTCCACTCAAAAGCTTGACAAAGGCAAAAAAAAGGTGAAGAGAGGTAGGAAGGGTAAGAAAGATCTTAAAAAAGATCTTGACATCACTGACCTCGAGACAGAAAGTGAAGACAAGGAGAGAGCCAATAGCATACTCCTTCAAAGCAAAAATGCAGAGATTAGAGACCTACAAAGGAGTCTTGGCATGGCACAATACATCATTGATTATTACAAGAATGAGCACAAGTACATGAAGAAGGTGAAGAGGGACCTAGGCTTACAGAAAAAATGGCCAAACAATATGCCTTGAAAAACAAACTCACTAGTGCCAAACTCAAAGAGGCCCTCATTGAAATTCAACCACTAAAAGGAGTAAATGACCATGAAAACCTTAGATTTTTGGCTGAATCTTCTCAACAGGTCTCCCAAACCCCATGAGGCGCTTATCCACCAAATTTGAGGGAATTTGGATAATTTTTGGTTTTTTAAGAATTTGAAGGCCTATAAGCACAGTGCCACTGGTGCTACGCTTTTCCCTCGGGCATCCTAAGAGAGAAACTCTACATTTTTGGGTTTTTTATGACTAGTACACTATGCTCACAAAATTTCAGAGCAATTGGAGCATTTTTGACCCCTCAAAAGGTCAAAAAACACCTCATTTTTCACCATTCTGCCTCCATTTCAGGCCTAGCGATGCACTTAGAGCAGTGTTGGTATTTTTACATTTTTGACAGGGTACAAGAGATGAATCAGGAAACAAGGAGTATTTTTTGAAATTAGACTCATCAGGCTTTCCAATGGGCCATCATAGATCAAAATCCGACATCAGGAAGGTGTCCAAAACTTGGTTGCAACAGGACCTATTTTCTGCCTAAGGTGGCGCTGCGCTTATAAACTGTGTTGTGTGTTTTTGGCCAAAAGTAAAAAAACCACACTCATTTATTGAAAAATCATATTTTAGTGTTTTTTGAGGAAAATCACTCTGAAATTAGGTGTAAGAAGTTATTTTGGCATTTATTTCATGATATATTTTGTGCCTTGGCCTTGCATGGTCTCTTAGGCATAAATGACATTTATGAGTGATTTTGACTTTTTCCAACCCCATCTTGGGTTTTTTCCCTCCTTTGCTAAGATAAATAGATCATGAGGGTTCCATTGTAAATGTTGGCATTTGATGAGCTTTGAGATAAATACATGGTTTTTATGAGTTTGGAGAAGAAATTGGTGTTATGGAGTTTCTGAATGGCTTACTTTGATTGATGATGAAGGAGGATAGCTTGCAGGATCACTGAACATGGTTAATGGTGATGTGCCTCTATTTAGTTCTTGTTTTCTTGTCCATCATTATGTTCATCTTTCTATGTTGCAGTAGAACAGAAAAGTATAGGCTAAGAAATGTTGTTTGAAGCACCTTAGTCCTCTTGCTTTCTATTGCCTTGATGTTTTCCTTTGTTGGGTTTGTTTAAGGAATTCTTAGTTGCTCCTTAGATCTACCTATGCTTGTTTATTCCATGAATGGTTCAATACAGTAGTTTTCAAAAATGTTTTATGGTTAGCCCTGCCTATTTGATGCTATTTAAACTCTGTTTTGGGATCTCTCTTTGAAGTATTACTTGTTAGGTTTTAGCCCAAGAGGCCATGTTCTGATCATGCCCTTTGTCCATGCTTGAGAAGTTGCCTTAAAGTTCTTTGTAGCTTGATCATTGATGTTTAGGTGTTCCCTCTTCATTGATTAAAGTTATTTGTTATCTTGAATGTTTTCTAACCTTGAAGGTGAAATCACTAGAAGTTAAATGAGTTTTCGCCTTCTATATTTCATTGGAATAGTTCATCTTGAATGCTTGTTTTCTTAAAGTGTAATGTAAGAGTTATTGTTTTTCCCTGTCTTATGATTATGTCCATATGTTGATCATTATTTGAGATTATCATTTTTAAAAGTATTTGTTTAAGGATTCTTCACTACCCTTACACACCTACTATTCTCACAAACTTAATGTTCATTTCATTTCACACATACCTTTAAAGATCCATTTGACTATGCTAAATTTTCCCTGTTATGCATCATGTTTCATTGTTCAGATATCCATGACTTTCATTGACTCCATAGCCGAATGATTTTAAGACCTCTCACTCCACCTATTCTACCTGTTCATCTTACCCAACCAAAACAAACAACAAACCCTACACTTAACAACTAGCCGAAAATCAACCATCTAAAGCAAACAAGTTCACATCCTTTGCATATAATAGAGAGAGCTCTCTCTAAGTCCAGGAAGGCTAGGTCCTAGGACTCCAAATACTGGTCTGATGTTACCCTGTGCATTTGGTCTACCAATCTGCTAAATCACGGGACACTAACAAAACTAACTATTGAAAAGTAGCAGGGGCATTACACAAACCAAAGGGAAGCACCACCCTATAAGTGAAATTTCCTTAAATTCATGTAAATATAGTCTTGTTTTCATCCTCATGTGTGATCGAAATCTATTTATATCCACTAGAGTTGTTGAAAAAGTAAAAATGCCTTTTATTGACCAAGGTGTCTAGTACCTGATCTATACATGGGAGGGGAATATAGTCGTTGAGGGTGGATTTGTTAAGCTGTCTATAATATATGAAAATACACCACCTACCATATTTTTTTGGGACTATTACAATAAGGGAGACCCACAGACTATCAAATATGGGGTAAATGAAATTGGCATCAAGGAGATTATGAAGTTCTTCTTTAATAATGTCTTTAAGTGTAGGGTCCATCCACCTTTAGGGTTGTTTAATCAGTTGTGCTCCCTCCTGAATATAGATATGATTCATATGTATATAGGGATGAATAACCTTCATATCCTAATAACTCCAAGCGAAGGCACTAGTATGTTTTTGTAGCATTTTAATTAGTTTATTTTTATAAGATGGTTCGAGTTGATAGTTTATGTATAAATATTTTCCTGAAATGGTCTCAACAAGTGTAGAATCACAGTTGTCACTAAATTTTGCAACAATAGTGAAGTGTAAAGACCACAATTCTCCTAAAAATAAGCACTAAAAATATGATTAAATAAATCAAACTTTTGCAAATAATCAATATTAGCAAGGAAATCATGGGTCTAACTATCGTCAGTACATTTTGTAAATTAAAATTTTTGATCAATAATAGAATTGGACTAAATGTCTTCATCACTATTACCTTCTTCAAACCATAGACTATTCTCATGTTCTTAAGTGGAGTTGGTAGGAGGATATAAATTTACCTTCTTTATTGACTCCCCATGTGATATAAGCATGTCATCAGAGCGACAACCAATGTAAACATTTGTTGTGGAAAACCATAGTCACCCTAGAATCAAGGGATTACCTCCTATAGGATTCTTAGGTTGTGAACCTATAAAATTTGTAGGGTATTCCCAAGAGTCTATTAAAACAATCACATCATCTAACACACCCTCTGATATGATTTTAAACCTATCTTCTAATTCCAAAATGGTGGGTGTAGCACAGAGGTGAAACAATTGTAGTTGTTCCATGGGGTATCTAGTCATAACATTGATTATGTCCCCTTTTGAAATTGTAGCAAAGAATGGCTTCATTGACTTGTGCCTTAGTCAACTATGTAATTTGAATTCAATCTTGTAGAAATATCTAGATAGGGATTCAAATGATCTTGTAATGTACTAAAACAAAATATTGAATCCTTCTACAAATTTGCAGAAACCAATTTCGATCACACAATCACATAACAAGTAAGAGAAATAAATAATCAATCGCACAACAAAAGATGTATCTAGGGAAAGAAACTTATAAAAACCTTGATATTTGTATATTGCATAAAGTCAATATCATGAAACAATACAATGTTATTTCCCTCATTGAGAAACCTTTTCACTTTGTTGATTATCTCACTTTGTTCTTCCTTCAATCTGGCACTGATCTAAGCAAGTTTGGTCCAATATTTAACCTCTCGCTTGCCTCTACCTGCCCAGTCTTGCTTATGCATTCCTAGGTTGATTGAGCCCCTATTAATTAGGATGTTAGGTCCCTATAATACTAGTGTATCCCCTTATTGTTGTTAGTGTAGAACCCTTATTGTTATTGTTGTACCCCTGTAACCCCCATATTGTTATTATTGCGCCCTTACATTATTATTGTTAGGTCGGCTAGGATTATATTGTGACCCCCTGGACTCCTATATATAGAAATGAGGTTGTGTCATTTGTATCATCCAAGTATTGTTCATTTATGTAATGTAAAGGAGGTTGTCGCCTAGAAGTGGCTTATTTCTAAGGCATTGATCTCTCTTTTCTTCTATTTTTGGAGCTGGTTTCATAACATAGGAAATTCCCAATAATTGATTTTGTAATTCCTTCAAGGTAACTCGATGACCTCATGCATGACTTGTACAATTTTCTAATTATACAACTGATAGTTATCTTCCCTTTAACCTCAATCTTAATTGGGCCTTCCTTAAAACTGACATGTAATGGCTATTTATAGTGGATTATCAGTCATATGATTGATCACTACCATGAATTAAATCAGATTTAATTCACTGGACCTATCACTAGCTCATCTCTCAATTAGAACTAGTTAAACTTATTTTAAATCAATTAATTGAGTTAACTAATTATAACTCAAAAATAATTGTAACTAGACCTCCTAAATTCATGGGAGAACTCTACATGCCTCCTCTCTAACCTCCAACTCGAATTTAATAAGCTAAATAAGTCTTCTTGACTTAGTTAACTAATACAAGTTGTCATGATATGAAATTACAATTTCTCTTCCGATTTAATTAAGGGGAAATTAAATCAGAAGCCCCCTTGGGTGCCATTTTCAATATTTCGTGTTGCCATTTTCAACACTCCCTCTCAACAAGAAAGGAATGAAAACTATCCCGATATGACACCTTTGGAATGATCTGTATGCAACACTTCTCTAGTGTTGTTTTCTCTTGCAACTCCTGAAACTGAATCAACATGATGAATATGTCATCGGATTCTCTGACTACTACTAGTTACTACACTATCTACTGAAAACTTTGCGTTGTTGTTGAATATGTAGATGTGTCATCTACACTGCTGCCAACTCTGATCTGCACTCCAGTATCTGACATTTGTCACTATGATATATGACTCCATCAATCCCACTAATCCATCCTGCTACCATGTACTGTGGGACCCTGTAGCCAAGTCTTATCCACGAGACACACAATATCAATGGACACTGCCCAAATTTCTTCTCTTATGATTATGACTTCACATCGCCCCACCTCTCACCTAGAGGTATGGCTACATCTATTCCCTCCGCCCACCTGGATCGAAATTCCCCCCTACTAGAGGTCTCTTCTTGATTGGATGCCTCCACTCGGTCTCATCTCTACTTCTCTAATTGTGGTTTCTCCAAAACCTTCTAAGACCGCTTCTAAGGCTGCATGTTGAAAGGTAATTTATGCTCCCTCTCAACCACCAAGTCTCTAACCTCTACTTTTCTCCTCAAATATTTGCATGCATCTTCGACCTCAAGAACATACAAGTTCTTGACTCATACACCAATCTGTTTCACCCGTCCCGTGGAAATGTCTCTAAGGAAAACATTTTCTTTTCTAAATATCACATCATAGCCATGTTCTTCCAATATCGCTATAGAAAAAATATTCTTCTTTAGTCCTAGAACGAACAAAACATCTTTGAGCCTGAGAGGGGATCCATTCTCCCACTGAAGGGTAATTGTACCTATGTCGGTCGCGTTATACCTCCCATCATCTCCAAACTCTTTGTTGTGCTGGAGTTAATTCTCCTCCAAGTCAATGAAGATATCTCTATTCTCCATCATATGGAATGAGAAATTTTTTTCGAAATACCACATGAATCCTGTTAGTGTCCTGTGATTTAGCAGATTGGTAGATCAAATGCACAGGGTAACATCAGACCAGTCTTTGGAGTCCTGGGACCTAGCCTTCCTGGACTCAGAGAGGGCTATCTCTTATTGTATGTAAAGGATGTGAACTTGTTAGCTTTAGATGGTTGATTTTAGGCTAGTTGTTAAGTGTAGGGCTTGTTGTTTGTTTTGGTTGGGTAAGATGAACAGGTAGAATAGGTGGAATGAGAGGTCTTCAAATCATTCGGCTATGGAGTCAATGGAATTCATGGATATCTCAACAATGAAACATGATGCATAATAGGGCAAATCTAGCATAGTCAAATGGATCTTTAAAGATATGTGTGAAGTGAAATGAACATTAAGTTTGTGAGCATAGTAGGTGTGTAAGGGTAGTGAAGAATCCTTAAATAAATACTTTTAAACAAGATGGTCTTAAATACTGATCAACATAAGGACATAATCATAAGACAGGGAAAACCAATAGCTCTTAGATTACACTTAAGCAAACAAGCATTCAATATGAACAATTCCAATGAAATATAGAAGGCGAGAAACTCATTTAACTTCTAGTGATTTCACCTTCAAGGTTAAAAAACATTCAAGATAACAAATAACTTTAATCCAAGAAGAGGGAACTCCTAAACATATGAGATCAAGTTATAAAGAACTTTAAGGCAACTCTCAAGTATGGACAAAGGACATCATCAGAACATGGCCTCTTTGGCTAAAACCTAACAAGTAATACTTCAAAGGGAGATTCCAAAACAGAGTTTAAATAGCATCAAATAGGCAGGGCTAACCGTAAAACATATTTGAAAACTACTATATTGAACCATTCATGGAACAAACAAGCATAAGTAGATCTAAGGAGCAACTAAGAATTCCTTAAACAAACCTAGCAGAGGAAAACATCAAGGCAATAGAAAGCAGGAAGGACTAAGGTGCCTCAAACAACATTTCTTAGCCTATACTTTTCTGTTCTACTACAACATCGAAAGATGAACATAATGATAGACAAGAAAACAAAAACTAAATAGAGACACATCACCATTAACCATGCTCGGGGATCCAGAAATCTATCCTCCTTCGTCATCCGTCAAAGCAAAGCCATTCACAAACTTCACAACAGCAATTTCTTCTCCAAACTCATAAAAACCATGTATTGCTCTCAAAGCTCATCAAACGCCAACATTTACAATGAAACCATCTGCTCTATTTATCTTAGCAAAGGAGGGAAAAAACTCTAAATAGGGTTGGAAAATGTCAAAATCACTCATAAATGTCATAAATTCCCAAGAGACCATGCAAGGCCCAAGGCACAAAATATCTCATGAAATAAATGCCAAAATAACTTCTAGCACCTAATTCTAGAGTGATTTGCCTCAAAAAAACACTAAAATATGATTTTGCAATAAATGAGTGTGTTTTGTTGACTTTTGGCCAAAAACACACAATGTTGTCCATAAGCACAACGTCACCTTAGGCAGAAAATAGGTCCTTTTGCAACCAAATTTTGGAAACCTTCTCGATGTCGGAGTTTTCTCCGTGATGGCCTGTTGGAAAGCCTGATGAGTCTACTTTCGAAAAAACCTCTTGGTTTCCTGATCCAGCTCCTGTAACCTATCCAAAATGTCAAAATCCCAACACTGCTTTGAGCGCAATGCCAGGCCTGAAAAGGAGGCAGAAAGGTGAAAAATGAGGTGTTTTTTGACCTTTTGAGGGGTCAAAAATGCTCCAATTGCTTTGAAATTTTGTGAGCATAGTGTACTAGTCATGAGAAATTAAAAAATGTAGAGGTTTATCTCTGAGGATTCCTGAGGGAAAAGCGTAGCGCTAGTGGCGCTGTGCTTATAGGCCTTCAAATTCTTAAAAAACAAAAATTTGTCGAAATCTCTTAAAAATTGGTGGATGGCTCCTTCAAGGGTTTTGAGAGACCTGTAGAGAAGCTTGAGCCAAGACTCCAGTATTTTCTTGGTCTTTTCCTCCCTTTATTGCTTGAATTTAAATGAGGGCCTCTTTGAGTTTGGCACAAGAAAGTTTGTTTTTCATTGCATAGTGCTTGGTCATCTTTTTATGGAGATCAAGGCCCCTTTTTACCTTCTTAAAATACTTGTGTTCATTCTTATAATACTGAATGATACATTGTACCATGCCAAAATCTCTCTCCAGCTCCCTAATTTGTGCATCTTTGCTTTGGAGTAGTATTCTAGTGGCCATTTCCTCATCTTCATTATCACTGTCAAGGTCAATGAATTGGGGTTTCTGTTTATTTTGCCTACCTCTCTTACCGTTCTTACCTTTTTTCATCTTTTGTTTGCCCTTGTCAAGCTTTTGAGCTGAGGTAGATGGCAAGGTCCCTTGCCTTTTGGAGGTAGCGAATACTAGCCTTGGCCTTCTTTGATATGTGAGTGAAAAAGGTGTGATTATGATATTGTTGGTGTCTTTATCATTGTTGTGGTCCTCATTAGAACTATCACCCTCCACACTTTCCTCACTTTCATTTTTTTCATCACCAGGATTGCTTTCATATTTGTTTTCTGTACTGTCATCATTTTCATTATCACTGAGGGGCCGATTGTTGTCATGACTGTCATGACTATGTTCTTCTTTGTTGTCCTTCTCATCATCAATGGTCAACTCATTTTGACTATCAACCTCCTCATATTCTTCATAATCCTCTTCCATATTGTCATTGTTTTCATCTTCAGCACTATCATGCTCATTGCCCCTTTCTTCATTGTTTGCCTCTGTCTCTTCTTCAAATTTTGCCTCTTCTTTTTCATCATTTCCTTCCTCTTCATTCTTTGTCTCTGCCTCATCATTTTCCTCTTCTTCATGTTGGCTTGAATCACCATCATTTCTTAGACTGTTGATTCGGATTTATGCAGGAACGCAACAGAATACAGAAGTAACCATAAACATAGAGATGCAGCAGAAATAATGCGTCATTTCATTAATATGAAATAACAGAAATATGCTTACAGACATAATGGAAATAAAATAATTAGGGTGCTGGTAGCGAATCTCTAAGAAGAGATCTGCTGGATACAGATCTCTGAACTGTGTTACAATGAGGCTCGAGGGCCTATTTATTATTGAGAAACAATGGAAAAACTCAAACGTCCAAAAACCTAACTCCAGGAGATGAAGCGCCAAAACTGTGGGCCCCCGTTTAGGTAAGTTGGTGTTTCAACTTCCCGAGGACGTAACTTTTGCATCCCATCTCTGTTTTACACGCTCAATAGCTCATTAGAAATATCTATCCGAGGAGTACAACTTTTGATGTAAGCAACATCGGTCCATGGACCCATGTTGCTCCCAGTTTTCCCAAAAAACGTCATTTAGGGCCTCAAAACGGCTCGGGAAGTTCAGGACCCGAAAAACTGCTAAAAATAGTAAGTTGTGTTGCAGCTTAAAAACTGAACGAATTGATGGTGGGGGTTCAAATGGAATAGGTAGGTGGCCACCAATATCCACTTGGATAATTAAGGCCCCAAAACGGCTCCAGGAGTGCAGGACCCGAAAACATGCTAAAAATAGTAAGTGGTGTTGAATGTGAAAAGCTACAAGAATTGATGGTGTGGGTCCAAATGAGATAGGTGGGTGGCCACCGATATCCACCTGGATCAACTGTTTCCTCTGTCCTCTTGTTCATTTATTTCATTGTTATCATCCTCCTCCATTTCTGTGTCTTCTTCCTCTTGCTGATTTAACTCATCACCACCTTGTTCATCATCATCACTTTGCCCTATTTCCATATCTTCTACCCCTTGTGGGCTCAATTGATATTTTCCTTCATTTTCATCTTGGGTTGACTCATTGGCACCATTACCCACACTGCCATCACTTTGTTCATTATTGCCACTTTCATCCTCTTCATTTGATGCATCAAGACAAGGGGAAGAAGGGATGTTTTCTGGAGGTGAGGGTACTTGTATAGATTATGAGGGAAAGTTTGGTTGATGAGGAGGCTGTGGGCTTGTGAAGACTTCATGGGCTATGAACACATCCCAAGGTATGCCCTTCTGTTCCAACTGATGTAGCACCACCATCTTGACCAAGGAATGGTGAAACAAACTTTGCATTTGTTGGGAGTGATTCCTCCTTCGGACAACAGAAGACATCTTCTCAATGCTCCTATAGAGGCAGTAGGGCAAGTTGAGCATCTTAACCCTTGTTAAATGCATGAGGAGTCTGACATGGTAGGATTAGAGCCTGGAGTATCTCCCTTCACAAGTGAAGTACTTCATGATAACCATCATCAAGGGTGAAAACCTCTGTTTTAGGTGTGAGAAAGGGAAAATAGCCCTATAGCCCACTCTGTACCTAGTTTTGACAAATGGCTCATAATAGTTCTTGTCCAATTTTGCCTTATTAAACCACTTTTCACCAACAGCAGGGATGCATGTAGCATTAGAGATGGTATCTGATGATAGTTCAAAATCTACCCCTGCAAGATTCACCTGTTTGTTGTGGAGGTTGAGGACAAACAACCTTGTAATATTTGGGTGGTGTTGTACTTGTTTGACCTTCTCACAAAATTAAAAACATCCCATATTCTGGAAATATGAGAGGATCGTGGCAGATGAGGTGATAGCCATTGTGCTCTGGGGTTCAAATTTGTTCACTTGCCCTCCCTTGTGGTTTGGCCTCATAGGCCCTTGGCCTCTTTCACTGCTGCTACTGTTTTCTGCCCTTGACATGGTGATTAGAGTTATTTGTGGACAAACTAGGGTTTGGAGGAGCAAAATGAAAATGGTGGTGAGGGCAGCTTCCGTGAATGAGAGATGTGGAGGTTAGGTTTAGGACTAAGTGCTTGAGTTTGAAAGAGGGCTTATTTGGAACATGAAGTGTAACTACCCTAATTTAATCTCCCTCAAATGACAATAAATTTGTTCAAGGAGGCCAAAAACAGAGATTTAATATGCATTTAAGACCTAGGGTTTACACAACTAGGGTTTAATCATTCCATAGCCACCAAATGACTAAAAATATTTGAGAAGAGGAGAAAATGGGGCACCTACCAATTTCACTTGCTTGCAGGTTTTTGGAGGCAATTTGGAGGATGACCTTGAGCTTTTGGGCAAGTGTTTTCTTTGTTTGAGGACCTTCTGCACTAGCATAGCACCCTGCCTGAACAGTCGGGTCGGTCTAGGGGTGCAGCGCCGGCAAGTTGTGCCTCTAGTCTGAGTGCAGTGTCAGGCATGTGCAGGCCTTCCAGGCCTCTAGGTGTAACGTCGGGCGGGTCGTGTAGTCTGTGTGCAGCACCGGCAAGGGAAAACGAGCTGTCAGGTCAGCCTTAGCACGTAGTGCTATGCTTCAAAACTGGTGAGTCGGGTCCTCGTCGGGAAAACTGGGTCTGCGCGTAGCACCAAGATGTAAGCATAGCACCTCCTCATATGAGCGCAGCGCAGTATAAAAATTACACTGTGGAGACCTGTATTAGCGCAGTGCCAAGGTTTGTGAGCACAACGCCACCCTATTCGCTCAGTGCCAAGGAACTTTTCCCAGGAACAGTAAAAAACCCTGAATCTTCTCCTGAAGCCTTTCTCTCTTTGCAAAATGACAAGTGAGCAAAAATGATAACTGAGGTCACCTTTATACCTTTGAGAAATAAATTAAAGTTTAAAAAACCCACTTTTGCTAAGTGCTGTCACTTTGTCAATTTACTGATGTCCCTTTGACCTTTTGCAGGTGATTCTGAAAACTCTTAAAGGCAATTCTTCTTCGTTGGGTGAGGGATTGTTGGAGAGATGAAGAGGTCCCCTTTTTATCTATGAGGGTCTGTGCACTGCTGAACCTCTCTCTGCACTAAAAAACTAAAGAAAAAAAAACATGTTTTTATCCGCTTTTGAAATCTCTAATTGTAAGTGATCTAAACATATGTTTTCATATCTCCTTACTTTTTTTAACAGTGATACACTCACTTTGACAAAGACTACAAATTATGTCTGCTATGTCTTCCCTTGGCCACTTCTGATTTTTGCAGGTGCCTATGAAACATTTGTTTTTGGTCTCCTTTATTATTGTTTGGATTTTGACAACTTCAGTTACTCAATCAGGGAACTCATGCTCATGTCATTTTTTTTACCTTATAACCCAAAACTATACTTTCACTCCTTTGACCCTTTGAAGGCAATTGTCTGCACTTGAAAACTTGACTTCCTCCACACTGATACTCTTTTCATTTTCTCCCTTTGATGTAGTGAAACCCTGTTGCCTTAGCAAACCCTAGAAGTTACTTTTCAAAAGCTTTTTGAAAACCTCTTGCCGTCATGATGGAGGCCCATCATATTCATTTCACTTACTTTGTCTTTCCCAGACTTTAGGTTTTAGGGCTGTTAGAGAAAATTAATTAGTGTTGTCTTCTAAGTTCTCTATAGCCCTTTCAAGTTCATTCATTTATGTTTAGTTCACCTCACCTTTTTCCCTTATTCATTTCAAATTTCTAAAAAACTTCAATTGATGCTTGGTTGTGTTTATGTGCCTTCTTTCCTTGTGGCTTTTGCATTGGCTTCTTGCTTGGCAACACTTTTTAGCCAAATAATCCTAAAAACCATGATTCTCTTTGAACATAGGTCTGTTGCCTCTCCTTTGTCGTGGTTGTCCTTAGTGATGAGTTGGCCTCTTACCTTACCTCAATTTCTGTTGATAGTCATCTCAATCATTCCTGCAGAAATGTTTTAAGATGGGCAGTTGTCCTTTTGCAGAATTTTTTCTTTGACCAAGGAGGCCTTCTTTGAAGGATTTTCTGATCCATTTGGACAATCATGTGCCTTACCTTCTTTCTCTTTGATTGCAGCCTCTTGGCATGTGAAAAATAGAGATTTTAGAATACCAAAACAATCCTATAACCTATGAAACCCTAGATGACCTAGTGGGAGGTTCTTTGGGCTTGTTTTTTACTGAAAACTTGGCTTTGGGTCCTCAAGTATACAAAACTGAGTTTTTTGATATTTTGATGTATTGAAGATCCAAAATCCATTGTACTTGATTTATCTAAAGATCCTACAGAGATATTTTTGAGACCATCAATGCTTGATGTATTTGGGAAACATAAGAATGAGTAGGTTGGTTGGTGATCCTTGGTGGCAGTGGGAGGGTTACAGGTAGGCAAAACAGAGTACTGAGGTTAAAGGTGGAAAAAATGATGAAGATGAGTGGTATGAACCCATGATGGATCTTCTGGAAGTGGTGAGCTAACCATGACATGATGGGATAATGAAATAGTGAAAATTTTATCCTAAGGATAATGAAGGTATTGAGATTTCTAGAACTCACAATATTCATGAATTTTGTTTCTAGAAATCTAGGATAAGCATTTAGTCATCTACAAAGGAAAAAATTACTGATGACTAATAATGACTCCACTTGGGGAGGTAAACTCCCTTTCAAGAGGTGTCCAAGACTTCAGATCTCTGGTTTTATGAAGACCAATGCCTCATCCATTGGGCAGATTTTTCTTTCTCTTCATTTGCTGATGCTTCTTTGAATTTTGTGATCTCAATAATCTAAAAAACATGATTAATTCAACTTCATCTCTACCTACCCATCTTATTTTCCTAACATTTTTTCTTCCTTGGGTGCACTTCGACTGGAAAACGCTTGTCATTCTTTTATTTTGAAAGCAAAAACAAACTATCTACTTCTACTCTTATCACTTCCAAGAGTTCAGATTATGCTAATGAACTCTTTTTACTCTCTACCTAGTCTAACTGACTGTCTGTTGCACTGAAAATCGTCACCTTGACATTCTGCTATCTGTATGAGCTCATTATCACTCATACTTTCCTCCTCTGCAAGTCTTAAAACATCAGTTCCTCATGTCAAGCCTTAAAAATAAGGGAAAAGCTCTCAAAAGTCTCTAAAACTCTGGTATCGCACTTTCTCTTTGTCTCACCTGCGGTCTCGCACCTAATGGTCATGTCTCCTGTGTACCTGACCGCACTTTCTATGTGTTAAGGGTGCGGACCCCTGTAAAAGATTAAAAGGGCGCAAGTAAACTCAAAAATCTCACTTTTAGTCATTTCTAGAAGCTTCTGGAAGAAATCTTGCGGTGGCAAGACCGCTCTTTTCAGGTTCATGTATACCATGCCTTAAGGAGATAACCCCTTGATGTGAGGAGCTTATCCCTTTGAAGGAGGATTTTATCCCTTCATAGGTGGAATTGTAACCTCCTCTTTTGCACTATAAAAAGAGGCATTGGGCAGCCTCAAAGGGGGTTCAAGCTTTAGTGTTATTTGAGATAAAGTGTTGTTGGAACTTGGACTCCTTTAGCTAAGATTTTATGAGGAAATATTACATACCTGTATGTATCTCGGTTGGAAGAGTGCAAGGCTTGTCAGAGTAAAGGAAATTCCTGCTTCAGACCCCAGGAAGACCTGTTCAACATCAAGGCTGAAAAGGTTGTAAGGTTCTTCTACTATTTCAAAGTTAATACAAATAAGTTTGTTTTTCTCAATAAGCTGTCAATTGATTGTTTATTTTATGGATTCCTTGATCACCATAATAGATATGATTTATGAATATATGCTATGCAGGTGCTATTTGATGTTTGTTTGTTTGTGATTGCAGATCTTCGAAGATAACTCTTTCAGGTGACTGAAGGATGACTACTACAAACAAGCGTTGGATCAAGGTAAAATCGTAACACCTTTGTAGCATTTACTTATAAATCATGATATATATGGAGAAAGATAGATTTAATTGTCTGTTTGTTGCTAAACTATCTTCTGATACTAGGGAGATCGGTCTTGTCCGCAAGATCGATTTATCCGACCAACAAATTGACCACTCCACTGGGGATATTGACTTTATTATTCGTGATACACTCTATCATCGTGGAGCAAATTCTGTTTTCCGACGTTGTCTTACTCATGAAAAGTTGAGAAGGTTATGAATGACTGTCATTCTGGAGCATGTGGCGGTCATATGTCTGGGTATGCCACAGCCCAAAAGATATTGCGCGCTGGTTATTTATGGCCGTCCTTATTCAAGGATTGTATCTATGCAATCCGGAAATGCCACAATTGTCATATATTTGATCATAAAATGTGTGCACCACCCGCTCCTCTTCACCCTATAATTGTTGTCGGTCCTTTTGCAAAGTGGGGTATTGAATTTATTACATGTAACCCTCACTCGACCGGGGGGCATGCGTATATTATCCTAGCGGTAGATTATTTTAATAAGTGGGCCGAGGCGATGCCTACATTTTCGGCAGACGGCAAGACTGCTGCAACTTTCATGTTCAATCATATAATTGCTAGATTCAGTGTTCCTCAAGATATCATTGCGAATCATGGAATTCATTTTCGAAATATCATGATGACTGAACTAACAAATCAACTTGGTCTATGCCACGATAGTTCTACTCCATATTACTCGCGGGCTAATGGTCTGGTTGAAGCTATCAATAAATTTTTAGTCACTATGATCAAACAAATCATTGGTATTTATAAGTCGAATTGGCATACCATGCTATTTTCAGCACTTTGGGCATATCGGACCTTAGTAAAAGCATCAACCGGTTTCACTCCTTTTCAACTGGTTTACAGTTTGGAAGCTGTGTTACCTATTAAATGTGAAATTCTGTCATTACAATTAGCCATAGAGTTACTCCCAGCTACTTCTGAAGAAGAGAAACGTTTTTTTTACTTAGCTCAGCTAGATGAGAATCGACGCACTGCTGCATTAGCAAACGAGACTCATGCAAAACGAATGAAAGCTCAGTACAACAGAAGTGTTACACCTTGCAACTTTTCAGAAGGAGACCTAGTTTTAGTATACGATCAAGCAAACGATAAGCTAGGGGCTGGAAAATTTGTACCTATGTGGCATGGTCCTTACATTGTTAAGCGAAAGCTGGCAAAAGGAGCCTATGAACTGATAGATTTTGACGGGGTCTCTTTAGATAAACCCAGAAATGGGCTTTATCTGAAGAGATATTATGCTTAAATTCTAAGTGGAGATTTTTGTTAGATTAGTTTCTTTACTGTTGGTGTGTCTTAGATTAGAAAAGCGTGCCTAGTTTAGAGTGTGCTCTTATCACTATTCCTACTTATCTGGGTTTTAGTCTTGATATTTCAGATTTCAACGTCTCTTCAAACATACATTGGTTTTGCTGATGGTGCTTGTCATAGTACACGGAACATTTCTTCCGTAGCTTGGGTTATCTATTCACCCTCTAATGAGTTAGTATCTATGCATGGGGTAAGCCTCGGTCAAACAACGAATAACATTGCAGAATATAGTGCAGTGATTGAGTTATTATCTGAATCCATATCATTTGGAATTCGGAGTTTGATTGTTAGGTTGGATTCTAAACTCATTGTATTACAGCTTAACAGGGTTTATGCCATTAGAAATCCAGTATTATTACAGTTATTTTTGAGAGTTCGTCTCTTGGAACATGAATTTGATTGCATTGAATATCAGCATATTCCAATACATTTAAATACATTAGCAGATGCAGTTGCTTCTAGTATGATAAATAGACATTTGCAATAATCAAAACAGTAAATTACACAACATTCGATAACATGTTACACAAGATAGCTGGTAATAATGATATATCATAGCATAGAAGTGTGTTTCAAAATATACATCGTCTTCGATCGTAGGTTGAAAAATACCTTATGATCGGCAAAAATGATAATACAAAAAGTCAAAAATGTCATGATTCTACAAAATCGATCATCCTATCCCTGGTGATGATCTTGATAAGAAACTACTGCTCGAGCCACCCTACACAGCAACCTCCTAAAAGGTCCTGGAACCCCAATCACATATCTCTGTAACCTAAGCGGAATATCATCTATATTAATGTCTAGAATATCTAGTGTCAAGCGCTCTAGATAATGCTCAAAGTCGGTTAGGATCTCTGTTGATTGGCCCTGTGGGGCTGGTGCAGCTGCAGCTGGGTGTCTCCTCTCATAAGGCTGGAGAGCGGCTGGTCATAGTGGGCCCCATCTGCATTTAAGCTTTTGATTATTAGTTTTGGACGATTAAAATACAAAAAAATAGAACTTAGAAAATGTGGAAAATGGTTTTTACCTGAATCATCCCACTGTTCTCCTGCTGGAAGAGCCATGTCTCGGTCGCCGCAAAAGTCCATCCTCACGTATGGAAAGTCCTCAATCACAAAAAGTTGGTTTTTCAACCAACGAAAATATGCAAGCGGAAATCGAACAACCTCTATGCCCTCAGCATGACGGGCCATCAAAGCTACCCATCGAATCATTCGAGGCTCCCGGGCACTGCCTGGATCGACTAGAATGAGCTACGGAGCCAGTAAGGGTATCCTCTCCAAAGCAAATGTAACCACAATGGATCCGTAACCAAAGTTGTTTAACTTCCCATTTTTTGCTCTGGTCAGTTGGCTTTTCACATTTGCCAACACTGCTTCGCACCAATTGAATATTGTGCCTCAGAAACAATCTACTGCAATTCGCATCTGGGACCCAGTAGCCACATGCAATGCTGCACTCCTGCACAGTCTAGTAACAGTGAATGCAATTAATTTGAGCTCAGGAAGGATGATATGTTTAATATCAATCCATTTGTCTTTGGGGTCTGCTCGATCATCGCAAAATTCTAGTCGAAGACTAGCAACAGACTGGCCACCTGGCCTAGTCCCAAACAGAGATATTTGTTCACCCCTCTTGGGCAAACCAGTCAAAAAATATATATCCTCTGGCTCAATTTCGAGCCGGTGGCCGCCAATCACGAAACACTAGTCCTGTGTGTCTTATCTGTTTACTAGCCATGTCAAGAGGTCTACTTGGGCCCTCATGCCCTGTATGGCCCAGAACTTGTACAATCCGCATGCTCTCAATTCCTGCAATGTGGACATATGATTCATTGCAGCGTCATCTACATCCTCGTGCTCGCGTTCTTGCCAAGTAATCATTTTGAATGTCCTACAATACACAAAGAGACATATTAAAACAAACTTGTTTAAACAAATTTGGGTAAAAATTGAGAAATTTAGTTTTAAAATTCATTGCGCGGGATCCGCACCCTTTGCTCACATACAGTGTGTAGGTACGCACGGGCGTTGTGCAATAGGTGCGAACCCATGACTTTTTTCCTTGTAGGAAAAATTTGGGGTCCGCAGGACCCGCGTGTTGCGCCTGCGGACCCCCGCAAATGATTTTTAAACCTATTTTTCCTTAAAAAATGAAATTTAAAGCCTAAAAACAAATTGTAAATGGATGGAATGCAAGTTAAGCAGGACGTGGATTACCTGGAGCTGACGGTTTTCGATTCCAACGGATGGATTTTCCAGAATCTTCACAGGAACTTTTTTACCCATAAGCTCTCACTTTTCTCTCTAAACTCAAATGGTAAAAATGAAGTTAGAAAAGCCCTTTTTATAAGTTATTTCCAATAAATGAATTTTTAATTTGTTTATTTTTCACTTTAAAAAGGTAATTTTTGAAAACATTTTTATTTATCTTAAACAGGTATGTGTAATGTTTCGAGTTTTTGTGCAGAAAATTGGATTTTTCGGGAAAATTGATCTTTTTCGACAAAGAGCATACTTTTATCACCTTTTCGGACTCTTTCAAAAATTTACGAAAAAGTGAAACCTTGGAGTCGTCTTTTAAGCCCTTTTCAAACTCTCGAAAATTGAAAAGATTGTCGAGCACTTGATTATTCGAACTCGTTAAAATAAATGAATGATCGTCCCTTCAGTATAAGTTTACCCCTTTTACGGACTGAAATGGACTATTAACGAAAAAGGTATACATTGACTAATTACGATCAATAGAGTTCTCTCCCACATTATTTTATCCTTTTTTAGGCTCGAGAAACTAAATTTACGAAAAAGTACACCCATTGAGTTTTCTTAAGTTTTTTCTTCTGACTCCCTAAAATTGAAAAACACCAAGTTTCTCCTATATTGGACTCATTAAAATTTAACAGTAAAGGACTTGTTCGATTTTAAAACATGAATGAACCACTCCTTCTTAGGGTTCAAATTTTAAACTAAGTTGGACTCATCCAAAGGATGAGCTTATAAACAAGCAAATGTTATCCTCCTCAAGCTTGTCAAAAATAAAGAGGTACTTTCCAGAAATGGTGGGGGAAAAGAGAGAAAAACGAACCTGTTTGTTACATTTTTATTTTCGGAAAACCGTTAACCACTCTTGAACACGACACTTTTGTTCACCTAGGTTGGGAAATCCTTTGCCTAACAGTTAATCAACCCATATTGAAAGTCTTCAGCCGGTTTTTGGGTATTAGCTTTGGGTCAATTGTCACCAAGCCATCTGCAGTGTCGTTATGTGTTCAAGAAGACAGTTCAAACAAATCATTCATCTGCAAAATATTTGTCTTCCATTTTGACCATCCTCGAGTCAGTCCTTGCCAATATATTTCTTCAAAACTTGATCTATGATTTCGTTTTGTGGCCTTGCCTACGATGGATCACTTTCTATTGACGACAGCTCATTATCTAGGAAGTTGATCTAGAAATCATCAGTACCTTGAAATCTACATGCCTCAATGGCAGGTTTCTCGCCTTCGACGACAGGTTGCATCATTGACCTTCGATCGAAAGATTCCGTGACATGTTCGACTTCAGCTCATTCATTCACATTTCATGGATTGTACTGAGTAATTTGAGGGCCATTGACATTACTGGTGGTTACTCTCACACTTGTTAACAATTCACATTATTGACTGCTAACCAAGTGGTTTCTACCATGTTCGACTTCAACACATTCATTCACATGGATAGAATCGTACTAGTTCGGGAAGCGGAAATCAAGACCCTGGATCTAGTTTCTACCATCTAGGCTGTGAGGAATTTTTTTATTCATTTATACAGTGGACTATTCATAAACAGATGGTTGCGTCCATACTGTGTCTACACATGTCTATACTGTTGATATATTGAAAAATCATTCCTGTATCAAAACAGTTTAAGTCAGTTTTCTAGTTAGTTTTGATTTGAGTATGGGAATGCATACCTCAGCGATGATATGTCTACATATATATATTTTTGCATTGAATGTTTTTACAGGTTTCGACTGGGGTGTCCATAGGATGATCCTTGAAATGATAAAGTAATTCACTCTTCATACATGACAGACTCTATCTTCATCTACTACAGAATTTGCACTTTAGGGGGAAATCTGTTGCACTGAAAATTGTCACCTTGACATTCTGCTATCTGTATGAGCTCATTATCACTCATACTTTCCTCCTCTGCAAGTCTTAAAACATAAGTTCCTCATGTCAAGCCTTAAAAATAAGAGAAAAGCTCTCAAAAGTCTCTAAAACTCTGGTATCGCACTTTCTCTTTGTCTTACCTGCGGTCCCGCACCTAATGGTCATGTCTCCTGCATACCTAGCCGCAATTTATATGTGTTAAGGGTGCGGACCCCTGTAAAATATTAAAAGGGTGCAAGTAAACTCAAAAATCTCACTTTCAGTCATTTCTAGAAGCTTCTGGAAGAAATATTGCGGTGGCAAGACCGCTCTTTTCAGGTTCATGTATCCCATGCCTTAAGGAGCTAACCCCTTGATGTGAGGAGCTTATCCCTTTGAAGGAGGATTCTATCCCTTCATAGGTGGAACTGTAACCTCCTCTTTTGCACTATAAAAAGAGGCATTAGGCAGCCTCAAAGGGATTTCAAGCTTTAGTGTTATTTGAGGTAAAGTGTTGTTGGAACTTAGACTCCTTTAGTTGAGATTTTATGAGGAAATATTACATACCTGTATGTATCTCGGTTGGAAGAGTGAAAGGCTTGTCAGAGTGAAGGAAATTCTTGCTTCGGACCCCAGGAAGACCTATTCAAAATCAAGGTTGAAAAGGTTGTAAGGTTCTTCTACTATTTCAAAGTTAATACAAATAAGTTTGTTTTTCTCAATAAGCTGTCAATTGATTGTCTATTTTATGGATTCCTTGATCACCATAATAGATATGATTTATGAATATATGTTATGCATGTGCTATTTGATGTTTGTTTGTTTGTGATTGCAGATCTTCGAAGATAACTCTTTCGGGCGACTACTACAAACAAGTGTTGGATCAAGGTAGGATCGTAACACCTTTGTAGCATTTACTTATAAATCATGATATATCTAGAGAAAGATAGATTTAATTGTCTGTTTGTTGCTAGACTATATTCTGATACTAGGGAGATCGGTCTTGTCCGCAAGATCGATTTATCCGGCCAACACTGTCAAGATTAGGCTGTATGATAGACTTCATTCTCTAGGTTATTGACATGAAATTGAAAACATGGTTTGAATCAGGATTAGGCAATATGACTTACCATGGGTTGTGGCATTAGGGCAAGCTGCACACAAACATTATTTTTGTACAAACAAAACTAGAAAAATAAGGGTTGAGATCTATCATTTGCTATGCATCCCCATCTTTCTCTTTGGTTCATTTTTGAGCATGTGGAACCAACATCTTTCATTCCTAACCTATCCTTTTTGACAAGTCAAGTTTGAATGATTTGACAAGCTCTCTTTCACTAACTTATCAACACAAATTTAAAACATGTTCAGCCATGATTAGGCTAGATGACTGAACAAGATCTTCTTTTTTGAACAAGTAGTGGCATTTAGGCTCGCACACTTTTAGTAGTACTATTTTTTGGCTATGGGGCTATACCTCTTTACAAATATGCCCTCTTTTTCATTCTTTCTATTTTTTTGTGTTCATTTTGCGATTTTTCTCATGCAAATGTTATACAATGAATGAAAATTTTAAACTAGAGTTTTTGACATGAATGGTACTTGAGAACCCTGTCCTCAACAGGATCTCCCAACATCCCTTGTCCACTCAGCTTTGGTAAACAGAAAACATGGTTGCCTATATTTGAGGGCATGGTGTAAGGATTTTTCCAAAAAAATTCAAACGGGCCATGCTCTCCTTTGTATTTTCTCTTTGAGTCTTGCTTCCAAAACTTGTTTCTGTCAAAGATCCTTCTTAGGTGGAAAAGGTATTCTTCATCAACTTCAAAACATATGATGATGTAATCAATGTATATCATAGTGAAGAATTTGAAAGCAGGGGCCATGACTCTTTGGAAAGTAGCTTCTACACTCCTTAACCTAGGAGGCATTTGATCAAACATGTAGGTGCCCCAAGGTACTTTGAAAATGGCTTTATGCTGATTAATTGGAAGTGTTGTCATATAATGGTAACATGAAACACTACCATGCAATGACATCTTGTTAGAAACATCTACCCTTTGTATAGGATGATTTATATTGGGAAAAGGGTATTTGTACTTCATGGAGGTTTTGTCTAGGTACCTAAAATCTATACACAGTCTGCATCCTTTGCTTTCTTTGTTAGTGACACAATTTTCCCAAGGGTTTGATGACCTTTATTGAAAGGAGACTTTCTTTGAATAGTATTTGTGTCACAAGGCCTTAAGCTTTCATCACCATATACAAAAGCATCCTGAAAATTTTTCCACAACCTTATATATTTTTGTTTTGTATGAAGTGGTAGAGTCTTGGATAATTTAACCACTTTGGGTCTTTCTAGGTTGCCTATGTTGTATTCCTCTATGTCAGCGTCAATAGGTACTACTTTAGGTTCATTAACACCATTGTTGCGATCCAACAAATATTCCAAAGTGGCAGAAAATTTTAGTGATGAATTATCTTTGTATGGGAAAACTTTAAGTTTCTTTTGATCCATTTCTTAGAAGGTCTTTCTATATGAAAGTTTCCAAGTATTTTAATGTCGATAGAAGGAAATGGTTCTGCTTTTGATGTTTGTGTTTCACTTGAGCAAGCTTGTTCAGATTTTAAGCTTAGTTTTGGTTTTGAAGTTTTACTTTCAATTTGTAGGAAACTAAGTTCAGTTTTACCATCATGTTGTTGTTGGGGGCTGCCAGAGTTTTGGTTATTGAGTTCCTCATGCAAAGACTGGTTTGACTATTGTAGTGTGTCTAGATCTATCTCAACTTCACTTACCTGCTCATTAATGTCCTCTTCATTACACAAGATGAAAGAATCAAGATCTGAATGAATGGAATAAAGAGGTGTGTTGTTTGGCCTCTCCTGACTGATAACCATATACTTCATGTGTGACTCTCAGTATAGTCTCTTTGTTTGGTTAAAAATAGGGATGGTAGCATAGGACATGTCTAGTTGAAGGTTTCCCTAAATTTTGGCTCCCCAAGATCTGGTGTCTAGTTGGAGGTTTCCCTTAGCAGGTATTTGTGCCAGATTGGCACAAAGATCCTTGATTAGGCCCAAACACTTGACTCTACTCGAATCGAATGAGTATAAGTCTTTGTAAGGTTTAGTTATTTCTATGCCTAATCTCTCCATCACAACTTTAGGAATAAGTTTGTGTGAGGCACCGAAGTCTAGCATGGCATTGTGTAATATTTTGTCATGTATGTTTAGGCTGATATAGAAAGGAGAGACAACTCCTTCTTAATACTTTCCCTCAACCTCAGGTCCAAACAACAACTCAGGCTTGTCATCAGTTAAATTCAGAGTGTCGGTATCACTTCCTAAGTTTAAGATGTTCAACACTTGGGACCTATACACTTCTTGAGTTACCAGTTGAGTGAAAGGTATGGTTATCTTGATTTTGGTAATCTCGCCCTCAAAGCTGAAGGGTATTTGTGTTTTGGGCATATTTACATAAGTTTTATCAGCCATTAGCTTTTCTATACTTTTAATTTGCTGATTCTGATTTGAGGCTTTAGACAATAAAAAAAATTTCAGGGCCACTAGTAGATGCACTAGGGCAGCTTGGGGCACTACTTTGCTGACTGATTTTTTCTTTGATTGGATCAGTTTTCTTAGCCATAGCATTGACATTGTCTGTTGTCTTCTTAGGAGTGTTTTCAGGAGCTTTCCTAACAACAGTGTCTATTTGGTTTTTATCGGAAGCTTCTTGGTTTCTTTTACTCCTAAGGTCATATTTCCTATGGATTTCCATTATGGCATTTTCAAGTCCCAATTGGTAGCCTTCAGAGTCTTCATAATTTGTTTCAGTTTGGTTTGAAAAAAATAAACCTTGTTCTTCTTCAGTGAGGAAAACATCACCCTCATTATTAGAACCTATTAATTTTACATGGCTTTCTTCAGGTTCTTTAGTATCTCTTCCCTCTTCATCTACATAATTATCTTGGAAAGGAGGCCTGATTTGTTGGTCATTGTCTCTTGGTCTATTTCAGGGAGGGTCTCTTCTGAAGTTTGGATTCCTATTTTTGTTTAGGGAATTTGCTTGGTTTTCCCTAGGAGGCATTCTTTCATTTATGCTTATCCTCTCCATCATTCTCTCCATGGTTCTAACTAGGTTGTCAATCTTGGAATTAGATGAGGAGGTTGAGGGCATGGTTTCATCCTTGTAGGTTACTCTCTTTTCTGATCTTAGCCTAGCTCTCTTTTCAATCAAGTTGGCCTCAACACTTATAGCCCCCTTTTACACGTCTTCTAAAGTTAGGGGCTCTCTTTCTGTTAGCTGATAGGCCATGTCCAGGTCAAAACCTTCCAGGAATTTTGCTAAGGCTAGGTCTAGTGGGGGTTTCATGTTTGGTGGGAGTGCATTGTAAACACTATTGAACCTAGTGTAGTAGTCTTGGACACTTTCCCCTACATTTCTCTTAAGGTTGCTATATTCTGAGAGGATTTGGAGAGGGTTTTTCTTAATCTCCCACTTGTTTATGAAAGTTTGGTAGAGGGAAGGGAGATCATGGATGTTGTTGGGAGTTAAGTTTTTAAACCATTTTTTAGCTTCCCCTCCTATACTTTGGGCAAACATCCTCATTTGCATGGTTTCCTCTTCCAACTCCATATAATCAAAGGCATCATTCATTATGTCTACATGTTGTTGGGCAGTGGTAGATTCAGCTCCTATGAAATGAGGGATCTTGGACTGGTAGTCATTTGGAAAAGGTACTAGAGGTTGTGGTAAAACCAGGGGGGCATACCAAGCTACCATGATGGGAGCTAATGGTGGGTTTACAAGAGGAGGCTTTGTGAGAGGAGGTGTAGGATGAAGTGTAGTGGTTTTCATAGTGGTGGTATGGATGGGTGTGGTGGAAGTACTTGGACCAACAAACTGATTCTGACCAGACTTGGGATGGAAAGAGCTGAAGTGATGGAGAAGCTAAAAGTCAGGTGGGGTGGAAGGAGAGGCTTCTCTACTAGAACTCTGCTGTAAATCTATGGGCTCAAGGTTAGTCAGGTCAATCTCACTATGTGACTTGGTTCTGAATAGGTTCTTTGTATGGTGCAAGTATATCTGGGGATTTTGCAAGGCTGTAAGATGTTCAAGGACAGAGCTTGCTCTATGAATGGTACTAATAGTAGTTAAGTTTCTAGTTTTAGAAGTTTTCCACAAAATATTTTCTGGGTCATCAACTATGGTAGGAGGATTTGGGTCTGGATGACATCTGGTACTGATCCTTTGTGAAGCTAGATTTCAAACTCAAAATGTAGAGAGGCTGAAAGTTTAGGACTATTTTCGGAAGTTTGACCTCTCTTAGTGATTGGTAAAGTCACACAGTATGTGGATAGGCTTCTAAAATTCTCAGGGCTGATTTGACACAATCTTAGGGAAGTCTAATGAGAACTAGTGAAGTAATAGGCCTACTGGGGCAAGTGGAGTCGTTGGGTGGATATTTTTAGTTATTTTGAAGATATGTGTGTATGGTCCACCACCAATAACTGAAAAAAACCAATCTAGGGATGTTATTTGGGGTTTTATGAGTTCATTTATGTAGCCCTAGGGTTTGTAAGGGTGTCCTACAACTGAGTCATCATTTTGCTAGGATGGTGAAACAACCAGATTTTACTCTTTGGCTGACAGTTTGAGTTCTCTATGATTTGATAAGGGTTTCTAAAGTCCTAAGGGAGAGGTCCCATCATGATCACCATTATGTTAGTGATAGTGATGAGGTGGTTTACAAATCATAGGATATTGTTTGACAAGGGCTTCTGAATACTCTAAGGATGTATAAGCTTGTTACTTACTCATAAGGTCCCACCGCGATCGCCATTATGTTAGTGTCCCATGATTTAGCAGATTGGTAGACCAAATGCACAGGGTAACATCAAACCAGTATTTGGAGTCCTAGGACCTAGCCTTCCTAGACTCAGAGAGGGCTCTCTCTTATTGTATGCAAAGGATGTGAGCTTGTTTTCTTTTGATGGTTGATTTTAGGCTAGTTGTTAAGTGTAGGGTTTGTTTTTTGTTTTGGTTGGGTAAGATGAATAGGTAGAATAGGTGGAATGACAGGTATTCAAATCATTGGGCTATGGAGTCAATGGAAGTCATGGATATCTCAACAATGATACAAGATGCATAACAGGGCAAATCTAGCATAGTCAAATGGATCTTTAAAGATATGTGTGAAGTGAAATGAAAATTATGTTTGTGAGCATAGTAGGTGTGTAAGGGCAGTGAAGAATCCTTAAACAAATACTTTTAAACAAGATGGTATTAAATACTGTTAAACATAAGGACATAATCATAAGACAAGGCAAACCAATAGCTCTTAGATTACACTTAAGCAAACAAGCATTCAAGATGAACAATTCCAATGAAATATAGAAGGTGAGAAACTCATTTAACTTCTAGTGATTTCACATTAAAGGTTAGAAAACATTCAAGATAACGAATAAATTTAATCCAAGAAGAGGGAACTCCTAAACATATGAGATCAAGTTACAAAGAACTTTAAGGCAACTCTCAAGAATGGACAAAGGGCATGATCAGAACATGGCCTCTTTGGCTAAAACCTAACAAGTACTACTTCAAAGAGAGATTCCAAAACATAGTTTAAATAGCATCAAATAGGCAGGGCTAGCCATAAAACATATTTGAAAACTACTATATTGAACCATTCATGGAACAAACAAGCATAAGTAGATCTAAGGAGCAACTAAGAATTCCTTAAACAAACCTAGCAAAGGAAAACATCAAGGCAATAGAAAGCAGGTGTTATCACTCAAAAAATTCAAAACATAATTTTGACAAGGTTAAATAGGTTCATGGGTCAAAATAGGGTTTTAGGAATCATTTTTTTATTTGATCAAGGGAAGTATTAAATTTCTATAGTTTGAGCCTACCCTAAGGTCTAAATATACTCATTTTTAAACTCCTTCATGTCAAATCATTCATCATTTTTTGATAGATTTCATTTTCCAAAGATTTTGTACCAAAAATTCCTAATTAGCCAAGAAACCACACTTTTGTAGTGCATTCAGTGTAAAAAAGGCAAAAAGTGCTACGGAACTGGCTAATAGTTTCGTAGCGAATTTGAAGCATTTCTCTGTTTTCTAGTTTTGAGAAGTCAACTTCAAAGGCGGTTTATGAGCCCCTGAAAACGAATTTTAGAAATTTTAAAGAGGTTTTTCTTCATAACAGAACTATATACAAAAAATTCTCTCATTTTATTCAAATTCATTAGGAGTTGGAAAAAGTTGATAAATTAAAATGTTCTACAAAACTACTATTACTAAACTGTCCTGTACATGACTGTTTAGCAGTCCACTTCAAGTTCAGTTTCTGGCCAAATGAAAAAGTTTTTTGGAATTATGAAAGAGATTTGTCTTCATCACAGCTCCAGCTACAAAAACCTCTCTCATGTTTCTCACAGGTGTTATCAGTTGGGAGATGCAAGGATTTAATTGAAGCCCTATTTTCAGAAACAGAGTTTTCCTATTTTACACATGTTTTTCAAAGAAAGTTTATGGATAGCAAGAGATGTGTTTCAAAAAACCAAGAGAGGTTTTTATTCAAGAAATAATGGCCTAAAAAAACATCCTTCATTTTCACAAAAAAAAAAGCATGGATTAGGAGATATAAGCTCTGTTCCAAGATGTATTTTTCAGGAAAAAAAAAGCAGGAAAAAAATGCAAGGATGTCTTAAATATGAATGAAGAGATTGACACCTCAAGGAGCCTAAAAACAAGTTGGTTTATGGTTTTTAGATGATGAAGATAGGTTATATTCTAATCTTTTTAGCAACTACAATTTTCATTTCACAAATTTATGAAAAAATCTGCATACTCAACAGTTTCGTAGCGCCTTCAGGCTTAAAAAGTAGAAAAGCGCTACGAAATTGCTGTAGCTGCCTTTTTTTCTTCTTTTGATCTGTATTAAAGGTGTTAAAGGCTGAGTTAAGGGCTGAAAATGTTGTGAAAGATGTTTTTAAGGTACATAAAGATGATGCAAGAGGAAAGAGTCAGAATTTTTTAGGATAAAGGCTTGTTTTAAGGCGCTACAAAAGTGCACTACGAAACTGCCTTACTTTCGTAGCACACTGTGTTTCAATCTTTTTAGAAGGTTTTGGATAGCTGCAGGATATGGAAGAGTCGTGGAATATGTCAAGAAATTATTAAACACTCAAGGACCACGAATTCAAGGCCAGATGACAGCCAAAATATTCAAAGAAGAAGAAGACCATTTACCTAAAAAACAGGGTTTTGTTTCCTAGTTTTTAGGAGGTCAGTTAAGTGGTCACAAAGTGGTGAATCTCATTATCTAAATTCGACCATGTGACAACATACTTGTCAAAGATGTAATTTATTTAAGTAGATAAGGTTGTTAAAGATAATAATGAAGAGTTTGAGTCCTATTTGAAATAGGACTGTCAAGTAGGATAGGTGTTTTTTTTGTCATAAACTTGATGTTTTATGGCTATGCAAGGTGTCAGTAGGAAAAAATTCGATGTATCTAGCCTAGAGGTAGATCATATGATGATGTAACATGTCTATTAAAGGCCAAGGGGTCGAATTAGCAAAGGGTTGGAGATTTTTGGCAAAATTGCAGCTCATTGTAAATTCATTGTTACAGCAATACAAAGAGGTGTTACTTGACCAACTTGAGATTCTGAATGAGTTTTTAGTTCTTACCTATTCTATATTTACCTTTTGTGTATCTCACTTACAGTGGTTTTCATTTTTATTACTCAGAATTCATCCATGTGATGCTCTGACTTCATTTATAAGTGAATTGGCTGTGTATTTTCATGTTTCATGTGTGTGTGTGTCCTACTACTAAAGACTCAGACTTGCCTCAACTTCCATGTCAAGTGAACTCACTGAATTACTGAATGTGTTGACTCCATAAGCCCAATGGCATACAGATATTATTTTCATCCTACATTCATCATAGCTATTTTATTTCCTAAATAGAGTTAGTCATATATATCTTTATTCCATATCATTAACCCTTGAGAGAGCCCTCTCAGATTGAGGAGGTTAAGCCTCAGTCACAATAATGGTTTGAAATAGTTACACTGAAGTTTTCTGATCAGCAGCCAATCAAGTACAATTTTGGTGATAACAGCAGGAAGGACTAAGGTGCCTCAAACAACATTTATTAGCCTATACTTTTATGTTCTACTGCAACATAGAAAGATGAACATAATGATAAACAAGAAAAAAAAAAAAAATAGAGACACATCGCCATTAACCATGCTCAGGGATCCTACAAGATATCCTCCTTCATCATCAGTCAAAGCAAAGCCATTCACAAACTTCACAACACCAATTTCTTCTCCAAACTCATAAAAACCATCTATTTCTCTCAAAGCTCATCAAATGCCAACATTTACAATGAAACCCTCATGCTTTATTTATCTTAGCAAAGGAGGGAAAAAACCCTAGATAGGGTTGGAAAATGTCAAAATCACTCATAAATCTCATAAATTCCCAAGAGACCCTGCAAGGCCCAAGGCACAAAATATCTCATGAAATAAATTCCAAAATAACTTCTAGCACCTAATTATAGAGTGATTTGCCTGAAAAAACACTAAAATACTATTTTGCAATAAATGAGCATGTTTTGTTGACTTTTGGCCAAAAACACACAGTGTTGTCCATAAGCGCAACGCCACCTTAGGCAGAAAATAGGTCCTTTTGCAACCAAGTTTTGGACACCTTCCTGATGTCAAAATTTGCTCCGTGATGGCCCGTTGGAAATCCTGATGAGTCTACTTTCCAAAAGCACCCTTGGTTTCTTGATCCAGCTCCAGTAACCTGTCCAAAATGTCAAAATACCAACTTTGCTCTAAGCGCAGCGCCAGGCCTGAAAAGGAGGCAAAAAGGTGAAAAATGAGGTGTTTTTTGACCTTTTGAGGGGTCAAAAATGCTCCAATTGCTCTGAAATTTTGTTATCATAGTGTACTAGTCATGAGAAATCCAAAAATTTAGATTTTCCCTCTGAGGATGCCTGAGGGAAAAGCGTATCACCAGTGGCGCTACGCTTATAGGCCTTCAAATTCTCAAAAAACAATAATTTGTCCAAATCTCTTCAAAATTGGTGGATGTCTCCTTCAAGGGGTTTGAGAGACATGTAGAGAAGATTGAGCCAAGACTCCAATATTTTCTTGGTCTTTTCCTCCCTTTATTGCTTGAATTTCAATGAGGGCCTCTTTTAGTTTGGCACAAGGAAGTTTGTTTTTCATTGCATAGTGCTTGGTCATCTTTTTCTAGAGATCAAGGCCCCTTTTTACCTTCTTAAAATACTTGTGTTCATTCTTATAATACCAAATGATACGCTATGCCATGCCAAAATCTCTCTCCAGCTCCCTAAATTTTGCATCTTTGGTTTGGAGTAGTATTCTAGGGGCCATTTCCTCATCTTTATTATCACTATCAAGGTCAATGAATTGGGGTTTCTATTTTGTTTTCATGCCTCTCTTACCTGTCTTACCTTTTTTCATCTTTTGTTTGCCCTTGTCAAGCTTTTGAGATGAGGTAGATGGCAAGGTCCCTTGCCTTTTGGAGGCAACAAAAACTATCCTTGGCCCTCTTTGATATGTGAGTGAAAAAGGTGTGATTGTGATCTTGCTGGTGTATTTGTCATGGTTGTGGTCCTCATTAGGACTATCACACTCTACATTTTCCTCACTTTCATTTTTTTCATCACCAGGACTGCTTTCATCTTTGTTTTCTGCACTGTCATCATTTTCATTATCACTGAGGGGCTGATTGTTGTCATGATTTCCATGACAGTTGACATGACTGTCATGACTATATTCTTCTTTGATGTCCTTCTCATCATCAATGTTCAACTCATTTTGAATGTCAACCTACTCATCTTCTTCATCATCCTCTTCCATATTGTCATTGTTTTCATCTTCATCACTGTCATGCTCACTGCTCCTTTCTTCATTATCTGCCTCTGTCTCTTCTTCAAATTTTGCCTCTGCCTTTTCATCATTTTCTTCCTCTTCATTCTCTGTCTCTGCCTCATCATTTTCCTCTTCTTCATGCTGGCTTGAATCACCATCATTGCTTAGATTGTTTCCTCTGTCCTCTTGTTCATTTGTTTCATTTTTATCATCCTCCTCCATTTTTGTGTCTTCTTCCTCTTGCTGATTTAACTATCACCACCTTGTTCATCATCATCACTTTGCCCTATTTCCATATCTTCTACCCCTTCTGGGTTCAATTGATATTTTCCTTCATTTTCATCTTGGGCTGACTCATTGGCACCATTACCCTCACTGCCATCACTTTGTTCATTATTGCCACTCTCATCCTCTTCATTTGATGCATCAAGAGAAGGGGGAGAAGGGAGGTTTTCTGGAGGTGAGGACACTTGTATAGATGATGAGGGCAAGTCTGGTTGATGAGGAGGCTGTGGGCTTGTGAAGACTTCATGGGCTATGAACACATCCCAAGGTATGCCCTTTTGTTCCAACTGATGTAGCACCACCATCTTTTCAAAGGAATTATGAAACAAACTCTGCATTTGTTGGGAGTGATTCCTCCTTCGGACAATAGAAGACATATTCTTAATGCTCCTATAGAGGGAGTAGGGAAATTTGAGCATCTTAACCCTTGTGAAATGCATGAGAAGTCCGACATGGTAGGAGTAGAGCCTGGAGTATCTCCCTTCACAGGTGAAGTACTTCATGATAACCATCATCAAGGGTGCAAACCTCTGTTTTAGGTGTGAGAAAGGGAAAATAGCCCTGCAGCCCACTATGTACCTAGTTTCACAAATGGCTCATAATAGTTCTTGTCCAATTTGGCCTTCTTAAACCACTTTTCACCAACATTAGGGATTCCTGTAGCATTAGAGATGGCATCTGCTGATAGTTCAAAATCCACCCCTGCAAGATTCACCTGTTTGTTGTGGAGGTTGAGGACAAACAACCTTGTAAGCTTTGGGTGGTGTTGTACTTGTTTGACCTTCTCACAAAATTAAAAACATCCCATATTCTGGAAATATGAGAGGATCATGGGAGACGAGGTGATATCCACTATGCTCTGGGGTTCAACTCTGTTCACTTTCCCTCCCTTGTGGTTTGGCCTCATAGGCCCTTGGCCTCTTTCACTCCTGCTATTGTTTTCTACCCCTAACATGGTGGTTAGAGCTATTTGTGGACAAACTAGGGTTTGGAGGAGCAAAATGAAAGTGGTGGCGAGGGTAGCTTCTGTGAATGAGAGATGTGGAGGTTAGGTTTAGGATTGAGTGCTTGAGTTTAAAAGAGGGCTTATTTGGAACATGAAGTGTAACTAACTTAATTTAATCTCCCTCAAATGACAATAAATTTGTTCTAGGAGGCCAAAAATAGAGATTTAATATGCATTTAAGACCTAGGGTTTGCACACTAAGGTTTAATCATTCCATAGCCACCAAATGACTAAAAATATTTGAGAAGAGGAGACAATGGGGCACCTACCAGCTTCACTTTCTTACAGGTCTTTGGAGGAAATTTGGAGGATGACCTTGAGCTTTTGGGAATTTTTTTTCTTTGTTTGAGGACTTTCTGCATTAGTGCAGCGCCCTGCCCAAACAGTTGGGTCGGCTTGTGGGCGCAGCGTAGGAAACTCATGCCTCTGGTATGAGCACGGTGTGAGGCGCGTACAGGCCTGCCAGACCTCTGGGTGCAGTGTCGGGCGGGTCGTGTATTCTGTGCGTAGCGACGGCAGGGGAAAACAGGTTGTCAGGTTAACCTCTACACGTAGCGTCGTGCTTCAAAACCGATGAGTCGGGTCCTCGTCGGGCAAACTGGGTCTACGCGTAGCGCCAAGATGTAAGCACCGTGCCTCCTCCTGTGAGTGCAGTGAAATATAAAAATTACACTGCGGAGACCTATAATAGCGCAATGCCAGGGTTTGTGAGCGCAACACCACCTTATTCTTGCAGCACCAGGGAACTTTGCCTAGGAACAGTAAAAAACCATGAATCTTCTCCTGAAGGCTTTCTCTCTTTGCAAAATGACAAGTGAACAAAAAATGACAACAAAGGTTGCCTTTATACCTTTGAGAAATAAATTAAAGTTTAAAAAACCCACTTTTGCTAAGTTTTGTCACTTTGTCAATTTATTGATGTCCCTTTGACCTTTTGCAGGTGATTCTGAAAACTCTTCAAGGAAATTCTTCTTCGTTGGGTGAGGGCTTGCTGGAGAGATGAAGAGGTCCCCTTTTTATCTGTGAGGGTCTAGGCACTGCTAAACCTATCTCTGCACTAAGAAACTAAAGAAAAAAAATATATTTTTATCCCCTTTTGAAATCTGTGAGTGTAAGTGATCTAAACATATGTTTTCCTATCTCCTTACTGTTTTTAACAGTGATACACTCACTTTGACAAAGACTACAGATTATGTCTACTATGTCTTCCGTTGGCCACTTCTGATTTTTGCAGGTGCCTATGACACATTTGTTTTTGGTCTCCTTTGTCATTTTTTGGATTTTGAAAACTTTAATTACTCAATCAGTGAACTCAGGCTCATGTCAGTTTTTTACCTTGTAACCCAAAACTATACTTTCATTCCTTTGACCCTTTGAAGGCAATTGTCTACACTTGAAAACTTGACTTCCTCCACACTGATACTCTTTGAATTTTCTCCCTTTGATGTAGTGAAACCCTATTGCCTTATCAAACCCTAAAAGTTACTTTTCTAAAGCTTTTTGAAAACCTCTTGCTGTCATGATGGAGGCCCATCATATTCATTTCACTTGCTTTGCCTACCTTCCCAAATTTTAGGTTTTCGGTCTGTTAGAGAAAATTAATTAGTTTTGTCTTCTAAGTTCTCTATAGCCCTTTCAAGTTCATTCATTACTCTTCAGTTCACCTCACCTTTTTCCCTTATTATAATTTCTAAAAATCTTCAATTGATGCTTGGTTGTGTTGATGTGCCTTATGTCCTTGTGGCTTTTGTATTTTCTTCTTGCTTGGCAACACTGTTTAGCCAAATAGTCCTAAAAACCCTGATTATCTTTGAACATTGGCCTGCTGCCTCTCCTTTGCTGTGGTTGTCCTTAGTGATGAGATGGCCTCTTACCTTACCTCAATTTCTGCTGATATCCATCTCAATCATTCCTGTAGAAATGTTTTAAGATGGGCAACTATCCTTTTGCAGAATTTTTGCTTTTGACCAAGGAGGCCTTCTTTGAAGGATTTTCTGATCCATTTGGAAAATCATGTGCTTTACCTTCTTTCTCTTTGATTGCAGCCTGTTGGCACGTGAAAAACAGAGATTTTACAATACCAAAACAATCCTATAACCTATGAAACCCTAGATGACCTAGTGGGAGGCTCTTTGGGCTTGTCTTTGACTGAAAACTTGGCTTTGGGTCCTCAAGGATAAAAAACAGAGTTTTTTGATATTTTGATGTATTGAAGATCCACAATCCAATGTACTTGATTTATCTAAAGATCCTACAAAGATAGTTTTGAGACCATCAATGCTTGATGTATCTGGGAAACATAAGAATGAGTAGGTTGGTTGGTGATCCTTGGTGGCAGTGGGAGAGTTATAGGTAGGCAAAACATAGTACTGAGGTCAAAGGTGGAAAAAATGATGAAGATGAGTGCTATGAACCCATGATGGGTCTTCTGGGAGTGGTGAGCTGACCATGACATGATGGGATAATGAAATAGTGAAAAATTTATCCTAAGGATAATGAAGGCAATGAGATTTATAGAACTCACAATATTCATCAGTTTTGTTTCTAGAAATCTAGGATAAGAATTTAGTCATCTAAAAAGGCAAAAATTACTAATGACTAACAAATCCCATTACAGTGTTGGTCATGCATGCAATGAGAGTAAAATCAAGCTCGAACTGTGAAGTTAAATCTTCTCCTGCTACTACAATTGTAGGCTCCTTATTGCTTGCCTTCTATGGACATTTTGTGGCATAGTGCCTATACTCATGACAGTGAAAACACTTGATCTTCGACAAGTATCACTTTTCATATTCACCTTCAGACTTATTTCCCTTGGTTTTCTTGCCTTTTCTAACTAATTGAAAATCTTCTTCTTTGTCATTGCAAGAGGTCTCGTCTCTGGTGCTCCGCCTGATCTCTTCTTGTACCAAGTCGGACCACAATCACTCCCATTTTGGTAGCTTCTCTGTCCCATTCACATATTCCTGGTGGCTATGCCAACTCTTGGTAAGGACTAGAAGTTCTAGGCTCACCAAATCATCATGGGATACTATCACACCAATACTTTCAATCTCATCTGGACATTGAGTGAAAATCGTCAAGTATTCTCATATTGTCTCACCCTCCTCCATCTTGATCTTTCTGAGTTTGTATTTCAGTGCCAGCTTCCTATGGTCGTTATTATTCTGAAACAAATTTTTCAAGGCCTTCCACATAGCATATGGATTTTCCTTTCCATGGATACTTAATACAATATGATCCCAAACTCCCTCTAATAAGTTCCTTCTCTCATTTTCTACATTCTTCTTCCAGGCATCAAGAAGTTGAACAACTACTGTTGTGGTCTGGGGAATATCGTTGTCAATGAATGCCTTAAGTTTTTTGTCCTCTAACACTACCTCCATCCTTTCCTTCCATGATATGTAATTCAAATTTCCCTCAAGGGCATATTTGAATCTCAAGCCATTGAAATACATCTTGATATGTTGTTGGGTCTTGAAGAATAAATCTACAAATTCAATGTACCTGTTCAAAACAAACTTTGTTTCTTCTCTTATATTGTTATTCTTGGCGCTCCGATACCATGTATAAATATCTACATAGGAATTCAACTGATCGTTTAATGTACTAAAACAAAATACTAAATCCTTCTACAAATTTGCGGAAACAAATTTCGATCGCACAATCACATAACAAGTAAGAGAAAGAAATAATCAATTGCACAACATAATATGTATCAAGGGAAACCAATTTCTCAAATCCCCGCTATCTCTATATTGCATAAATTCAAGATCATGAAACAATGCAATGATATTTCCCTCACTGAGAAACCTTGGCACTCTACTGAATGTCTCACTTTGACTTTGCTGAAATCTAGCACCAATCTAAGCAAGTTTGGTCCAATATTTAACCTCTTACTTTCCTTTTCCTGCCTAGCCTTGCTTACACATTCCTGGGAAATTGATCCCCTAATTATGAAATTCCCAAGAATTTATTTTACAATTCCTTCAAGGTAGCCCGATGACCTCATGCATGACCCATACAATTTTCTAATTATACAACTGATAGTTATCTACACTTTAACCTCAATATCAACTGGGCCTTCCTTAGAACTGACATGCAACATCTATTTACAGTGAATTATCATTCATTTTATTGATCACTACTTATGAATTAAATCATATTTAATTCATTGGACCTATCTATAGCTCATCTCTCAGTTAGAACTAGTTAAACTGATTTTAACTCAATTACTTGAGTTAATTAATTACAACTCACAAATAAATGTAACTGGACCCCCTAAAATCATGGGAGAAATCTACATGCCTCCTCTCTGACCTCCAACTCGAATTTACCAAGCTAACTAAGTCTTCCTGACTTAGCTAACTAATACAAGTTGTCATGAGACGAAATTACAATTTCTCTTCCAATTTAATTAAGGTAAAATTAAATCAGAAGCCCCCTTGGGTGCCATTTTCAATATTTCTTGTTGCCATTTTCAAACCTCCCTCTCAACAAGAAAAGAATTCAATCTATCCTGATTTGGTACCTTTCGAATGTTCTGCATGTAACACTTCTCTAGTGTTTTTTTTCTCTGGCAACTCGTGAAACTAAAAAAACATCCAAACTGAATCAGTATTATGCAGTTGGCATTAGAGTCTCTAATTACTACTAGTTACTGAACTGTCTACTAAAAACTTTATGTTGTTATTGAATCTGCATCTATGTCATTTTAACTACTGCCAACTCTGATATGTGCTCCTGATCTGAATATGGGAAAACTATTTAATGCTATGCTAGCTCCCTCATCAGTATTAAAAATGTGTGATTAGGATCATCTCATGTTAACCACTTGTGAAGGGGTTTATGTGTGTAGTTTCATGTATTTTTGATGATCAAATTATGAGTTAATTAACTTTTAAAAATTCATATACAACAAATGAAATGAAAAAATATAACTCACAACAATCACATAACACAATGGATGATAATGGAGTTCACCCCTCCTGGACTACATCTCCATGGACATACTTTAACTAGCTAGGCCCTCTTGGGATTATGAATCAAATGTCTGATTACAAGCATATGTGATGCTCCAATGGATTTTATGACTACTCCATTGGCTTTAGAAGACATGAAAACCCCAAAAATGACTATTCAATCTCTGGATTTGGTTTCGAGCTGATCTATGCTTGACCTCCCATCTTGGTGCCCATGGGATTGTTTAATCTCCAAAGTGACAAAAGCACCTTCATATGTGCTCCAATGACTCTGCAAACTATACCACTATGTTCATAACATCAAATACATCTAGAAATGATTGTTCATTCACTCCATTTGGCCTTCATCTGATCTAGGCATGACGTTTCCTCTTGGTGACCCTAGGCTTCAAAATTCTTCAAGTGAGCGAAAACACCTGTAGATTTTCTCCATTACCTCTGCAAGTTGTTCTAATGGATTCAGATCATTCCAATATACTAGGAATGACTATTCCTTAGCCAAAATTGATCAAAAATTGATCGAAAATTTCTCAAGTTATGATCCATTTACTTTTCCCCTAGATTCTACCTCTAAATATCGAGAAGTCTCAATTAGCTCTGGCAAAACTGGAAGTCCGCCGAAAATGGTGGAAACTACCAAAACTGCCGCCAACTTAAACTGATCTTAATTAGTGGATAAGAAGCACTGAAAGGCGTGTTAACTGTGCATAAGCGTGTTTATGGTAGGCGCTAGGTTGAGGTCACTTGGCGTGGACATGTGGGAGGAGGGCTGGCCCACGGGGCTGACCCCCTCCTTTCCTTCGCCATCGGATCCACTACAATTTAAATACAAGTTCATAGCCAATCCTTTCAAGGATCTTGGTCATGGCCTAACGGTAAGAAAAGAGAGTGGATCTTGGTCATATGGTGGAGCATTAATGCATTACAATGGTATGGCAATTTAAATCTGTAGAAAAAACATGTATGAGAGAAATAAATAATCAATCGCAGAAAAAACGTGTATCGAGCCCCGACCTAATCCCTTATACACGTTTTTTCTGCGGATTTAAATTTCCATACCATTGTAATGCGTTAATGCTCCACCACATGATAACATATTTTTTATATTATAACATATAACATATGCCATGTAATTCCCACCATAACAGGTATTAAACCCTATTTTAAAAACATATGCACCATCGTATATATTAAAACTTTGGATTTGAATTAATATATGTGGAAATTATAATATAAATTTTTTAAATTAATAATAATATATATAAATATATTAATATAATATATGATATTTAAAACCAATACATGAATTCATCATAAACCCACATTCAACTTTGGAGGTCATTGGGCAAATTTCACCTTCACAAACCAAACTAGCGAATCAAACAGTGGCACTTCTCACAATCCCATTGGGAAAAAACTAAAGAAGTTTCTCTGCATGCTGACAGGGCTTCCATGTCATCACCCTATACCTGTTCTACAATTAAAAAAATAAAAAATAAAAAAATTTGAAAGGCGATCAATAGAATAGAACTTCTTCATTTGAACTCGGTTTTTGACGAAATGAGTTGCATTGGATTCCTAGCGACGTGCTGGTCTCTGTCGTTCCAGATTCCAAATTCCAGATTCTGAGCACTTTGAATTTTGAGAAAAAAATTTCCCCTTATCCAGATTCCGATCACACCTTCTCACTGACATGCTTTTGGACCCACAAAAGTTGGTTATCTCATAAGAGTTGAATACTCTTTTGTTTCCCAAGTGTTATCATCTTGATTCTACTTGGAAAAATCGCCATGACAACCACTTCAGTTCATTGACATGCCTTGCCTTGCAAATGGCTTGGCTCACTATTCTCCTTATGTTGTTGACCCAATCCAACACTTGTTGGTTGCTTGCTGATATAACACTTTGTTTTACCAAATCGATTCCTCGGTTCTTGGAAAACTAATTTTTTTCCTTCCCACTAAGAATTGTGTTCCTCCTTTGCACAAACATGCATTCGATGCATGCTTCTCCTTGGAAACCTTTTTTCCAACTTAAGCCCATTTGAGTGAACTACAACAATGAGTTCCAACATCAGTAATAATAAGAAAAGAAATGACCATTCTTTTACCTCCACGGTTCCAAATTCCACATTTGGAAGAATGCATTCACCATCTCCTTCTCTTCTTGGCGTCAACACATAAAATGGTCTACAATGGCTGCAAACGTTTTTTGACATCTTGTCACAAACACAAGAAGTACGACATATCTGAATATGTTGTGTTTGTATCTGAAAAACACATCATGCAAGAAACATAACTTGACGACATATCCTCTTGCTCCTTCAAAGTAAAAAATTTCACATCATGTGAGCATCTTCATGTACTCTTACATCTTGGTGTCAAAATTCATCAATCAAACACAAGTCGACAAAACATGCCTCTTCAAATGACTGACTCTCTAGTCAAGCATAACAATGTATAATAATTTGACGTTTATTTTCCTAAAACAAAAATAATTTAACATTTGATGAAACACTTCGTCAACATCTCATTTTCATCTTTAGAGACAAAATCAACTTTTCCAAGTTGATATTACATTCATGTAACATACAATCGACCAACACAATGTAGGTTTTAACCCTGAACAAAAATTATCTACACACGAATCTTATAACAGAAAACAAACAATACCGATAGCATAAAACATAAAATAGATAAACACAGAGATTTTCCCCTGGATCCCAAATCGGGACGACCAGCTAGATATTTCATTATATTCCTTTTAGTGTTACAACACATATATATACATGCCAAAGCATACATAAACCCTAATCCTTTAACCCTGGATTAGAACATAGTCGTAGTTCCCTTGACCGGATCTACAAAAATATCAAGGGTCGAAATGTGCAAAACCATGCACAAAACCATGTGCGCAGACCGCCCACCGAAAATTAAGGACCAAAAGAATATAACACATACCCAACACACAAGTCGACACTCATGCATGTGCAAATTATCAACACTCTCAAGTTGACAACATACATGTTAAACAAATCAATCGACCAACACAAGTCAATTACTCATTCATGTTCAAGCACAATGAAACCAGCAAAATTCCATTGTTCATACACACAAACTCTCATGCATGTATACAATTATTCAACTCTCTCACAAGTACAATCATAAGTACAAGAACCCCATTCATATGTACATGTACTTAAATCTGAAATGAACAAATTTTGTTGCAATAAAGTGAGTCAACATACTCCAATTTCAATCACCTTCTTGGCATAAACATGTAACATGCATTCAATAGGAAAAGAATGCATCAATATCAAAAGACATGCAAAGCCTTAATTGGATAAGAAATATAATCATCTCTTACCAAACCATTTCACTGGCGCTTCTTTCAGCTGCACATCATCATCATGTGAATCATCTTGACCCACATCAATTATGGAATCTTCTTTTCCATTCTTGCCATTCTCTTTCTCCACCTTCTTCAATTTCATGGATGACTTGTTGGATACAAATTCCAACACTTGTCTACAAGATGACCTTGCTTATGGAAATGAGTGAAAAACAATTGCATATTCTTTTCAACATGGTTTTCTTTGCTCAATGGACCTTTGGCTTCTTGCCTCCTTTGCTTTGAAAGTTTATTGTGCATGGCTATCTTCTTCCAACATCTTGAAACATTATGGTTATCCAAACCACAAAAGTAATATGCAAATTTTCTCCAAATCTTATGTGAGAATTTTCCATGTTTATCATAATCAAAAGAAACTTGATTAAAAGCACATTTATACCTTGAACATTCACCTTTATCGCCTTCTTGAGGAGGTGAATTTGATGAGGTAATGGCTCTCTTCAAAATACCAACAATTCATTCAATGAATTTACAACTTTCAACATCCTCTTGGTCTCCATTCTCATTAGTTGCATGCTTATGAGCACCTTCTTGCAAAGTGGGTGTAAAACTTTTGCATTACTCATGAACACAATTTACACAAGCTTGAGGTAATGCACCTAAAATGAAAGTCCTTCTTGGAACACCTTCATGTGCCTCCTTGGATTTAGAGCTTTCTCCATCATTTTTTCCATAACAAGTACCCAAATACTTAGGCCTTTCCTCAACAACAATTGGCTTAACTATGCCTTGTGCATGTTTTCCCAATCCTTTACCTTCATAGCCCATATTCATCAATAATTTGGACCCTATTCCTCTAGTGTGTCTTTCAAAAGAACCTACACATTCATGTTGAGATGAAATTGAAGATAAACTTGAATTTTATACCTCTTTTTCAAGTACATGCTTGGCTAAGGCTTCCTTGGCATCATGGAGTTGAGTCTCCATCTCATGCATCTTTTCAAGAAGCTCTTGCTTCTCCTCATTCATGGAAATCAACTGCTCTTGAAGTCTAATGCTCTCCCTCTTATATTCATACTTCTCTTGCATCATATCAATCATAGTGTAGAGTTTCTGCAACATATCTTTATAAAAGAGTTTTGTTAAGGAATATCGACTTGAAACATCAATTAATGAAGTTTTCGTCACACCGGTAATTCATACAAAGCTTCTTTGTTGTGTTTTTTGATCTGAATTCTCAATCTTGACCTTCTTCTTCATGCATAAACTTGCACATAGTTAAATTCTCCTTGCATAAATTCAAAAACCAATAGCTATAGAAGAATTAGCTAACCTTGGCTAAAATGAGCTAAAAAAATTCTCTGATACCAACTTGATCTAAATATGGGAAAACTAGTTAATGCTATGCTAGCTCCCTCATCAGTATTAAAAATGTGTGATTAGGATCGTCTCATGTTAACCACTTGTGAAGGGGTTTATGTGTGTAGTTTCATGTGTTTTTTATGATCAAATAACGAGGTAATTAACTTTTAAAAACTCATATACAACAAATGAAATGTAGAAATATAACTCACAACAATCACATAACACAATGGATGATAATGGAGTTCACCCCTCCTGGGCTAGATCTCCATGGACCTGCTTTGACTAGCTAGGCCCTCTTGGGATTATGAGTCAAATACGTAATTGCAAGCATCTGTGATGCTCAATGGATTTTTTGACTACTCCATTGGCTTCAGAAGACATGAAAATACCAAAAATTACTACTCAATCTCTGAATTTGGTTTCCAGCTGATTTAGGCTTGACCTCCCATATTGGTGGCCATGGGCTTGTTTAATCTCAAAAGTGAAAAAATCACCTTCATATGTTCTCCAATGCCTCTGCAAACTGTACCACTATGTTCATAACATCAAATACATCTAAAAATGATTGTTCATTCACTCCATTTGGCCTTCAACGGATCTGGGCATGGCCTTCCCTCTTGGTGGCCCTAGGCTTCAAAAATTTTCAAGTGGCCAAAAACACATGTTTGCTCCATTGCCTCTGCAAGTTGTTCCAATGGATTCAGAGAATGCCAATCTACTAGGAATGACTATTCCTAAGCCAAAATTGTTTGAAAATTTCTCAAGATATGATCCATTTAATTTTCCCCTAGATTCTGCCTCTAAATCTAGATAAGTGCTAGTTAGCTCCGCCAAAATTGGAAGTCTGCCGAAAATGGTGGAAACTGCCAAAATTGCCGCCAACTTAAATTGAGCTTAATTAGTGGATAAGCAGCACTTAAAGGCATGTTAATTGTGCATAAGCGCATTTATGGTAGGCGCTAGTTTGAGGTCACGTGACGCAGACATGTGGGAGGAGGGTTGGCCCAAGGGGCTGACCCCCTCCTTTCCTCCGCCATTGGATCTGATGCAATTTAAATATAATTTCGTGGCCAATCCCTTCAAGAATCATGGTCATGGACTAAAGGTAAGCAAAGAGAGTGGAGTGGGGGAGGTCATGGGCTCGAGCCCCGACCTCGCCCCTCATACATGTTTTTGTTGCGGATTTAAATTTCCATCCATTGTAATGCGTTAATGCTCCACCATATGATAACAGAATTTGCTTATTATAACCTATAATAGATGCCATGTAATGCCCACCATAATAGGTATTAAACCATAGTTTAAAAACATATGCACCACCGTATATATTAAAAAATTGGATTTGAATTAATATATGTGGAAATTATAATATAAATTTTGTAAATTAATATTAATATATATAAACTTATTAATATAATATATGATATTTAAAACCATATAAAATATTATATATATAGATCCCAACATTAATATATTAAAAAATAATTTCCAATACATGAATTCATCATGAACCCACATTCAACCTTAGACCTTAGAGGATATTGGGCAAATTTCACCTTCACAAACCAAACTGGCGAATCCAATAGTGACATTTGTCATAATCCCATTGGGAAAAATTTGAATAAGATTCTCTGCATGCTGACAAGGTTACCATGTCATCATCCTATACCTATTCTGCAATTTTTTTTTTTTAAATTGCTTGTTTTGAATGGCGATCAGCAAACTATAACTTCTTCATCTAAACTCGGTTTTCGATGAAACAAGTTGTGTTGGATTCCTAGCGACGGGTTGATCGTTGTCATTCTCATTTGGTGCAATTCTGAGCACTTTAAATTTTGAGCAAATTTTTGCGCCTGATCTAGATTCCGATTAGCTCCAATATCTGACATTTGTCACTCTGATATATGACTCCATAAATCATATTGATCCATCCTTTTATTGTGTACTGTGGCCCCCTGTAGCCAAGTCTGATCCATGAGACATGCCATCTCAATGGACCTTGCCCAATTTTATTCTCTTGGGATTATGACTTCACACTACCCCACCTCTCACCCAGAGGTATGGTTGCGTGTGCTCCCTCTGCCCACCTAGCTTGAAATTTCCCCTTATTGGAGGTCTCTTCTTGAGTTGATGCCTCCACTCAGTCTCCTCTTTGCTTCTCTAATTGTGGTTTCTCCACAACCTTCTGAGACTACTTCTGAGGCTTCATGTTGAGAGGTAATTTATGCTCCCTGCAAACCACAAAGTCTCTAACCTTTTATTTTCTCCTCAAAACTTTGCATGTGTCTTCAAATTTGAGAAAATTTAGGTTCTTGACTCATACACTGATATTTTTCTTCCGTCCCGTGGCGATGTGTCCAAGGAAAACCTTTCCTTTTCTAAATATCACATCATAGCCATGGTCTTCCAATATCATTATGGAAACAAAATTCTTCTTTAGTCCTGGAACAAACAAAACATATTTGAGTCTTAGAGGGGAGATTGTCTCCCATTAAAAGGTAACTATACCTACGTCATTCACGCTATACCTCTCATCATCTCCAAAATCTATGTTCTATTGGAGGTCCTTCTCCTCCAAGTCACTGAAGAGATATCTACTCCCCATCATATGGAACGAGGCACCAGTGCCAAGATACCACATGCATCCCATTACAATGTTGTCCATGCATGTAATGATATTAAAATCAAGCTCAAATTGTGAAGCTAAAGATTCACTTACTGTTGCAACTACAGGCTCCTTCTTGCTTGCCTTTTGTGGACATTTCGTGGCATAGTGACCATAATTGTGACTGTGACAACACTTGATCTTGGACGAGTCTCTCTTTTCCTCTTCTCCTCGGGACTTCTTACCCTTGGACTTCTTTCCTGTTTCAACTAATGCAAAATCTTCTTCTTTGTCATTGCAAGAGGCTCTGTCTCTGGGGCTCTGCCTTATCTCTTCTTATACCAAGTCGAACCACAAGCACTCCCAGTCTGGTAACTTCTCCCTCCCATTCACAAATTCGTAGTATCTATTCCAGCTCTTGGGAAGGCCTAGAAGTGTTATTCTCACACCAACACTTCCAAGCTCATCTCGACATTGAGTGAACTTCATCAAGTATTTTGGTATCATCTCACCCTCCTCCATCTTGATCTTTCTGAGCTTGTATTTTAACGCCAGCTTCCTTTGGTTGATGATATTATGAAATAGGTATGTCAAGGCCTTCCACATAGCATATGAAGGTTCCTTTCCATCGAGACTTGAGACAATATGATCTCGAACTCCCTCTCACAATATCCTTCTTGCCTTTGCTACATTCTTCTTTCATGAATCAAAAAGTTGAGCATATGTTGTTGTGGGCTGGAGAATATCATTGTCAATGAATGCCTTAAGTCCATTATTATATAGCACTGCCTCCATCCTTTCCTTCCATGTTATGTAATTCAAATTTATCTTAAGGGCATATTCGAGTCTTAAGCCATTGAAAGACATCTTGATCTGCTACTCGGTCGTGAAGAATAAATCTGCAAATTCAATGTACCTGTTCAAAACAAACTCCAGTTATTCTTTTCTATTGTGATTCCTGGCACTCTGATACCATGTATAAATATCTACATAGGGATTCAACTTATCTTGTAATGTACTAAAACAAAATACTGAATCCTTCTACAAATTTACGGAAACCAATTTCAATCGCACAATCACATAACAAGTAAGAGAAATAAATAATCAATCGCACAACACAAGATGTATCTATGGAAATAAACTACTCAAAACCCAACTATCTGTATATTTCATAAATTCAAGACCATGAAACAATACAATGTTATTTCCCTCACTGAGAAATCTTTGTACTATGCTAACTGTCTCACTCTAATCCTGTTCAAATTTGGCACCGATCAAAGCAAGTTTGGTCCAATATTTAACCTCTTGCTTACCTATGTCTTTCCATCATTCCTTACACATTCCTGGGCTAATTGAGCCCCTATTAATTAGGAAATTCCGAAGAATTATTTTTGTAATTCCTTCAAGGAGACCCGATGACCTCGTGCATGACCTGTACAATTTTCTAATTATACAACCGATAGTTATCTTCCCTTTAACCTCAATCTCAACTGGGCCTTCCTTAGAACTGACATGAAATAGATATATATAGCTGATCTGAAAGGACTATATTAATTTGTTGTGCTAAGTGTCTATCCAGTTATAAAACATGTACATATTTGTATCCATTTGTTTACTTACGGATTGAGGAATTTAACCATGAAACTTAGCTTAAATTATGAGTTTTAAGCATGTAAATAAGCCTAAATAACAATGAACAATAGTGTATAATAGAGAAATAATATCACACATAATATTTACACAGCGTGCATGATGAAGCAGTTCACCCCTTTTGGGCTACATCTATTGGTCCATCTCCCAATGTCATGTCCCTCTTTGTCATTATGCTCAAAATTGAAAATAAATGTGTTTACAAGCTTCCAATGGTTGTTTTATCTGCACCAATGGCTCCAGAATGCTCAAAATAGTCTAGGTAGACTCTTGTTTTTCCCAAATTGGTCAAAAATTTACCTCCCTAGCCATTTTCCCAATGAGAGCTACAAATGCTCCACTAAATGTGAAGAACTATAGTTTAACTGCAGTTAAAATAGCAATCCCGCTGAATTCTACTGGCACGCTAAACCTCCGCCATGCTAACCGTCAGATTTTAAATGTAACGGTTAAGAAACAGGTGCATGTGACAATCCGGATTGACCACTGGATGTTATGGTTTATACAAATGCTGGACCGCAACCTCCATTAACAAACCATGCATGTGATGGGTTAAAAACTCTGCAACAAACGTTTTGGTGTGGAACCGCGATGGAGGCGGAGTTCTGCAACCGTTGGCCTTCCTGTCGCAAACCGCGCCATGTGATAGATAATGGTAAGCCGCAAGAGTTACAGTTATAACCATTGGTCATTGTTGTTTTATGTCACGATTATATATGTCATGTGATCACACATGGCGGGGCCGGCAGCGGGTTGGGACCGTCGGCAGTTCTCCCCCCCCCCCCCCCTACAACTTTCACTTCAATACACTTTAAGTTTATCCGTTGCACTATAGGGGTAAGTAACATGTGATAGGGGAGGTGGTTGCGAGTCTTGCGGGCGCGCTGGAGGTCACGGGGTCAAACCCCCCAGACTCCAACAATAATTTTACACCATAGTCCAGGGGATACGTCGCAGCCTCCGGGTTGGCCACGTGTCACCCATCCAATGAACCAGTAAATATTTGGCGGAGTGGGCTAATGATATGGTGGACAGACAGTGCAACTGGCAGAGACCCTAAACCTAGCGGAGGCGATGGACATGGTGGACATGGATAACATAGCGGAGCTCCTATCTATAACTAGCGGAGGCCCTAACCTAGCAGATGTGCTATAGTTGGCAGACCAACACCAGAACTGGCAGACAAGTGGAAGGCGTATGTATGAGTTATAACCAAAAGTTCAAACGAATTATTGAAACGTGTAGCAAAATTTGATGTGGGGGTCGGGGTCGAACCCACGACCACCCGTGTACAACTAGAAAGCTCTATCGTCTCCACTACTCCATGGGTCTTAACCCATAAGGATTCCGCTTCGATTTGAGGATTGTTCGCGCCATAGTTGGAGGTCCGGAGGGGGCCAACCCCCTCCCACATGCTCATGAGCGAAGAACCAAGAGTGCGCGTTTTGCACAGGCGGGAAAATTCAATGCAATTAAAACATGTTTATGCCACTAATCCAGATCAACGCCTCCATAACCGCGATTAACCCTTAATCTAGTCCGCCACTAAACAAATGGATAACACGCAGTTTAATGATGTGCTTATCCACTAAGTCATCATTAACTGCGTGTTAATCCACATATTAACTTAGTAGATTATTTGGCGGGAGCGCTATTTTAGGGCGGAACTCTAAATTTAGTGGAGTTAGCTGACCAATTTCCAGATTTAGTGGAGAAATTGTAGGAAAATTGGTTTTTGCCATAACTGAGGCAATTTTCGACCAATTTTGGCTCAGGAAGAGTCATTCTTGGTAGATTTTGATGTTTTGGAGCCATTGGAGCAGGTTGCAGAGGCAACAAGAGACTGTAAACAACATTTCTGCACAATTGAAGCTAATACAAAGGCCCATGCCATGGAAGCTGGACGAAGGAGATGTAGCCCAGGAGGGGTGAACTCCTTCATAAAACCATGTGTATTTGACTCAGTTGTCTGTGTTTGCTGTGTGTTTATATGTTGCAATTCAACATTTAGTTTCCATGCTTTTATGTCCATGAAATCCACTTAATCTCATCAAGTTTGTTTGTTTATCAATCATAAGCACATCTATAAACCCTTGTAAAAGCAAACATAAGCACTTTCATTATAAATCTGAAATTGATATTAGCACAACAATAACTAACAATCAATTTCAGATCATAGATGTCATATTTTTCCATTTTGATTTGGGGTGGCATCAACATTAACATTAATTTCATATTTTATAGTATGTTTTCTATACTACTTAAAATCATTATTTAATGTTTATAGATAAATATTGAAAAGTTTCTTAATACTAGTGTGGTTTTCATAGAAAGGAAAAAAGTAAGTTATAGGAAGTAGTTTGGTGGGAAAAAAATGTTTTAGTCAAATTTATATTTAACATGTTTCTCTTTGAGGTTGGCTAGAGTGACATCGTTCATCTTAACCAACTCTATAACAAAGTTTCATTTTCTTTGTTTCTCTCAAATCAAAATCTAACACGTGGAAAAAAGTTGCGTAGAGACAACCACCAAGAAACATGACCAGCCAAAAAAATCTATCACTCCGACTCTTGTCCTTTTTCTAACCAACACCTAAAACTCGATATGGATATTTCACTTTCTACTCACTCCTATGAGCGTTCCTTTGCATTTATCGCTACAATTGATATGAATGAATGAATGAATGATATTTGAACGTTCACGAGACTAAAAATAGTCTATGGGACCACCAGCTTCCTTGTTTTTTGCCTTTTGTGATTCAATCATTTTCTTACTCAAATTGATGATGAGCTGAACCAACCTTCTAACAGTTCCATCACTGAAAAGACAATGCCACGGAATTGGTGCTAACATACCGCGGTAACCATACCCGATGTCTATGAAAGCGTCACATTCGAAAATGAAATTTTTTTCTGATTCCACTGCCCAGAGGTGCAAAAAGTACATACCCTTTCTTCCCAAGCTTTTTTAGGTCTCTTCCATCGTCCCGTTTCACACCGAAGTTGATGTAAGTTAGTTCTTAATTGAGCAATAAAAACCTTTGCTCTCCACGGAATGTTAGCTCCAATGCATTCTTTTTGTTGGAAATCACAAGTGAGGTTGAATTCCTGAACATAATACTTCTTCTTTCTACCCAACTCTTTTCCCCATATAATCCTTACGGAACTTCTCCAGCACAAAATTCTTTAACTCCTTATTATTTGTGGGACATGCATTCAGTAAATATTTCATTTTTGCATCCATTTGTTATTTTGTCTCATCCATAATAATATATAACTAAATTTAACACTTTGAGTGAGTTAAGAAACACATAAATTATATAAACCTAAACCTAGTAACTTAATTTTCAATAATTTCTAACCAAAATTTAGATAAAACGTTCACCGGGGAAAATGTTTATTAAACTTATGGAAAATAAAAAGGAAACATTTAAAAAATCAAAATGTGACGTGCATCCAACGGCAATAAGTACAAGGGACGTGCATGCGTGCGTTTTAAAGTCTCTGCCCCACTAGAGTAACAACACATTAAGGACGAACACGAGCAACTAAAATTTATTTTCCGTCGGAGGGAGGGTTTCGGTCACAGCGAGCTCCCAAGCTACTGTTCATCCCCAATTTTATCTGATTGCAAATCCGAATCTGGTTGTTTTTGTTTGCCACTGCCAGATTCCGAGTTTGAGTCCTATGGCTGATCCACCGCTACAGAAGATTTCAATCTCAGGTCCTACTCTGGCAATGATAATGCAGCGGTTTAACGCCTCAAATGCAGACTGCGATGGCCTCCTCTTCGGCCACGTACAGTCCATCTCCTCCCTAAATTTAGCAGACAACGACGACGAAGTCGGCGTTCGCGAGGACCTTGTGGCCACCATAACTGGCTACAGCAGCTGCGGCTTCATCCAGACGTTCTACGACGCCGCGGGGCGAGTCGATCAGGCCAAATTAGCGAAGCTTGTTGGTGAAAGAGATAGCAGAAACCAGGACCCGCTAATCGGCTGGTATATCGCGCGCAGAAACACCCCTCTCAGGCCCTCTTTGCGAGAATCCGCTGTAACAGCCCGTTTAAGAGCATCGGAAACTCGCCCTCCGGCTTTCCCTGACAATGCCGGAGCCGCTTCCAGGGTTTCTGACGGCGGATTACAGCGAAGCGTCTCGCCCAGGGTTTTACAAAGTACTTTAGGGCTACCGTACTCAGAATCGAGCAGCGGTTCGCATTCCAGCCGGAGTCCAGTCAGAGAAAAAGATGTCACCAAAGATAAAGTTCAACAGCAGCAGCCGCTTAAAAAGGCCTGTGGAATCCCCACTTCTTCGCCCTGCTTGTTTTTTATTTTTTCAGAGTCAATTAACCATCAATTCATCCACACGCACGAGTACAGAGCCTTTCAATACCGCGCTAGGGGCAAAGGATTTTATTTCGAGGCCAAGAGTGTCGATATTGTCAACATAGGGCCTGGGTTTCGCAGCCAGTATAGTGTTTTCGCGCCGGTTTCTGGTTTTCCCTTGCTGCCCGGTAGCTTGGAGGCCCCGGCAGAGGACACCGCTGACAGCCGAAGCGGCAGGGAGGATAAGAATTGGCAGAAAAGTAGACAGGGCAGCGGTAAATTGAGCGCTAGTGGGGTGGGCAGAGAACAGGGTGCATTGGACATGTATTCTTCGGGGTTTTCGGTGGATCGGTTGGCCAGATTGGCAGGATCAGATGCGGACCATCGGGTCTCCGAGCTCGAAGAGCTCTACAGGGGGATGGTTTCAAAGCTTGAGTATCTGGCAAAGCAGGTGGGGGAGAGCTCAGTAGCGGTGGCTGAACAGGCAAGTTTTCTTTTGTGTATGAAATTGATCACCCCGGTCGTCATTTTTGGGGAAAAAATTGATATTCTCGGAATCTTATGCACTGTCAATCAATTAGACTTTTCAAATCGGGCGAATTTAATTGCCACGAATTGAATAGATTCCAACAGGCAATTTTTCTTTGATAAAATTCATATAAAATTTCATTCGCACTCCCTTTTTTTTGTTGTTAAACGAGAAAACAAACACATAGAGATATAGTTCACCAATGCCTTAAGTTAATGCATAGCCTCATGGGTTAGCTTAGCAGGTTGAAATGCCTGCCCAAGCACATTGCTGACGGGGTCTTAGATCACGTGTTTAAATTGGGTAGGCCCTCAGTATTATCAGTCACTGTTTCGGTTGGCAGTTGAGCCACCCTTCATCTAGATACTCTAGGAAAGGGGGATCCCATGAGATTTTCCTAGAAAAAAAGGGCCAGTCAATGCTATATGCATCAATGGGAAATCTAATGGGAAGAACTCATGGTTGCTGCCGTGAGAAGTCTGACGAGAAATTTGGCTGAGAACTTGCTGCAGCTAACTGGAGAATTCATTCACTGAACTCAATGGTAGGTTTTATCATTTTTTTGCATTGGCCGTTATTTTGAATTTCATTTTTGCTGAACACAAACACAGATCTGGTGACATGGTTATTAATATCAGACTATGGTGCCTGGATATTGTTGATATTTGGCAGCACTTTCTGGACTAGGATTTGTGTTACTGTTTGCTCCATCTCGGTTTTCTTTGTGATGTTAACATGCTTTTTAAATGTCAATTCATGGAAATTGTACATAGATATGGTAATCGAGATAGTTTTGTTCCATAAGTCAGGTACATTCCAGTCCACTGTGTTGAGAATTTGGTAGGGTGGTGATTAATTCAAATTCTCTCCTTGATAATTACTTGTGATCTTACTTTACTTATGTATTCTCTTCTTAGCTTATTACGTCTTTCATCAAGTCAACTACCAAAAACACAAAAGACAAGTTTAGGCTCTTCAAGCCAGGGCCAAAACCTCTCCCTCTTGGAGAGGAAAACCCACGAGAAATTCTTCTCATAGACTTTCAAATGACAAGTACCATGACCATGACTCAGACCCTTGACCTTTATATGCCTCCAAGACCTTGACAATGCTCCTTTAATAACACCTTCTTTTCTGCACCTTCTTGCGCTGATCTGCACCGTTCAACTCCAGCCTTAGGGAGTTTTGCACCAACACTAGGAAAACTCGGTTCCTAGCCCCAAACAATGAGCTCCTTCTTCTGCCCTTCCTTGATATGGCCTCGGCCTTTTATAGACTTCTCCTCTACCTTCCTTTTAATGCCTGTGATGCCAAGCACTAAGTTCTTTACTCGCTGAGATGCCTCTTCTTCACCCTGTGTATATCTTCTATGAAGGTCAAGTCTCTATTGCACACCTTGCAATCTTCCCTACCTCGATTCCTAATTATCTTCTTCAATACAGTATAGACATCCTCTTCCACATTATATAGGAGACTTGTTTCACACTAAGAATGCTCTTCGGCCTACTAGTTACAATCCTTTATTTCACACTCTTTCACAGAATTGTAACCGAGATACTTACACCAAAGCAACTCCTTTTATCTGTCTTTCAGGTGAAGACTAGAATGATGTGTCTATCCATTCTCTCCACATGGCCTTCACTAAGACTTGCGACTGTTAGTCCTGGTTTAGTGCATGGCACATGTATTAGAGAATCATATACGTCACTCCCTCTTAACTCAGGAAGGACATACTTCAAATTTCTTCCAAGTAAGAAACTTACCACCAGGCTCCCTCTCAACCAGGGTCCTGCAGTAACAGTGGTGAGACACCCAACTGCTCATGAAGAATTCCTCCCCTCGATGTCATGGATTTCGATATTGAGGAATCTTCAACTTTCGGCTTCATAGGGCATAGTTCATCCATCACTTTCATCTGCAAGTCATGTCAACTATCAGAAAGTGATTCATCAATCTTCCTCATCTGGTCCACCTTTATGCCACGCTGCTTTCCTTTGAACCATCTCTCAAGGATCTTACATCCTTCTACATGATTGGCAGCCTTGCATAAACTTATCCAGATAAACATATACATAAGTGTTGAAAAGTGTAACTAGGATCAGTCTTCATATTGACTATGTAATTATGTATTTATATAAAGAAGAAGACAAAAATAATAAAATGTATTTTTGTTATGCTTGCTTCATGGGTTTCATAAGCAAGGTTTTATTATAGGTCAATAGACTTCTTCTTGATGTCTATTAGGATTTGTCTTCTGGTTATAAATGTATTCTAGAGTCATGTATATGAAGTGTTTAGTCAAAAGGATATGCCCCAAGACCTTGTCATTTATTTGTGAAGGAATGGCTCATGACAACCCTCATTAACGTTGGAATATATGCTCTCCATGTCGGCCTCTGGACAGTGGTAAAGTCGACCTACAAAGCAAATTGTAGGGTCGTCCTAAATAAGGAACAATGCACTATATATTGATGGATCTGCGGATCATTTTAGAGACAAGTTTTTGCGGATTGCTCTGAAGAAAAAGTGCAGATCAATCAGAAGACACTTCGGCAACCCTGTGGTTGAATGCAGACATAAAGACAACGGACAAATCTGATATATTCAGACTATGCTACAGGCCGGAAGCATTGCGGATAGTTCTGAAGGAGAAGAGTGCGAATCACAAGGAAGGAATTGCGGATTAGTTTGAAGGGAGCCTGAATGTGTAGCAAGAAATGTGGTAACGTGCACCCGAAAGGTTTGAGATATACATCTATCTAAGGAAGGCATTCATACGATATACTGTGAGGTATAGCGAAGTCAAAAGGTACTGAAGTTTGGTTAATGCATATCTGAACTGGAAGTGCAAAAATAAAAGGAAGGTAAATTTGTGATTTACCTTCCTATTTACATTACATAAAAGAAAGTAATATATCTCAAGTGAATTTGTCTCCAATATCTGAACAAGCAAGGAGTGTTTGGGTAATCGAAGGCTAAATCAAGGAAGATAATCTTAGAGACCAAATTCTCTAGTGTTGGTGTAGATCAATGCAAGTAGGTGTAGAAAAGAAGCAGTGACAAGGTCTTGGAAGCATACATAGGTCAAGGGTATGAGTCTTGGTCATGGTACTTGTCATTTGAAAATCGATAAGAAGAATTTCTCGTGGGTTTCCCTCTCAAAGAGGGAGAGCTTTTGCCCTGGCTCGAAGAGCCTAAATTTGTGTCTCTTGTATTTTGGTAATTGACTTGATGAAAGACTAAATAAGCTAAGAAGAGAAGACATAAGCAAAATCAAGTAAGCTCACAAGTAATTATCAAGGAGAGAATTTGAATTAATCACCGCCCCTCCAAATTCTCAAAACGGTATCAGAGCTAAGGTGCTAAAATACAAAGTCTACTTAGCAAGGAGGCACTCAAGAAAGCAAGAATCAAAGTCAAGGTCAAAGTTTGCTTTGAAAAGTCAAATCAGTTTGCAAGGAAGATTCTCAAGCTATTTCAAGAAAGATCTTCAATCTCAATCAAAGGATCAACTCATCAAGAAGATAAATCTTTGCCATCAAAGATTTATATTCAAGACATTGTTGGAAGAAACATCATCTTTTGGAGACATCCTTTATCATCAAGGATCGAAGAACACCTACATTGGAGATTTCAATCTAAGAAGAAGCTCCTGACTTCATCTTCATCATCATCAAGGAAGCTGCAAGTTGCTCTACTCAAGTAAGTATCTATGACCTTATTTAAATATGTCAAGATGACTTATTGTAAAGAGAGCAACAAATTGTTTGGGTCATCAAACTTTAGTGCATGGAAGAAGAGGACAGATTTGAATCTAATTGAAGACAAAGTTATGGACTACATCGAAGGATCTACAATTCAACCCTCGAAAGAAGATGCTCCAGCTCATGCCAAGTACATGAAAGGAGAAATCAGAGCCCAGATGATTCTCATAGAATCCATTAAGGACTCACTCATACCCTATCTATCAAAACTAAAAACTACAAAAGAAATATATGAGAAATTGGTGGAGCTATTCTTTGTGAGTACTGTAGGAGAAGCAATCTCTCTGAGACAAGAACTATACAAAATGAAATTTTCAAAAGAAGGAATCACTTCATACTTTATGAGGATTTCTGAAATAAGAGATCAACTGCATTAATTGGGAGAAGTAATGTCTGATACTGAGATGACATAGTGGTGCTGAATGCTCTACCAGAAGAATGGGGACACTTCACTTCAACCTTTTACGAGAAGAAAGAAGCAACACCATTCCACGAGTTATGGTCTCTATGTAAAATAGAGGAAACAAGACTAAAAGCCAAAGTTGATACAGGATCAAGTGAAGGGAATCAAGCCTTTGCCGCCATGTCCAGGAAGAAAGGAAGATTCAGAAAATTTGGTCCTCAGAATAAAAGAAGAAAAATGGACAAAGTACTATGCTTTGGATGTAATGAACTTGGGCATTATAAAAGGGATTGTCCTAACTCTGGAAAGGAGAAGAGGAAAAAGGAAGAAGCCCATGTCACAGATGGAAGGGAAGAACCTGATGCAAAGAAATCTAAGAAAGAAGAAGCGAGAGATCTCTATTATGATTGAGATCATCTTCCTCTTTAAGTGATTTCTGTTGGTTGTAAAATAGTATGATAGGATGCAATGTATATTAATAGCATCATGATAGAAGCATGGTAGGAGCTCTTGGTGAAACAACTCCTGAAAAACCTCACTGATAAACAATATTGATGGAAGGTAGACATCAAGATCAAGGGTCATCATTCAATAATCAAAGTGGAAACAGGTGCTGACATTTTCTAATGGAGTTCTCTATGGACTCACTGGTTAGAAAGAAAGCATAAAGGTTTCATCGAGAATCCTATGCTACAAAATTATGGGATTAGGATGTGATGACATATTGATGAAACAGGTCAATGGAGTGAAGTTTCTCATTCTAGTAAAATTGCTACAAGATGACTCAAAGGAAAAAGTCACGAGGTATATATATTTATATGCTGACACTATATGTTGTGAAGTGATGTCATATGGTTGCAGATAATAGACTTTTATCTTTAGAGGTATGATCAGAGAAAGGAGGATCTCTTCCATTACGCAAGTTGTCATTATCAAATGAAATCAACATAATATATCCTCATATGGAATATGAGGTGGTTGTATACAAACAAGGAACTAGAAATTGGAAGTTCCTGGGAATGAAGATGTGTGGAGAAAGAAACGAAGAGATGATGAAGTGCAACCATGTCAAGAGGCAATTATCATCCAGAAGCCAAGAAGATGTGACTAGGAGATCTTCTGGGAGGATATGTAGACACTGATAGAAGTCTGGTAAACAAGAAGACCCTTGACAAGACATATCTTTAGGAGATGTGTCAATCTGAATAGAGGATGTCGATGCCTATAGGAATATGTCATGGTGAAAGATCATCACTGAGGTAACTTTTGATTTAAAAGTTCATATGTATATGTTTATCTGGATGAGTTTATGCAGGGCTGCCAATCATGTGGAAGGATGTAAGATCCTAGGGAGATGGTTCGAAGGAAAGCAATATGGCATAAGGGTGGACCAGATAAGGAAGACCGATGAATCACTTTTTGATAGTTGACATGACTCGTGGATGAAAGCGATGGATGATTTGTGCCCTATGAAGCCAAAGGTTGAAGATTTCTTAATGTCGAAATCCATGACATTGAGGGGAGGAATTCTTCATGAGCAGCTGGGTGTCTCACCATTGCTACTGCAGGTCCCTGGTTGAGAGGGACCCTGGTGATAAGTTTCTTGCTTGGAAGAAACTTGAATGTATGTCCTTCCTAAGTTAAGAGGGAGTGATGTATATGATTCTCTAATACATGTGTCATACACTAGACCAAGATTAACAACTGTAAGTCTTAATGAAGGCCATGTGGAGAGAATGAATAGACACATCATTCTGGTCTTCACCTGGAAGATAGAATGGAGGATTGGTTAGTCATTTGGCATTCAATACTCTTTGAGAATGTTATAGGACATTCAATATAAGAGTAGTCGGGTACTGATATTCTTTGAGGGTTGGCTACCCAAGAGAAGAATAGTCCAAGAAGGACATACTCTGGGAACACCTGAGTGGAGTATGTGCCTTGGAGAGACAATGACTGTGGTGTCTATAAGTCACGTGTCTTGCCAACATTGTAGCCCATTATCTCGTTGAGAGATGGGGCTGTTAGTCAAGGCCTTGCACTAGGACAATGTTGGTTGATATGATGCTATACAGATGCGATTACCAATCCGATTCTTCTTATGAGATTCTTCAGTTTGAAAGTGACCATGTACCTGTATGAATACCTCCCTAGTTAAGAGGGAGTGTTGAAAAGTGTAACTAGGATCGATCTTCATATTGACTATGTAATTATGTATTTATATAAAGAAGAAGACAAAACTAATAAAATATATTTTTGTTATGCTTGCAGGTTTCATGAGCAAGGTTTTATTATAGGTCAATAAACTTCTTCTTGATGTCTATTAGGATTTGTCTTCTGGTTATAAATGTATTCTAGAGTCATGTATATGAAGTGTCTAGTCAAAAGGATATGCTCCAAGACCTTGTCATTTATTTGTGAAGGAATGGCTCATCACATCCCTCATGACAGCCCTCATGACAACCCTCATTAACGTTGGAATATATGCTCTCCATGTCGGTCTATGGACAGTGGTAAAGTCGACCTACAAAGCAGATTGTAGGGTCGGTCTAAATAAGGAACAATGCACTATATATTGATGGATCTGTGGATCATTTTAGAGAAGTTTTTGCGGATTGCTCTGAAGAAAAAGTGCGGATAAATAAGAAGACACTTCGGCAAACCTGTGGTTGAATGCAGACTTCAAGACAGGGGACAAATTTGATATATTCGGACTATGCTACAGATTGAAAGCATTGCGGATAGTTCTGAAGGAGAAGAGTGCGGATCATAGTGAAGGAATTGTGGATTAGTCTGAAGGGAGCTTGTATGCGTAGCAAGAACTGTGGTAACATGCACTCGAAATGTCTGAGATATACGTCTATCTAAGGAAGGCATTCATATGATATATTGTGAGATATGGCGAAGTTAAAAAGGACTGAAGTTTGGTTAATGCATATTTGAATTGAAAGTGCAAAAATAAAAGGAAGGTTCCTATTTACTGTACATAAAAGAAAGTAATATATCTCAAGCGAATCTGTCTCCAATATTTGAACAAGCAAGGAGTGTTTGGGTAACCGAAGCCTAAATCAAGGAAGATAATCTTAGAGACCGAGTTCTCTAGTGTTGGTGTAGATCAGTGCAAGTTGGTGCAGAAAAGAAGGATCAGCGTTGGAGGTCGACAAAGAAGCAGTGACAACGCCTTGGAAGCATACACAGGTCAAGGGTCTGAGTTTTGGTCATGGTACTTGTCATTTGAAATCTATAAGAAGAATTTCTTGTGGGTTTTCCTCTCCAAGAGGGAGAGGTTTTTCCCTGGCTCGAAGAGCCTAAATTTGTGTCTCTTGTATTTTGGTAATTGACTTGATGAAAGACTAAATAAGCTAAGAAGAGAAGACATAAGCAAAATCAAGTAAGCTCACAAGTAATTATCAAGGAGAGAATTTGAATTAATCACCGCCCCTCCAAATTCTCAACAATAAGAACTTTTAAATCAAAAGTTACCTCAGTGATGATCTTTCACCATGACATCTTCCTGTGGGCTTCGACATCCTCTTTTCAAATTGACACATCTCCTAATGATATGTATTGTCAAGGGGCTTCTTCTTTACCATACTTCTATCAGAGTCCACATATCTTCCGAGGAGATCTCCTAGTCACATCTTCTTGGCTTCCATATGATAACCGCCTCTTTAAATGGTTTCACTTCACGATCTCTTCAATTATTTCTACGCACAGCTTCATACCCAGGAACTTCCAGTATCCAGTTCCTTGTTTGTATACAACTACCTCATATTCCATATGAGGACATATTTAATTTCGTCTGTTAGTGGTAACCTGTGCACCGTAAGAGATCCTCCTTCATAGATTATACTTCTAAAGATAGAAGTCCATTAACTGCAACCATATGAGATGACTTCACAACATCCAGTGTCAGCATATAAATATATGTACCTCACACCTTTTCCCTTTGAGTCATCCTGTAGCAATTTTACTAGAATGAAGAACTTCATTCCCTTGACCTATTTCATCAATATGTCATCATATGCTATTTCCAGAATTCTGTAACATAGAATTCTTGATGAAACCTTTTGCTTTCTTTCTAACCAGAGAATTCATAGAGAACTCCATTAGAAAATGTTAACACCTGTTTCCATATTGATCATTGAATGACGACCCTTGATCTTGATGACTGCCTTCCATCAATGTTGTTTATCAGTGAGGTTTCCAGGAGTTGCTTCACCAAATTCTCCTTTCATGCTTCTATCATGATGCTATTAATATACATTGCTTCCTATTATTCGACAACCAACAAAAATCCCTTGAGGAGAAAGATGATCATAAAGATCTTTCACTTTCTTCTTTCTTAGATTTCTTTGCATTAGGTTCTTACCTTTTATCTGTGACATGGGCTTCTTCCCTTTTCGTCTTGTCCTTTCTAAATTTAGGACAATCTCTTTTATAATGCCCAAAATCATTACATCCAAAGCATCGTGCTTTGTCTATATTTCTTCTCTTATTCTAAGGACCAAATTTACCGAATCTTCATTTCTTCTTGGACATGGGCTGCAAAGGCTTGATTCCCTTTACTTGATCCTGTATCAGATTTGGCTTTCAGTCTTGATTCTTCTATCTTACCTAGACCTTGGAATGGCATGGCTTCTTCTTTCCCATCTATGCTGGAAATGAAACCTCTCCATTCTATCGGTAGAGCATTTTGTACCATAGTGAGTATTTCTCCATCAGACATTACTTCTCCCAATTTCTGTAGTTGATCTCGTATTGCGATAATCTCCATCAGATATGGAATTATTCCTTCCTTTCTTGACATTCTCAATTTGTATAGTTTTTGTCTCAGGGATATTATTTCCTTTGCAGAACCTTTCGAGAACTGTTCCATCAATTTATCATATATTTCTTTTGAGGATTCTGGGAATGAGAGAGTCCTTTATGGATTCTATAAGAATCCTTCGGGCTCTTGTGTCTCCCTTCATGTATTTGATATATGCTACAATGTCTTCTTTTGGAGGTTGAATTGTAGTTCCTTCGATGAAGCCCATAACTTCATTTTCAATGTAATCAAATCTGTCCTTTTCTTCCATGCACTAAAGTTTGAGGACCCAACCAACTTGTTGCTCTCTATACAATAAGTCATTTTGACAGATTTAGATAAGGTCATAGATACTTACTTGAGTAAGGTGACTTCCACCTTCCAGTGACTTCCTTGAAGATGATGAAGATGAAGTAAGGAACTTCTTCTTAGATTGAATTCTCCAATGTAGGTGATCTTGGATCCTTGATGATAAAGGATGTCTCCAAAAAGATGATGTCTCTTCCAACAATGTCTTGAATATAAATCTTTGATGACAAAAATTATCTTCTTGATTAGTGGATTCTTTGAAGAATCTTCCTTGCAAATTGATCTGACCTTTTAACCCAAACTTTCATCTTTGCTTCCTTGAGTGTCTTCTTGTCAAGTAGCCCTTGTGTTCAGCACCATAGCTCTGATACCATGTTGAGAATGTGGTAGGGCGGTGATTAATTCAAATTCTCTCCTTGATAATTACTTGTGATCTTACTTTACTTATGTATTCTCTTCTTAGCTTATTACGTCTTTCATCAAGTCAATTACCAAAAACACAAAAGACACAAGTTTAGGCTCTTCAAGCCTGGGCCAAAACCTCTCCCTTTTGGAGAGGAAAACCCACGAGAAATTCTTCTTATAGACTTTCAAATGACAAGTACCATGACCATGACTCAAACCCTTGACCTTTATATGCATTCCAAGACCTTGACAATGCTCCGTTAATAACACCTTCTTTTCTGCACCTTCATGCACTGATTTGAACCATTCAACACCTGCCTTTGGTAGCTTTGCACCAGCACTAGGAAAACTCAGTTCCTAGCCCCAAACAATGAGCTCTTTCTTCTGCCCTTCCTTGATATGGCCTCGGCCTTTTATAGACTTCTCCTCAACCTCCCTTTCAGTGCCTGTGATGCCCAGGACCGAGTTCTTTACTTGCTGAGATGCCTCTTCTTCACGCTGTGTATATCTTCTATGAAGGCCAAGTCTCTATTGCACACCTTTCAATCTTCCCTTCCTTGATTCCTAGTTATATTCTTCAGCACTGTATAGAGATCCTCTTCCACATGGCATAGGAGACCTGTTTCACACTAAGAATGCTCTTCAGCCTGCTAGTTACAGTCCTTTACTTCGCACTCTTTCACAGAATTGTAACCGAGATACTTACAACAAAACAACTCCTTTTATCTTCGATGAACAAGCTCCCTGTTCATACCAAAACGCAGACCTATACTCATAATTCTTCAGACTTGTCTGAAATTTGTCTCTCCATATGAGCTACAGACAGACCTTTATATAGAGTGCATCTTTTAGGATTTAGGCCGACCTGACTGACTCAGGGTAGGCCGACATCATCATAGCTCATAGCCAACTTGAAGGGCTTGTCTTCCAGTGTTAAGGAAGCTGTCTTGAGGGCTGCTTTGAGCATCATTCTGGAGCCATTTTCTTCAAGGTCTTCAGGCATATTCTTTTGACTAGACTCTTCAGATACATGACTCTTAATTACATTTATAACCAGAAGACAAATCCTAATAGACATCAAGAAGAAGTCTATTGACCTATAATAAAAACTTGCTCATGAAACCCATGAGGCAAGCATACCAAAAATATATTTTATTATCTTTGTCTTCTTCTTTACATAAATACATAATTGCATAGTAAACTTGAAGACCGATCCTAGTTACACTTTTCATCTGTAAATTTATGTAGATGTTCTATGCATGATGCAACTTTACTTTTTACTACAACAATCACATAAACACTCAAGTAAAATGCTGATAGAACATACCAGTGGATCTACAGAAGAAAAACCAGAAACAGAAAAATGTGGTGGTGCGTTACGACGGTCAACAGGATGCTTCAACCAACAAAGTCTTCTTGGTCAGCCAACCCAGCATGTGTCACAACAGTGCTCAAAACATCCACACGACCAACTCAAAGTCAACCCCAGAAAAGTCAACGCTGTCCAGAAAAGTCAATGCAGGACATCAGTAAGAAAGTCAACGCATCTCGGTCTTCGGTCAACCTTTTGACCTCGGTTCTTGTGCCAATATGTTCGGCCTTCCAAAATTGAAGTCTCCACCAAAATTCAGCCTCTTTGGACCATGCGTTGACCAAAGTCAATGCTGGTCAAACTTGCGTGGAAACCCTAGCTATAGTAAATTCGTCCTTCTTTGCCACGTGTGAATCGAAACTGCTTCCAGGGAGCTCGTACTAAATCAGAAGAGGAGATGATGTGTGAGGATGAGATGAGTGAAAAATTCCTCCAACGTTGACTCTATTTATATCAATAACTAAGGTGTGTGACACATCTACTGGGGGTGTAAAACCTTAAGACCGACTTGCACATATTTGAAATTATTAAAAATAAAGTCAAAATAAATGTTCTGCTTATCGGATTAAGATCAATTTTAGATTGATCTTACACCTCTCCGAATGAGGAACCCAATAAAAATATTGGTATCTTCATCTGAGCATCACAACATGGAGTTTGGACCTAGTTGTCCAATTTTAACACTCCCTCTCAACTAGGGAGAACTCCATCCACCTGTGCAATTAAACATCGTGCGTCATCCCGCCGTAACTTGCTTTGCTGGCCTCTTTATTTTACATTAGAAGTGGGTCAGTCACAAAGACATCATTCCCTGGCTGACAGATTCAGCCCAGAGGTCCGAAACCTCTATCGGACTCACAAAGAGTCTCATACTAACTCGAAGTTGGTTTACCTGACCCGAAGTCAGTTGGAGGTTCGAAACCTCATTATACTTGATCCTAAATCAAGTGGTTGGACCGTGCCATCCTAGATAGAGAGTACGACAATCTCCGACGTGTCCATCAGTCTTTGCTACTAGTCTCTAGCTTTTCCCACCTCATTGGCCAAATGAGAGGTACTTCCCATGAGCCTTGAACTCAATGGGTAGGATGCATACGGGGCACAAATAATGAGTGGTGAACCAACTCAATAATCACAATGGCGGGGCCCAAGCACACCAACAAGGTTTGGCAAGCCTAGCCCTGTGGTTGCTTATAGCTTCGAGAAGCTATCCCCAAAACCCCCCAGAGCTCCTAGAGCTCATCGTCCAACAGGACCCTTAGAATAGGGTCGTTCCACAATACCAAGACTCTCACGGAAGGTTACGAACTTGACCTTCCCCATAGACTTAGTGAGAATATCCGCGACCTGCTCATCAGTTCCTATATGATCGAGCCTTATGGTGCCTCGCTGTACCATATCTCGGATAAAGTGGTACCTGAGATCAATATGCTTGGATCGATCGTGGAACACTGGATTCTCGGACAAGCAAATCCCACTTTGGTTATCACAGAGTATCACGGTGGTATTTAGCACACGTCCGAACAGTTCACTAAAGAGCTTTCGCAACCAAACTGCTTCACAACAGGCCATACTCGCTGCAATTTATTCGGCCTCGGTGGTGCTCAAAGCCACCGACTTCTGCTTCCTGCTCATCCATGAGATCGAAGCAGAACCAAGATTGAAGCAGCATCCCGATGTGCTCTTACGATCCACCACACTGCCAGCCCAATCGGCATCAGTATATCCACGGAGTGTCACACTCCCGGCAGTGTATCTCAACCCATGGTTTATCGTGCCCCGAAGATATCTCAGAAGATTCTTGGCACCAACCCAGTGAAAGTGATGAGGCTCAACCATCTGTTGACTCAAAGTGTTCACTGCAAAACATATATCTGGACGGGTGTTCACTAAGAACATCAGGGCCCCTACGAGTTGATGATACTCAGTAGGATTTGCCAATACGGGCCCAGCAGTGCTGCCACTCAACTTCTTGAAGTTGAGCTCCATCGGTGTCGACACGGACTTGCAGTCCACCATACTAAATCTTTCCAGAAGCTTCACAATGTATTTTCCTTGAGAAAGGAAAATCTCGCCAGGTCTCTACTAGACCTCTAGGCCTAGGAAATAGTGCATCAGTCCTAGATCCTTCATTTCGAACTCAACAACGAGCTTCCTCTTTCGCTGATGAATGAGAGGATCAACACCTGTCAGGAAGAGGTCATCCACATACAACACCGGAATGAGAGGCTTCCCCTTTACAACCTTGAAGTAAAGGTTCGGATTAGCATTACTTCGAGTGAAGCCCAACTTCATCAAGTAGCTATCTATCCTGGCGTACCAAGCTCTGGGTGCTTGCTTTAGCCCATAGAGGGCTTTCTTCAACCTGCAGACATGGGTGTCCCGATCCTGGACTTCTAACCCCAGAGGTTGCTCCACATATACCTCTTCCTTTATCACACCATGCAGAAATGCGGTCTTCACATCCATCTAATGAAGACTCCATCCTTGCGTAGCAGCAAGGGCTATAATAGATCGAATGGTGGTATATCGTGCCACAGGTGCAAATATGTCATCATAATCTATGCCTTCCTTTTGAGAGAAGCCACGGGCAACGAATCTTGCCTTGAACTTTTCAGCAGTTCCATCAGATCCATGCTTGATCTTGTAGAGCCATTTCGAGGTGACAACTGCTTTGTCCTTCGGTCTTGGAAGCACATCCCAGACATCATTCTTCATTATGGACTCATACTCTTCGTGCATAGCATCCTTTCAGAGTTGATGCTTTACGGCTTCCTCAAAATATCAAGGCTCAGATTGTACAATAGAACTCATGGCTGCTAGATACCCTTGGTATCTACTCGGCTTCTTGCTTTCACAGAATGTCCCCCTTGGGGCCGCATGTCCCTCAACATCTTCGAGAGTGCCCAGAGACATGATGGTCTCTTTCCCAGTGAAGGAGGTGGATCAATCGGGTCCATTGGTTCTTCAACATCAGACCGTTTCATCCTTCGGTTCCTCTTGATTTCCAGGCCTTGCTTCATGATCTTCCTTAGATCTCGGAAGATTGACTACTTTACTCAAGGAAGTATCTTCGTCAAAAGTGACATCGTGGCATATCTCCACTTCCCTTTGACTAGGCACATAGACTCTAAAGGCCTTAGAAGTTTCACTATAGCCCACAAACATTCCTTTCTTCCTAGAAGCATCCAACTTGCTACTCTTTTCTTTCGGCTCATGAAAGTAAACAGGACATCCAAAGACTCTAAAATGTGAGACGTTAGGTTTCTTACCAGAGAAAACCTCTTCGGGATTTTTGGATCTAGAGTGGAATGCGGGCATCGGTTTTGTATGTACACAGCAGTGTTTGCAGCTTCTCCCCACAGAAACATCAGTAGACCTTGGTCACATAGCATGGCATGGGCAACTTCCACAATGGTCCTGTTCTTTCGTTCAACAACACCATTTTGCTCGGGAGTATAGATTGTTGTGGTCTCCCTCTTGATGCCAGCTTCTCTGCAAAAGTCCTTGAACTCATTTGTCTCATATTCAGTGCCATTATCAGTTCTCAAAATCTTGATCTTCTTCCTTGTCATATTTTCCACCAAGGCTTTGAAGGTACGAAACCACATGAAAGCCTCATCCTTCTTCTTTAAGAAGTATATCCAGGTTTTGCTAGAGAAGTCATCTATGAACGTCATATAATATGAACATCCTCCCAAGGATGTCACGGGCAGCATACCAGATAGATCAGAATGGATCAATTGCAGGACATTCGATGTCTTTGTGACACTTGAGGAGAAAGGTCCCCTTGTATGCTTTCCTTCGGCACAACGCTGGCATACACCTTCATGATTATTTGGAAACTCGGGCATCCCTATCACCACCTTCCTTGCTTCGGGGGAAGGGCTTTGTAGTGAAGGTGTCCAAACCTTCGGTGCCATAGTTCAGCCTGTCAGATAGTATCGCATGTCATAGCTCCCAGTGGACTTCCTCCAACCTGGTAGAGTGTATCAACTCTAAACCCAATCGAGATAGCTTCCTTGAAGCTCTTCTTCCACATGAGCACCTTTCCATCAATGAATGCCACATTGAAACCTTTGTCTTCCATGGCCGATATAGACACAAGGTTCTTCTTCAAATTTGGTACATAGAGTACATCCTGCAAGTGGAGGACGTGACCTTGAGACAAGTGGATGGTCACAGTCCCTGCCCCTTTCACGGGATATGTGGCATTATCTCCAAGGATAATTTCCAGATTAGTATCCTTCTCAACCATATCAGAGAGTGCTTCCTTGAACCTAGTGATGTGCCTTGAGGCACCACTATCTATCAACCAGACATCCATAGTGTCGGGTGGAGATGCAACAGAGAGGGGCAGATACAAGAATGTATTCATTTCTTTTATCAACAACATGTGATTCCTCATACCTGGAGTTTCTTAACCTTTTGAAAGGTTGATCTTTTCCGCCGGAGGGAGCCTTCCTTTTTCCCTTGAACCTGTTGTTCCTTTGATTGCCATTCCTCCGGTTGTTGTTGTTATCATCACCATTGGGAGAATCCTTCTTGAAAGGACATTCTCTAGCATGGTGACAAGGCCCATGACAAGTGAAGCACTTGCCCTTCTTTCCTTGGGCCCCTCCTTTTCCCTTGATCTTTGGACCAGTAGAGTTCTTCTTTCTAGAATGAGCAGCGTATGCAACATTTCCTTCATTTCCATACTCCTTCATTCTTGATTCTTCTTGAACGCATCTCGATAGTACTTCGTCAAAGTCAGGTATCACATTATTACTTAGAATGGTAGTGTTGAACACATGCCATTTGGATGAGAGCCCTCCAAGTGCAGTGAGTACCATCTCTCGATCAACTATTGTCTCCCCAATAGCCAACAAATTGTTCTTGATCTCGATCAGCGTCAGAAAGTATGATTGGACAGACTCATCCCTGCCTTTCTTCAGATTCTTTAATTGATTCTTGAAGAATAGTACTTGATTCGCATTGTTGGTCTTGAAAATGAGGATCAATTTATCATACATCTCTTTGGATGTGCCCAACTACAGAGATGTAGGCCACCAGACTTTTATGAATGCATTCCCTGATCATCAGCTTTGCTTTGATCTCCCCATTCTTGTACTTTGTTTTGGCAGCAACAGTAGCAGTGGATGGAGGTTCTTGGATTTTACCCTGCACATAGTCCATGACATCTTGGTCTTCCAATTTGAGATCCAATATCATCTTTCAAGCATGGAAGTCATCCTTCCCAGTCAATTTGTCATCCTTGAAGCCATAGTTTGTGGAATCCATTTTCTTCTTTGGTGATTGCAACAAATAGGGTTTGTCTTCATCTCAGCTCTGATACCATGTAAATTTATGTAGATGTTCTATGCTTGATGCAACTTTACTTTTTACTACAACAATGACATAGACACTCAAGTAAAACGCTGATAGAACATACCAGTGGATCTACAGAAGACAAACCAGAAACAGAAAAATGTGGTGGTGCGTTATGGCGGTCAACAGGATGCTTCAACCAGCAAAGTCTTCTTGGTCAGCCAACCCAGCATGCGTCACAACAGTCCTCAAAACAGCCACACGGTCAACTCAAAGTCAACCCCAGAAAAGTCAACACTGTCCAGAAAAGTCAACGCAGGACATCAGTAAAAAAGTCAATGCAGATCGGCCTTCGGTCAACCTTTTGACCTCGGTTTTTGTGCCAATATGTACGGCCTTCCAAAATCAAAGTCTCCACCAAAATTCAGCCTCTTCGGACCATGCGTTGACCAAAGTCAACGTTGGTCAAACTTGCATGGAAACCCTAGCTGCAGTAAATTCGTCCTTCTTTCCCACGTGTGAACCGAAACTGCTTCCAAGGAGCTCGTACTAAATCAGAAGAGGAGATGATGTGTGAGGATGAGATGAGTGAAAAAGTCCTCCAACGTTCACTCTATTTATATCAATCACTGAGGTGTGTGACACATCTGCTGGGGGTGTAAAACCTTAAGGCCGACATGCACATATTTGAAATTATTAAAAATAAATTCAAAATAAATGTTCTGGTCATCGGATTAAGATCAATTTTAGATCGATCTTACACCTCTCCGAAGGAGGAACCCAATAAAAATATTGGTATCTTCATCTGAGCATCACAACATGGAGTTTGGACCTAGTTGTCCAATTTTAACATCATCACACTGGACTATGGTTTTGGCAAGTAGGGTGGTGCTTACTTTGAGGAGAAACTAAGGTTCGAGGCCTATGGACACCTTATCTTCTATTCTCTAATGTGGTATTAAGGAACAAAACAAAAGTAGGCATACATTCCAGTCCACTGGACTATGGTTGAAATGGTAAGTAGGGTGGTGCTTACTTTGAGGAGAAACTAAGGTTCAAAGCATATGGACATCTTGTCTGCTATTCTCTAATGATGTGTTAAGGAACAAAACAAAAGCAGGTATCTTTCACTGGCCACCGTCTGTTCCTGTTTGCTACCCCATAAGGATGAAACTACTGGCTGTGGGATACAGTTAACATAATCTGCAACCTTAATCATCTATACATCAATTTTGTTTTGAAAACAATTCAAAATTCATGGGCTGTCAAGACCCGCTAATTAGACTCTCTGGATTAAGCAAATTTAATTGCCACAAATTGACATGACAGATTCTGAAATATATGATTAATTTTGGACATGCTTTCCAATGATATATGATGGTTCATAATGTTTTCATTCTTGACATTTAATTCGACATATAATTGGATGGAATTTGGAGTTATAAAAAATTCTTCTTAATTCTCTTTGCCAAACTTACAAACACAAACCAGGTGATTAAGTCTGTGACTATTTACCTTTTTCATGTCTTGTTAAAAGTTGATTTTGAGCCACCAGCCATAGTATTTTTTATGAAGTGCTTGATTTTTTTTCCTTTGTTACCTTTTTCGTTCCTGTATCTGAAATTTGGGGTAGAAGACGTCTATCATAGCAGCAAAGTGAATGTGTATAAAGAACATTTTATGGACTATTTGTAATTTTTTTTTTTGATTCGTAAGAAATAGTTTTATATTAGAAGGACAAAATACTAGTTTTATATTAGGAGGACAAAATACGTCGGTATAAAAAAAGTGCTTGAGAGGGCAGAGCATGAGAATGAACAGAGAATCATCAACCTGTATGACTACAAGAAAGCGAAATGGAAACATATTTAAGACTGATTTACAAAGAGATAGAGAAGTTACATGTTTACTGAGTTATGGGATTTGTCTCAAGAGGATCTCTTTTCCTTTTTACTTTTGAACGTTACTCCAACCAGTTGTGTTGACATGGGCTGATGGCACTGGAACAGAGACTGAATCGCCAAAAGGAGTCATGAAATCAAGGTGGTTGGGACTAAGTTCTATACCCTTATCTATGTCAGAATTATCCGATTCATGGAGGTGCTTTAAACTTTGAGAGGTATAAGATGGCACCAAAGCCAAGTCTTTCTCCCTACCACTGCCAAGGGGAACTTGAATGGGCTCCTCTGATTTTGGTTGAGCCATTTTCTTCGCTGAAGCGGCTTATGGCTGCACTGATGCTGCTTACGGGTTGGACATGCAATTTTTTCCTTTGCATACAACCAATCTGAGAGGTTTTTCTTGAGGCTGTTGGATGGAGAAGGGGTCGAGGATTGGATCACACAATTTTTGCCTTTGTATACAGCCTATCTGAGATTCTTTTTTTGAGGCCCTTGGATGGAGAAGGAGTCGGGGATTGTATCATACACTTTTTGCCTTTTTATACAGCCAATCTGAGAGCTTTTTCTTGAGGTCCCTGGATGGAGAAGGGGTCGGGGAAGACAGATATGCATCCCGGAGATGTCTTAGTTTGTTGGCATGATTTACATTTGTATGCTGTGTTTTAATAGTCTAGCAGTGGGGTCTAAGTAAGATCATCCTTTTCTATGCGCATCTTGTCAAGAAACCCATGATTAAGGTTGAGCCTATTATGGATACGAGCAAAGGTGATGAGCCCTTGAACAATTCAAGCCCCATCAACTTTAATCAAACTATCTAGGGAGTTCTTAACAGATGCAAGAAATATGGAGACTGTAGGTGAAGAGGAAGGTTTGGAATTCTTATGCAAATTAGAGTTTTCATGACAGTGAAGGCATTTGGATTAAATTCTAGGAATTGGAGTTGAAAGAGAGACTCTCTCTTCCCCAAAACCAGGGTCCTTGTTTGCACACTTTTTGACAATCCTTTGTAGTTTTAAAAATGATAATGAAGTAACACTTGGAGTAGAGGAGGAGCTCATAGTTGGTAGTCCAAGTCGGATTCAACCACTTGTGTGTTGTTGCATATGGCCAAAGCCCTTAGATTTCTCTAGTATGAAGGAATGATTGATGTTGTTCTTGTTTTTGTTTTTGAAGGAGTAGAAGCCTTAGGCCTCACTACGACCTTGAATGAATTGGGTGAAGAGGAGGAGAGGGCATTGGTGCCTAGGGCTCCTCTCAGAAGGCTTGAAGTCATAAGCACAATAACATCCTTGCTGATGCCATAGTTTGTAAGAAAGAAATAATCCAGGAGTTGCCTTCTTGCATAGAGCAACTTTTGATGTCCTATAGGAATTCCAATTCCTCTCCCTTCATTTTATTTGTGACTCTATGTAACGAACAAGGTTCGAATGCTTAGAGGAATGCTTTGATACCAATGTAGCGAACAAAGTTTGTATACTCAGAGGAATGCTCTGATACCAATGTAATGAACAAAGTTTGTATATTCTGCAATAATCTTCAAAACACTTCGAAGACAAAGACATCCATTGTAGGACAAGTAATTATATATATGAATATTTTGAATACAAGTGAGATGATTACAAATGAGTGTGAGGGCCTGCTTGTATACCTAGGAAAATACCTCTTCACCAATGGTCATGTCCTTAGGGACATACCTCTTTATTAAGAGATTTTTAGTAGATGCAACATTGAGAGATTGGAGCCTTCTAACAACATGAGTAGACGTTACATGTCTTAGAGCACCTTCAAGAATTAGGACATTCGTCAACTTTGACCTAGCTTGAGGATTCCTCATAATGACACCACTAGGCCTAGTATGCCCCTTGGATGGCTTTGACACAACCTAATGGGAAGGACTTGATTCAGAGCCTAGATGAGGATGGATTCCCATTGAGAGACTAGGGAGGGCTTGTTGCACTTGAAGAAGCCCTGACATTGGAGAGGAGGAGGCCTTATTTGACAGTTGGAGACCCATGGACACTACTTGATGGCACTCCAACTACACTTGGGACCCCAAAGGAGGAATTAAGGTGGATTTGGGGGGTCTTCTGTCAAAATTTATATGATCCAGGCACTCTTACACATTTGGACACCTCAACACACCTTGGCATGGCTTTTGGAGCCCTAAAAGGCCATGACATCAACAATTAAAAAGGCTATGGCTCACACCTGCGGGAAATTATGGTCTATTTTGTCATTAGCTAGTGGGTTGGCTTGTAACCCAAGTTCATTTCATGTCAAACTTGTTATTAGTGGTTCCATTAAGCTAAAATACTCGTGGTAAATCTCATATAGGTAAATGTCACCTTCATCTCATTTTCTTCATCAGTTGTGACTATTTCAGCCTTCTTAGAGAAATCGACCTAGCTGAATTTTTGACTTGTATCTCGTGAGATGCGATCTATGGTGGATTTCTACTTATGAAGCTATTCTTTGGCTTCAGAGATGTCATTTTGGAGCAATGAAGGACTTGTTCATGCATTCTATTTTGTAAGTGCACCTTGTATTTGATTGTATTTTGTGGCTATTGTAGTATGGAATGATTAATTATCTAGGGTCTCCATGTGTATTTATCTATGGTGGATTTTTGCTTATGGAGCTATTCTTAGGCTTTAGAGATGTCATTTTGGAGCAATAAAGGACTTGTTCATGCATTCTATTTTGTAAGTGTACCTTGTATTTGATTGTATTTTGTGGCTATTGTATTATGGAATGGTTAATTATCTAGGGTCTTCATGTGTAATTTTATTGTTGAAAAATTATTCTATGGACTCTCGATGATAGTATTGCATGCATTGCCCACTTACAGAATGTGAATGACAATCCCATGGGTTAATCGTCCAACTAGCTCTCCCCATTGATTTTGTTCCCTCACAAAAGTGATAGCTAGGGTTTGTAATCTGGGGTTTCATATTCCCTCATTCCTTGCTAGGGTTTAGTATTTCTCCCAAGTTAGTCGTCCCATAGATTCCATCACCCAAGGTTAAGGTACTGCCCTTAGTCACATGGATGATCACCTTGAAAACATCCATAAAATCACTCCTCAATTTAGAATTTGAGCCTCTCAAGGAAAGTCACTTGCTAGGGCTAGGTCATCTTTTTCAATTAGGGTTGAAGAAGTTGCTTTGCGAAGGGGTTCAACACATGGAGATAGAGTATTTGCCTTAAAATCAATTCATTCCCGTGGCTAATTTCTCTTTTTTAGGGCTAACGTGCTTTTTCCTAGGTAAATTGTGCTCTAGAAAAGCCCTAGTTTGCCCTAGGCTTCAACTTGGGCTTATTGACAACTTCTTGTTCCAAAACTTGAAGGTATACATCTATTTGCATTCAGGCTTTTGTGATCCATAATAATTTTTTTAGAATTTTTTCGGTTAAAATCACATGAGATATAACATTGTAGACGTGTTTCGAACCAACCAGTGTGGTTCATTAATTGAAAGCCTTTTCTTGGCCTTGTGACCCTAGACAAGATACTAGGTGAGAGTTTTTCCACACTCAATGTCACCTCAATTCCCTTGGAGTTTGACTCATATTGATTTCTTTAATTAGTCTATAAAAGCAACAAACTTCTCTCTCTGGTGAATTACTGTAAAGAATCTTGTGAATGGGGAAGATCTCACATCTTTGTCGTAGTCTCCCATTGTGTTGTAACATTGATCTTGTTAGCTATAGACGCGCTGCTGTATCCATCAACACACAATGCTATCACACCATCCATCCATAATAAGTTTTGAACTTGCCTCCATGACATCCCACCTTGCATGTGCCTCCTCAAAGCTAGAAGGCTCATCTAGCCTTTCACTAGTATGTGCAATTGCCGCTAGATCAAGAACTAACATATAAATGCCTTTCTCAAAGCTAGAAGGCTCATCTAGCCTTTCACTAGTATGTGCAATTGTTGCTACATCAAGAACTAACATATAAATGCCATCCTCTCTCACCCTTTTGGCCATAGTCCTTGGACTGGCTAGACTACAATCATTATTGTGCGCTGCTATCCCTCAAATGCAACTCTTCATTATACACTTGTCACGCAGGACATTGAAATACGATTCTTCTTTAATCCAGTAATAAACAAAACATAATGCAACTCAAAAACATCACTTGAAGGACACTGAGAAGAAAAGGAGTCAACTCCTCTTGCAGTATATTTGGTATCATGATCAATCTCCACACTTATGCTTCCATGTTGCTTCTAAATCTTACTAGATCAAGACCTTTCATATGTTATATGTCTGGGAGCTCCAATATACACCTACTATCCAACATGAAAAACAATGTTAGAGGACAATCAAGAGATCAAAGTGATGTCCATCCTAGAAAACTTGCAATATGAAGAAGAACCAACCCTTTCAAGGGTCAAGGTGCTTATTGTGAAAATTTCTGAATGTTACTTATGCAGAAATTTACTGTTAGATCTAGTTATGCTTCTCCTACTTAATTAATTTATTAATGCTGAAACTTCAGATTAACATCGAAGCAAACACATAACGAACTTTCACCAATTCAGCTCTAAAACAAAAAAGTACATGCACACATAGACAACGTGACACAAGGATTTTTTGGACAATAGTCCTCGGAGAAACCCAATGTGGGAAAACCGGTCTTCTGGCTGCTGGAGGGTTTTATTATTAAGAGTTTTTTGAATACAGTATGTTAAATTTGGACAACTAGGTCCAAACTCCATATTAAGATGCTCAGATTAAGAGGCTAATATTTTTGTTGGATTCCTCTTTGTGAGAGGTGTAAAATCCATATAAAATATGTCTTAATCCGATGAGCAGAACTTATATTTTGAATTTATTAATTTTAATAAATTATATGTGCAAGGTCGGCCAGTTTTGTAATGTAGGCTCGCATGCCCAACAGATGTGTCACACACCCTCATGATGGATATATATACAGGAAAAGTTGGAGAGATTTTCATCATCATCACAACTCACATATTCCTCTCTCATCTTAGAGTTCGAGCTACCAAGAAGGACGAGTTTCAGCCACACGTGTGAAGGACGAAGAGGACAAACTGTACGGCTAAGCTGAAGTACGGATTTGCTGCTGCTAGGGTTTCGCAGAAACTTTGACCAGCGTTGACTTTGGTCAACGCTTGGTCCAAACAAGCTGAAAACTTGTGGAAGGTTCGATTTATAAAGGCCGTACTACCTAGCACAAAAATCGAGGTCAAAGGGTTGACCGTTTTGCTGCTGCGTTGACTTTTAGCTTGCTGCCCCTGCGTTGACTTTTCAGGACAGCGTTGACTTTTGCAGAGTTGACTTGGGTTGACTCATCTACAGATTGAAGGGTTGTTGTGACACATGCTGGGCTGGCTGACCAAAGGAGACTTTGCTGGTTGAAGCATCCTGTTGACCGTCGAAACGAACATACACATTTTTCCTGTTTCTGATTTGTCTTCTGTAAGATCTTCTTATATGTTCTATCTGCATTTTTGCTTAACTACTTGTATGATTGCTGAAATAAAAGTGAAATTGCTACTAGCATAGAACATCTACAAAACTTTACATGGTATCAGAGCTGAGGTGAAGACAAACTCAATCTATAGCAATCATCATCGAAGGAAATGGGTTCCACTAGTCTTGAATTCAAGGAGAATGACAAGCTGACTGGAAGTGATGACTTCCATCCCTGGAAGATGATATTAGATCTTAAATTAGAAGATCATGATCTCCTGGATCATGTGACAGGGAGGATTCAAGAACCTCCATCCAATGCCTCTGCTGCTGTTAGAAACAAGTATAAGAAGGGAGAAATCAGAGCAAAGCTGCTGATCAGGGAATCCATAAATAAGAGTCTGGTTGCCTATATATCTGAACTAGGCACATCCAAGGAGATGTATGACAAATTGATACTTATGTTCAAAGTTAACAATGTGAACCAAGTGCTATTCCTCAAGAACAAGTTGAAGAATATGAAGAAGGGCCGAGATGAGTCTGTTCAAACTTTCTTTCTGAAGTTGACCGAAACCAGGAACAATCTGCTAGCTATTGGGGAAATAATAGCTGATCGTGAGATGGTTCTCACTGCACTTGGAGGACTTCCATATGAATGGCAAGTATTCACAACTACTATTCTCAACAATAATACCATTCCTAACTTTGATGAGCTTCTGGCAAGATGTATGCAAGAAGAAACAAGGATGAAGGAATTTGATAATGAAAGAAATGCTGCCTATGGTGCTCATTCCCGAAAGAAGAACTCTGGTGGTTCTAATGACAAAAGAAGGACAAAGACTCAAGAGAAGAAGGGTAAATGTTTCACCTGCCATAGGCCTGGACACTATGCTAGAGAATGCCCCTTCAAGAAGGATTCTCCCGATAGTGACGATAACAACAACAACCGAAGAAATGGGAATCGAAGAAATGACAAATCCAAAGGTAAGAGGAAGGCACACTTTGGAGGAAGCCATCAACCTTCTAAGAGGTCCAGAAATACCAGGTATGAGGAGTCTAATGTTGTTGATAAAAGAAATGAGTATATTCTGGTATCTGCTCTCTCAGCTGCATCTCCGCCCGACACTATGGATGTCTGGCTAATTGATAGTGGTGCCTCAAGACACATCACCGGATTCAAGGAAACACTTTCTGACATGGTTGAAAGGGCTACTAATCTAGAAATTATCCTTGGGGATAATGCCACTTATCCTGTGAAAGGGACCGGGACTGTGACCCTCCACTTGTCCCAAGGTCAAGTCCTCCGTTTGCAAGATGTACTCTATGTACCCAAATTGAAGAAGAACCTTGTGTCTGTATCTGCCATGGAAGACAAAGGATTCAATGTAACTTTCTATGATGGAAAGGTGCTCATGTGGAAGAAGAGCTTCAAGGAAGCTATCTCTATTGGTTTTAGAGTTGGTACACTCTACCAGGTTGGAGGGAGTCCGTTGGGAGCTATGACTTGTGATACTATCCGACAAACCGAACTATGGCACCGAAGATTTGGACACCTTCATTACAAAGCCCTTCTCGAAGCAAGGAAGGTGGTGACAGGGATGCCTGATTTTGGAAATAATCATGAAGGTGTATGTAAGGGCTGTGCTGAAGGAAAACATACAAGGGGACCTTTCCCCTCAAGTGTCACAAAGACATCTGAGATATTGCAACTGGTTCATTCTGATCTTTCTGGTATGTTGCCTGTAACATCCCTGGAGGGATGTTCTTACTATATGACATTTACTGATGACTTCTCTCGCAAAACCTGGATATACTTCTTGAAGAAGAAGGATGAGGCTTTCATGTGGTTCCGTACATTCAAAGCCTTGGTGGAAAATATGACCGGAAAGAAGATCAAGATTTTGAGGACTGACAATGGCACTGAATATGAGTCAAATGAGTTCAAAGACTTTTGCAGAGAAGCTGGCATTAAGAGGGAGACTACCACTGCATATACTCCTGAGCAGAATGGTGTTGCTGAACGCAAGAATAGAACTATTGTGGAAGCTACCCGTGCCATGCTATGTGACCAGGGTCTACCAAAGTTTCTGTGGGGAGAAGCTGCAAATACTGCTGTGTACATTCAAAACCGATGCCCTCATTCCGCTTTGGACTCCAAAACTCTCGAAGAGGTTTTCTCGGCAGAAACACACGTGTCTCACATTAGGAATTTTTGGATGTCTGTCTAGATGTCTATTTTCATGTCTTAGAAAAGAAAAGAGAAACAAAATTTGGATGCTCTTGAAGGAATGTTTGTAGACTCTGTTGATGAGACTTCTAAGGCATATAGAGTCTATGTACCTGGTCAAAGGGAAGTAGAGATAAGCCATGATGTCACTTTTGACGAAGATGCTTCCCTGAAGAAAGTAGTAGATCTTCCTAGATCTGAAGAAAATCATGAAGAAAGACCTGGAAATCTGGAAGGACCCCAGGATGAGACTATGCCTGATATTGAAGGGCCAATGGACCCTATTGATCCACCCCCTTCACTAGGAAAGAGACCATCATGGCTCAGGGACACCCTCGAAGATGTTGAGGGTCATGCTGCCCCAAGGGGGACATTCCGAGAAAGCAAGAAGCCGTGTAGATACCAAGGGTATCTAGCTGCCATGAGTACTATTGTACAATCTGAACCTGGATCTTTTGAGGAAACCATCAAGCATCAAGTCTGGAAGGATGCTATGCATGAAGAATATGAGTCTATTATGAAGAATGATGTCTGGGATGTGGTCCCGAGACCGAAGGACAAATCTGTTGTCACCGCTAAATGGCTCTACAAAATTAAACATGGATCTGATGGGAGTGCTGAAAAGTTTAAGGCAAGGTTTGTTGCCCGTGGCTTCTCTCAAAAAGAAGGAATTGACTATGACGATATATTTGCACCTGTGGCACGATATACCACCATCTGATCAATCATAGCCCTTGCTGCTACACAAGGATGGAGTCTTCATCAGATGGATGTCAAGACCGCTTTTCTGCATGGTGCAATAAAGGAAGAGGTGTATGTAGAACAACCTCTGGGATTTGAAGTTCAAGATCGAGACACTTATGTATGCAGGTTGAAAAAAAGCCCTCTATGGGTTAAAGCAAGCACCCAGAGCTTGGTACGAGAGGATGGATAGTTACTTGATGAAGCTGGGCTTCACTCGAAGCAATGCTGATCCGAACCTATACTTCAAGGTTGTGAAAGAGAAGCCTCTCATTCTAGTGCTGTATGTGGATGACCTCTTCCTGAATGGAGATGACCCTCTCATTCATCAATGTAAGAGGGAGCTTGCTGCTGAATTCGAGATGAAGGATCTAGGACTGATGCACTATTTCCTAGGCCTGGAGGTCTGGCAGAGACCTGGAGAGATTTTCCTTTCTCAAGGAAAATATATTGTGAAGCTTCTGGAAAGATTTGGAATGGTGGACTGTAAGTCCGTGTCGACACCGATGGAACTCAACTTTAAAAAGTTGAGTGGCAGCGTTGCTGGGCCTATCTTGGCCAATCCTACTGAGTATCGTCAACTCATAGGAGCTTTGATGTTCTTAGTGAACACCCGACCAGATATATGTTTTGCAGTGAACACTTTGAGTCAACGGATGGTTGAGCCTCATCATTTTCACTGGGTTGGTGCCAAGAATCTTCTGAGATATCTTCGGGGCACGATAAACCATGGGCTGAGATACACTGCCGGGAGTGTGATACTCCGTGGATATACTGATGCCGATTGGGCTGGCAGTGTGGTGGATCGTAGAAGCACATCGGGATGCTGCTTCAATCTTGGTTCTGCTTCGATCTCATGGATGAGCAGGAAGCAAAAGTCGGTGGCTTTGAGCACCGCGGAGGCCGAATACATTGCTGCTAGTATGGCCTGTTGTGAAGCAGTTTGGTTGCGGAAGCTCTTTAGTGAGCTGTTTGGACATGTGCTAGATACCACTGTGATACTCTGTGATAATCAGAGTGGGATTCGTATGACTGAGAATCCTGTGTTCCACGACCGATCCAAGCATATTGATATCGGGTACCACTTTATCCGGGATATGGTACAGCGAGGCGCCGTAAGGCTCGATCATATAGGAACTGATGAGCAGGTCGCGGATATTCTCACTAAGCCCCTGGGGAAGGTCAAGTTCCTAACCTTCCGCGAGAGTCTTGGTGTCGTGGAAAGACCCTATGATGTGGGTCCTGTTGGACGATGAGCTCTGGGAGCTTTGGGGAGAGCTTCTTGGAGCTATGGGCAACCACAAGGCTAGGCTTGCCAACCTTGGTGGTGTGCTTGGACCCCACCGTTGTGATTTTGAGTTGGTTCACCTCTCATTTTCTGTGCCCCGTATGCATCCTACCCATTGAGTTCAGGGCTCATGGGAAGTACCTCTCATTTGGCCAATGAGGTGTGGAAAAGTTAGAGACTATTAGCAAAGAATGATGGACGCATCAGAGATTGCCGTACTCTCTATCTAGGATGGCACGGTCCAACCACTTGATCTGGGATCAAGATTTGTGAGGTCTGGGACCTCTGGACTGACTATGTCAGTCGGGGGATGATGTCTTTGTGACTGACCCACTTCTGTTCTGAAATAAAGAAGCCAGCAAAGCAAGTTTCGGCGGGATGGCGCACGATGTTGATTGCACTAATAGATGGAGTTCTCCCTAGTTGAGAGGGAGTGTTAAATTTGGACAACTAGGTCCAAACTCCATGTTCTGATGCTCAGATTAAGAGGCTAATATTTTTGTTGGATTCCTCTTTGTGAGAGGTGTAAAATCCATATAAAATATGTCTTAATCCGATGAGCAGAACTTATATTTTGAATTTATTATTTTTAATAAATTATATGTGCAAGGTCGGCCAGCTTTGTAATGTAGGCTCGCATGCCCAACAGATGTGTCACACACCCTCATGATGGATATATATACAGGAAAAGTTGGAGAGATTATTATCATCATCACAACTCACATATTCCTCTCTCATCTTAGAGTACGAGCTACCAAGAAGGACGAGTTTCAGCCACACGTGTGAAGGACGAAGAGGAAAAACTGTACGGCTAAGCTGAAGTACGGATTTGCTGCTGCTAGGGTTTCGCAAAAACTTTGACCAGCGTTGACTTTGGTCAACGCTTGGTCCAAACAAGCTGAAATTTGGTGGAAGGTTCGATTTATGAAGGCCGTACTACCTGGCACAAAAATCGAGGTCAAAGGGTTGACCGTTTTGCTGCTGCGTTGACTTTTAGCTTGCTGCCCCTGCGTTGACTTTTCAGGACAGCGTTGACTTTTGCAGAGTTGACTTGAGTTGACTCATCTACAGATTGAAGGGTTGTTGTGACACATGCTGGGCTGGCTGACCAAAGGAGACTTTGTTGGTTGAAGCATCCTGTTGACCGCCGAAACGAACATACACATTTTTCCTGTTTCTGATTTGTCTTCTGTAAGATCTTCTTATATGTTCTATCTGCATTTTGCTTAACTACTTGTATGATTGCTGAAATAAAAGTGAAATTGCTACTAGCATAGAACATCTACAAAACTTTACAAGTAATCTGGGTTTTAGATCTGGAAAACTCGACAAAGAAAATATAGATTTGCAGCTCACTTGTTGTTCTGAAGCCAAAATATTGACTGATCCACACCCTAAAACGGGATTTACAAGACTTAGCCAGATCTTGGCCTGAGAAATCCCAGCGCTGCCCCTGAAGCCCCTGTGTCAGCCTCTGCGTCCCTCTGCGCTGGCTTGGAGAGGGCTGCATAACCCCAAAATGGGTGACACAGACCCTACGTTGCCCTTGAGGAACTCTGCGTAACCCTAGAGGGTCTCCTATCGCCCAACGCTGCCCCAGGAGAGACTGCGTAGCACTTGCGTCGCTGAAGCTGCCCCTGCGCTGCACAACTTCTACCCTCTTTGCTGCTGCTTCTCTGCGCTGCGTCTGGAAGCTGCTCTCTGCCTCTTGCTGATTCTAGGCACTGGGATCAGACCATCCCCTTTGCCTAAACTCCCCTCTCTGTAGCTGAAACACTTCTGAGAATTCTTAGCAAACCCTACCCTAGAATCTCAACTTAGCTTCAGTGCTCCGTCTCTGTGTGCCTTCTCCAACCTACCCCAAGCCTTTCCTTTATGCTTTTCTTGTTGGGAAACCAACGGCCATGATTAGATCTTGAATCAATGGCTAAGATTAAAAGAAAGCTTGATCCGTGTGACTTAAGACAATTTCATCACATGTTTAATTTAATTAACTTTAATCTTTTGATTTTCCTAAGTTAGACTTAGGGTCCTGTTGATGGGAAAAAATGCATGGCCAATAGCAAGGGGATCTCCCCAGTATAAAGTCCCAACTAGACTCTAGACCGTTTGTGATAGGGATCTCGTCCGGGGTGTAGGTCCGGCCACCGTTGAATATGCCTTTCTCGGATGGAGGTGTGCCTCGCGGACAAGAGGATGCACGACTACTCGAATGATACGAAACAAATGGTTGATGAGTTCTCCTGAAAATGAAACATTATAAATAGCAAAGCGAGATTCGAAGCATGCAGCCAAAGGAAATGTTGTTAGCAACACATCATTAGGGTTATGCTCATAAAGAAGCTTGCTTGACCATAAAAGAAACAATTCTCTATGGTCGAAACACCCTTCAATTTCTCAAGCGTTTTTTGAAAGATCGAAGCGATATCAACAACGAAGTCATTAAACATCCCTGAGCGGAACGTTCACATACCATTGACACATCCAAAGAACTCAAATGTACAACTGATATATGAACAGAAAAACACGGACTAGTCAGTTATAAAAGATAGTAGATACATAAGACGTAATATTCATAATCCTAGCGCACATGAGTTCTCATCAGATCCAGTAGTGGAGTCAAAACATTGGTTTGTATTCATTCTCATAATCATGCATTCAATGCAATACAATTATCTCTTCTCCTCTTGGAGTCCCGAAAAAAGGTCCTTTACATTGTCCCCAGAGGGAGTACTTATAGAACAAAAAGTGACCTTTGGGTGGCCCTGTCCTGACTGTTGGCATGGCCTGCGACCCAGGTGATGTTGCGACTTGCGACTTGGTCCTATTTGCGACCTGCGACCTGTAACATTGTTGCTTGTTAAGGGAGAAGCTGTGTGATGGAAAGGTCCGGGACTTCTATCTGCTGTTGTTCCCTGACGTAAGTCTGCTAGGCCTGATAGTCTGCGGCCATTGGAGTGACTTGGGGTGTGTTTTCTCCTAACCTGTGGAAACACTCAAGAGCATCCAAAATCAAAGTGCGCCTCTTTACAAAGATTTGATTGGATAGGGAGGCTAGCTTGGTGTAGATTTGGATTGGTGCGATGATGAATTGATCAATGTTTTCCTTTGAGGCCAGAAGGTCCTGGGAAATAGCTGCTTCCCTGATGGGTTCCAGAAATGCTTGGATGTCTTGGGTCACCTCCTCCCTTGTCTTCTGAGTGTCCAATGCTCCCAAGGAAGGGATGTGATGTACCTCCGCCATCAAATCGATGCCATTGATCAGGTGTTCATAGGCAGACATCCCCTTTTCCACGTCCTTTACAAGCTTATCCTTGGATTGTATTTTCATCCGTATCTGTACTTTGTCGTTCTGCGTGCAGATCCAATCCTTCTTAGGCAGTGTGTCGGGAGCCTGTGGATACTTTTTAGACCATTCAAGCATACTGTCTAGTGCAGCGGAGGCTTCTTTTAGTTGTGCAGTATTCTTCTTAGTCTCTGCTTGAGCCCTTAGTAGCGGGGAAACCGTCTGCTTTATAGCGAACATCTCCTCATATACCTGCTTCATGGCAGCCTCCAAAATAACCAACTCCCCTTGAGTGGCGATTAGTAACCCGTTGGCCTGGGTGGTTGTGAATTGGAGCCTTTGATTTTCTGCTTCCAGCGCCTTCTTTTCCTGTTCAACCTGAGTTGCCTTTTGCTCGGAGGCCTGGAGTCTGTTTTGTAGGGACAAGATCTCCCTGCTCATCCTGCGGACATTCTCCTCTGTGGCTATTGCGAAGTTCCCGCTGATGCGATCATGATGGGGTTAGTCCTAGTGTCTAGGACTATGTCCTTTTCCGTGGTGACTGCGAGGGGCTCGGTTGGATTCCGTGTGAGGCACCTTCTCTTCTCCTGTCTGATCTTATGTGTGAACTGGTTGTAAGGCAATCTTGTCAGGTCTAATACATCATGTTCCTATTCTTCTGGGATGCCAAGTTCTGAGAGTGGGAGGTGTACACCTGTCATGGGAGTTGTCGGGGGTACCTCAATATGGGGCAACTCTGTTCGTTCCCTAGTCTTCGAGAGCGGTGTCTTGCTTCCGTTTGCTTCCTTGGAAGAGCCTTCCTGTGGCTTCTGATTTTCTTCTTCCTTCCTCCTTTCGACCTCTTCTTTATCCTGTTCCTCCTTCAACCTGCACTTGGCCTCCTTCATCTGTTGTTCTTCTTCTTCCTTCTTCTTACGTTATTCTTCCTCCTTCTTGCGTTCTTCTTCCTCTTCCTTGCGGGCCTCTTTTGCCTGCTTTTTCTTCCGTTCCTCTTTCTGCTGTTCTTCAGCCTGCTTCTTTTGCTTATCTTCTTCCTGTTGTCGTGCCAGGGTATCTTGGGTCCTTTTGAGTTCTTCCTTCCTCAACTTCTTTTCAGCCTCTTGTTGTGCCTTGGCCTCTTTGTCTCTTCTTTCCTGTTGATCTTTAGGGAGATGACTGCCTGTAGGATTCTTTGGCTTTTTCGCTTTGGAAGATGAAGCTCCCCCTACCGGGTCCTTTCTTTTCAGCATGTCAACCCTCTCTTCTAAAGTCTAATCACCCTAACCCCCTTGATCCCCACTCCGGTCGGCTGATTCCTCACACGCAATTTCCCTATCTTTGTTGTACCAGTTCTTAACTTGTTCCTTGACATGGCATTCTGTGTGTTGGTATTTCCAATTGAACTTGGCCCGTTTGCAGTGTGTAGGGATGACCGTTTCAGGATCATATGATCTATGGGCGAAGGTTATGAAGTGAAAACCTTTGATGTCCTCGGCCTCCGCTTCTACCTCTTTGAAGTCTTTAACAGTGTAGGCACCGATAGTAAGTGGAAGGGTAGGCCATGGCTTCTTCTTGCCTTTACTGAGGACTTTGGAAAACTCGCTCGACATTTGGTAGCACACCTCTTTTTGCAACAGTTTATCTGTGACATATTTGGGTAGTGCATGCAACGCCTTGAATGGTCCAAAGACCTTGATAAAAGTAATCTCTGTGATGGGGAACCAGTTGGCTACCTGGGTTACTGTTTCCATAGCCTTACTGGACATGCAAGGAGCATCTTTACCGAAAAGCTTCTCGTAGAACGTGGGGATGAAATTGTGTGAGATGGACTCCATATCTTGCTTGTACCTGGAAGCCCATAACACATTCAGATCTTTGTGAATGGGCCCACCATGCTTTACAACCCAGTTATGCGACCATCCCTTGAAATAACATCTCGCGCATACTGCGTCTAAGAGGTAGGCGGCCATGTAGAATTCCGACGTGCATCCCTCTTCCGATGCATATGCTGCTGATATGTTTGCTCTGAGGGTCGATACTACCAGGTATGCCCAGTTGAGACCGGTGCCGTAGGAGGTGATTGCATACATGAGTGGGACCCAAGCCCCATTGAAGGTAGTGGCGTCTTGTCGGCCGTAAAATCTTCACATCATTGCTGCTACGAGCTTATAGACCTTCCTAAGGCCCTCTGTTTTATACTCCTGATCCTTCTTCGCCTTAAACTTCTTAGGATCCTCTGACCAACCCTTCAAGGTTTCTAGTACTGGTACCTCGTGTGTGGCGACCCAGTCAACGTTGAAAGATTCCTCCTTAGCGGGGAGTGCATAATATACTTCTGCGTCTTTCCCAGTTAAGTTGGCAAAAGATTTCCCTGAGTAGTCACAGATGACCCAACACTTGGAATCAACCTTCTGGAGGATCCATTCAACTACTTTTGTGCATGGGAATATTGGTGGATGAGTGTCTACGTAGTGAAGCTTGGACCTTTTGACCTGAATATACACTTGCGGGGCCGCGAGATCCTCTGGAAATTCTGGCTTCGTGAACTCTTGATATACTTGATATGAGGTCATCTTATCTCCTTTTCCAAAGACACAGTTGGTGTCTCCATAGATTGGGGGTGGTGGTGGAGGCGCGTCCTCTCCTGATATCTCTATCTCGGGGTTCTTGTTTCTCTTTTGCACTACTGGAGGCCCCATATTGCTTGAGGTCGAAGAGATGGAAACACTCTTGAGCTCGGCTTCAATATCCCTTGGCATGTTAAAAAAACAATCCCACGATAAGACGAACGACATGATAACAAAATATGACGAGACTGACTAGACCTCTAGATGATTTGACTGCTCAGGTTAGGTCGCTGCGACCCCTACTGGTCGCTATCTGTAGGATTTAGGGAGGTTTGCGACTTGGCGACCTAGCGACTAGGTCGCATGGTCGTGAGGTCGCACCTGCGTGAAATATCCAAAAACTGCGACTTTGCGACTTGCGACTAGGTCGCAAGGTCGCTAAGTCGCGATTTGGGTGGTTAGTCGATGATCTGCGATGTAGCGACTTCGCAATGCAGTGACCAGGTCACGAGGTCGCAAAGTCGCGGGGTCGCAGGGTCTCATCAGGGCTTTCTGGGAGAAATTTCCCAAATCCTCCAAAAACTCCAAGGTGAAAGAAAGGCAAAAAATCCAAGGGAGGTGGGTAAATCAGGGTTGATGGCCTTCTCAGAAAGCTAGGGAGGGGTGTTTGAGGTATATTGAGGAAAGGCAAGGCTTAAGAGGGGCCAGGCAGAGAGGATTTTAGAATAGGTGAGATGGTAACCCTAGCTTGAGGGATGGTAAGGGTTAGGGATGCAAATGGATGGGGCTAAGGTTAATTAATAGGCTAGGGCATGGGGCAGGTGAGGCAACATCTAAACAAAACAGGAAACATCAGGAGGATTAGGCAACGTACCTGGAAAAACGCGCTCCAGTTGGCTTGTCAGAGGCTTTGTTTGTTCCGTTACGCAGGTTGAATACGACTTATGCGACCCTTTTATTTATAAAGGGGTCGCACATGTGGTCATTTAATGCAGGTCGCTAAGTCGCAAATTGGGGCTGGTCGAGCAAGGATGCGACCTTGCGACCTCACGACTTGGAGGTCGCTAGGTCGCTTAGTCGCAAATGTGTAATTTTGATCAAGATTGTGACTTTGCGACTAGTCTGAAAGAAAACAAGTCATGATTTTAGCTTTGAAGGCAAATGCTTGAAAGGGACTTTCTCAAGGTTCATGGCTGAGGGCGCATCAAACTTACCTTCATCAAAGAGATTAGGGGCTCTGAAATTTTAAAATGGGACTAAATTTTGGAGGGTGTTGTAGCGGCTACAACAGGTCCTTAATTAAAAAGATTAATTAATTTAATATCTTCCAAACCAGATGAAATTTCCCAAATCCCTTTCTGGGTATTGGAGATCTCATGTACTCTAGTCCCTCCACAAATTTTGGGAGGTAGCGAACATCCGATGCTACCCCATCACACAAGAAAACTCAACACTCCCTCTTAGCGAGGAATGTGCTCTAGTACAAACTCTACTTCATCCCGAAGCTCTGCACTGATCTTTGGTGTGGGTCTTTGCACTGATGCTGGACCTGCTACCCTTCATGCTGCCATTTTGTACTGCTGCCCCTGAAGCTACCACTGCCACTGCTGTATCTGTACTGCAGCTCCCTCTCAATCTGTTTCATTCGTGCTGCCATCTGCTGCACTGCATCTTCAGTTGCTGAGAGAAACAACTAAATCTCCTGCCTAATCTTTGACGGACAAGTCAGTTGGGCTGCATCTTCATCACTGAAGCTCCATCGGCTGCTGATTTGTGCTGACATCTGAAGGAGGATGCACAACAACAACTCTGCACTGTGTAAGCAGACCCCCTTTGCACTGCTGATGTCACATTAGCCCCTTGTGCTAAAATCTCTCACGCTGTTGCTGCACTGCACTGTCCTCTTGAAGCCCCTACGCTGCCGCAACTCTGCTCTGTGTAAGCAACCCTGCTCTGTGTTGCTGAAATCACATCAGCCCCTATGATGTTGCTGGTGTATCTGCACTACGCTGCTCCTTTCAGCCTTCAGATTTGCCTTTGCTTCATCCGTGATCTTTGCACCCACTGCTCCACTTGTCCCGCTACTATCTTAAGGCTCCTGTAGCTCGGATGTGATCCAAGAGACAAGCTGCTCAAGGATCCTGCCCCGCATTTTGTAGCTGCTCTACAGATCCATGTCGCCCCACTTTCGTGGTTCATGAGCGCTCATGGCTACATCATCTTCCGACCCATCATTCGCCACAACAGCCTTGGAAGAAGAAGCTTCCTTGTCCTTTTTCTTCTAAGAACAATTGCTGGTAAAATGTCCTAGTTCGCCACACTGGAAGCACTTGATCTTTGATAGATCCTGGTTTTTCTTCCCTTGCTGCCTCTTTGATACCAAGGCTGCATCTTCTTCATCTTCCTTCTTCACCTTACTCGATCTCGTGCTGTACTGCTTCTTGGTGAATATGTGGAGTTCTTCTTGACGCTGATTGCCCACAAGTTGTCCCAGTCGGGAAGGTCAGCTCTGCCCAAGATACTTTGGACAAAGGTTTCCCAATCATCTGTGACCGCATTAAGAGCAGTCCTGACCATCACATCATCCTCCACCTTTGCACCCGTGGCAGTCAACTGGTCTTTGATTGATTGTAATCTGAAGAGAAAATGTTCCACGTCTCCCCTGTTCCCCTGGTCATCATGAATGACCGCATCTGAGTCTCCACAAGCATATTCCTCTGGACGTACTTTCCCTCATATAGGGATGTTAAGGCCTTCTACATCTCATTTTTTGTTTGCTTTTTAGCTGTGTGTGGGACAACATGGTCCTTAACTCCATCCATTATCAACTGCTTGGCATGTCTCGCAACTTCATTATGATTCCTCAAGAGATCTGCAGCGGTTGGCGTGGCCAGGACTCGTTTTGCATGGTCTCTTAGATGATATGCCTCTAGGACTATCAGGATTCTAAGCTTCTAAACTACAAAGTTGGATAGGCCATCCAATCTATCCTGATCACGTAGTCTGTGAGGTACCATTTGCTCAGAAATCTGCCGAAGCTCCTCCACCCTACGCTAGAGATCTGGGTCTAGGGTCGTTTGCGAAATGGGCACCCTCCGCTCCCTTTGACAACTGATTTCCCTTCTTGGAAATATGCCAAATCAAACAATGATTCAGCTTTCTTCGATCCTCTGATTGATCTGCAAGTTTCTTTGGCTAGAAACTCTTTGAGAAGCTAATCTCCTCCCGCTCTTTGTCACTAGTGCTTAGGCTGAAATTCTGAAAACTTCAGAAATTTAACCCCACCAGCACCTTCTGAAGTTCTGCAGCTCTGCTTCAGGCACTTCTGGATCAGACAACTTCAGATTTGCATCACCCTGGCTGGCTTCAGACAATCCCAGCGCTGCCTCTGCACTATAAGTACGTGGCCCTGTGTGGAGACAGCGTAAGACTATGTCACCCTGCCCTGTGTGTGATTTTGCTCCCTCTGAAACTGCGCTGCTCCTTCAGATCTGGCCTTCTGTTGCTGCTGCTGCTCTTCCTGTTGCTTTCTACAGCAAAATCCTTCAGTCTTCTGTTAGTGACCTTGCTAGATCTGCAATCCCTCTGGTACCATGTGAAAATTTCTGAATGTTACTTATGCAGAAATTTACTATTAGATCTCGTTATGCTTCTCCTACTTAATTAAGTTATTAATGCTGAAACTTCAGATTAACATCGAAGCAAAAACATAACAGACTTTCACCGGTTCAGATCTAAAACAAAAAAGTACATGCACACATAGACAAAGGGACACAAGGATTTTCTGGACAATAGTCCACGGAAAAACCCAATGCGGGAAAACCTGTCTTCTGGCTGCTGGAGGGTTTTATTATTAAGGGTTTTCTGAATACAACGAATCTGGGTTCCAGATCTAGAAAACCCGATAGAGAAAATATAGATCTGCAGCTCACCTATTGTTTTGAAGCCAAAATATTGATTGATCCACACCGTCAAACGGGATTTACAGGACTCAGCCAGATCTTGGCTCTAGAAACCCCAACACTGCCCCTGTAGCCCCTGCGTCAACCTCTGTAGCCTCTGCGTCCCTCTGTGCTGGCCTGGAGAGGGTTGTGTAACCCCAGAATGTGTGACGTAGACCCTACACTGCCCTTGAGGGACTCTGCGTAACCCCAGAGGGTCTCTTGCTACCCAACGCTACCTTGGGGGAGACTGTGTAGCACCTGCGTAGCGGAAGCTGCTCTTGCGCTGCGCAATTGCTACCCTCTTTGCTGCTGCTACTTCTCTACGTTGACTCTGGAAGTTGGTCTCTGCCTCTTGCTGATTCTAGGCACTGGGATCGGACCATCCCCTTTGCCTAAACTCCTCTCTCTGCAGCTTAAACACTTCTGAGAATTCTTAGCAAACTCTGCCCTAGAATCTCAGCTTAGCTTCAGTGCTCTGCCTCTATGTGTCTTCTCCAATTGACCCCAAGCCTGTCCTTTATGCTTTTATCGTTGGGAAACCAACGACAATGATCAAATCTTGTATCAATGGCTAAGATTAAAAGAAAGCTTGATCCGTGCGACTTAAGACAATTTCATCACATGTTTAATTTAATTAACTTTAATCTTTTAGTTTTCCTAAGTTAGACTTAGGGTCCTTAATTAAAAAGATTAATTAATTTAATATCTCCCAAACCAGATGAAATTTCCCAAATCCCTTTCTGGGTATTGGAGATCTCATGTATTCTAGTCCCTCCACAAATTTTGGGAGCTAGAGCACATCCGATGCTATTCCATCACACAAGAAAACTCAACACTTATAAAAAGTGATGTATGGTTTCACATTCAACGGCCTCAAATTAGGTCAATACATCTCCCAGGGGATCTCCAGCTGAAATACAAACTCACTCTTACACCTATAATGATCTCAACAACAAAAGCTTTAATACCAAGTGGAAATTTCTCCAAACTAGGGTTTTAATGCAAAATATAAATTTCACCTCTTACTAGGTTTCCTGGCTGTAAACCCATTGAAATTTCAGCCTTAGTTCTGTTATGAAATATAGAACAATACTAGTAGCGAAAGCCTATAATATTTCAATCCTTAACACCCCAGTCCTCTAGGCAATCCAAGGAGAAAAAATATCGAAGATTTTCAGCTCTTTAGCACAACCTTATTATGCATAAATCAGATCTGAAAACTCTTATGTCAAATCTGCAAGACATATAGCTGTAAATTACCAACCATGAAGAGCATAGATGGCCGAAAAACAAATTTGCAATTTACACAAGTAGTGGACATCTAGGGAAAACCAAGAAAGCCCTAGCTTAATCAAGGAGATCCAACATGCATGAATCGCTCAAACAAGTAAGCAAATATGTCTCCTCCTCTTCTTCTTCTTCACCAAATACACCTTGGGGTTTCATCTCAAAACCCTAATCCCAATTCTCCAAGCGATGAAGCTGCCCTAACTCTAGACTTCAATATGTCCAAGAAGATCAAGAAACTCTAGAGTACAAATTAATATCAAAGAGAGAGAAGATATTTAATGTGCTCCACTTCACATCTCTAACACAAGAGTGATAAGCATAAAAATGTGCTGTGATCAAATATGATAATGGACTCTCTCCCTCTTCTATATATGTGGGAGGTAAGAGAGGTCGACAATATGATGTGGGTCCAACCGCTTACAGGAAACCTACAATGAACTCATACAGGGTATAAATGAAGATCAAAGAGAGAGAAGATAGCTAGTGTGCTCCACTTGATCACATCTCTAAGATGAGTGATGAGCATAAAAAGGAGCTATTATCAAAATTCAAAAATGATGATGAAAGACTCTCTTCATCATCTTTATATATATGGGAGCCTGGAGGTAAGGGAGGGAAACAATACAATGTGGGTCCAAACCCTTACAAACAACCTACAATAAATTCCTGTAGGCATATACAAGTGAAGTGCTCCACTCCAAAGGTACACATGTCATGCTCAAATGTAGTGTCATACACAATAAGGGTTCCAAGATGATGTAGCTACACAAGGTGTTTCCACACCCCCTGCATCACAAGCCCACACAGACTCCATTGCTCGTCATAAGCCATGTGGACCACTGTGTCTATTCCTTCTGCATGAGCACTGTCTCAACCCAACTGTTCTTGAGCCAACTCGAAGCCTCCCTATAAGAATCCAAGCTATCCCATGCTGTTTAGGGCATGATACCCTCCTCAAGATGCATAATTCTCCTCTTTCGAAGTAGGGTGTTCTCCAAGCAAGTGAACCAATACCCCTAAAACCCTTTGCAATATCCTTTCAATACCCAAAGGAAGAATACCAAGCAAACACTAAATAAGATCAAGCAAACACTGAGTAAGCCATCTCCAATGTGTCAATTCATGATGGACCATCTCCCATGTACAACAAGCAAGCACTCAAGTTCAAGCAAACACCGAGTAAGCCATCTCCAAAGTGTCAATCCATCACAGACCATCTTTCATGTACAAATCCATTATGGATCATCTTGGGGTTGACCATACACCATGTACCACAAATCTCATGAAGCACCCCAAACATGGTGTAAACACTATTGGAGTAGCCCAAAAGCTAACAATCCTCTTGGATGTAATTTTCCTCGTGATCAATGAATCCAGATGGGCTTTGTTGTCTAAAAGGGTTGTTTCTACTTTAATACCAACAATGATGCTTGCCTCTAACCAATTTGAATATATTTGCAGCTTTGGTTGCTTGAAATTTTTGCTATCTGAACATTTACTAGTTTCTTTTTGTGATAATGTTTTTAATTCTTCTGAGGATACTTGCATTATATTTGGTCCTCCTTGTTATTGAAACTGATATTATATGCAGTGGAGATAGAAGTAGAATATTGGATCAGCCAATGAACTCAAAAGGAGGGTCGCAGTTCTGGAAACTATTTGCAGCTGCTCTTCATGTACTCTAAGATAACCTCACATGGATACCAGGTAATGGAAAGAAAATCAACATTTGGAGGGACAACATTCTGGGAAACCCTTACCTTGGAATCAAAGCCATATCTTCTCCCTTTCAACCCATGGCTATCTCAAGCCGGTTGGCCTTCCCATTTTGATATCTTAATATGGAATCATTGGGGTCAATGGTGTGGGTGTAATTTTCATCCCTCCACATCTATTGTATTTATCCCATTAGGTCAAGATGGCATTGGCTTGGCTGCGCACCTCTTTCAAGTTCTGAATCTGATAACAGGGGATAGGGAAAGTCCTTCTACACAGCAAAGAAGGGATATGAATCCCAAATGTCTGCTCCACATACCATTTTCAATTTATGTTGAAACATTCAGAATCCTGACAGCCTTCCTAAGATCAATATTTGCTGGACTTTAGCTCATAAAAAAATCCCTGACTGCAGAAAATCTTAGCAAGAGAAGTGTGCCTCAAGATGCTCTCTGTGGCACAATGAAATCGAAAGTATCAAGAATTTATTTCTTGAATGTAATTTTACTAAACATGTTTGTAAGTAGGTTGTACAAGGGTTTCTCCATCAATTCAAGTGGCCAGAAAGAATTCTTCAATTATTCGAATCACTAAACAAATTCTACATAGTCTCCTTCAAAGGGAAACCTCTTTTCAAAAGAATTTGATTGACTCTCCCAAAGTTTGTCTGTTGGAAAATATGGCTAGCTAGAAACAGGGCAATTTTTCAAGACTCTGGCTTTACTTGAAATGGTTGCTGAAAAAGTTAAAGTCCTCTTAGCAGAGCATATGAAAAGTAAAAATATAAAGCTCCCCAATCCTCATTCATTGAACAGATACGAAGACAGATGGAGTTCTCAGTTCAGTCTGCACATTTCAAATTCACCTCCAGCACTCAGGAAATAGTTCTGGCAGCTGTCTCCCACAAAAGAACAACTTCAGATCTGGATATGTTCACAGAACTCTCATATGTTATTCTTTGATGGGCAATCCAAGAAAAATCTATGGGTGGCAGGTTGGGGGGGGGGGGATCTCTTTGGCCTCGAAGGACAAATCAAATTGAAATAGTTGTGGAACCTAGGCATAGCTTTTAACAACCATGCTGAAATGTATTATCTTTTCCAAGCATCGTCCTGGCTTGATTTTTTGCCAATTAGATCTCTAATTATAATAGGTGACTTTAATAACTCCTTCTGTTATCTTGCTATGGAAACCTTTGCTTTGGACTCATGCTTTGCCATCTTTACAAAATAATTTTGAGTTCACTTGCTTGGATTCCTCACACTCAAGTCAAACATGTTTTAAGAGACCTGAACAGGGCAACAGACAAGTTGGCAAATCCGTCCTTATCACTCCCTTCTGGCACTGAGGGTCAACAGAACCCTATGGGAAGCAATGCTACCTTAAAAATATGACGATGAATTTCAATTCAAATTTTTTAATTACAAGACTATTTGCATGCCATGAGCGCTGCATTACGAAGGCATAAAGGATGCATGTGGATGTCGTTATAATAAACATTCTCTCTACACAGCGATTGCCAATTTAAAATACGAGTATTAACAATGAACATGCAACATCTTTAGTCTCAAGTGCAGCAGCTACAGGCAGTGCGACTGAACTGCCTGATCTTATTTGGGTAGCTGTTGATGAAAATTTGATCATTATAGATGACTAGCAGTCAATGCTTGTTATATTTTGATGCCAGCTAAATGTTATGGTGCTAATGACATTTTCTATGGATTGTATCCATATGGTTTTTTTGGAACTTAGTATTAGGGTTGATGCACAGCTTGTCTGGCCATACTAGTGTACTCTTAAAACCCTTTGCAATATTCTCCATGGAACTTATGGATGTATCTTATCTGCGCTTTGACACATTTTTTGCTAATATAATCTGCCTTGTTATTGTTAATAAAAAATTATATTAGAGGTTACATGCAATATTTTTGTAGTTCTAGGTAGATCTGTCTTCTTGTTTTCAGTATTTTGCCTCAGTGGTCCTCTTTAGTTTAAATTTGCAAATATTCAAACAAGTGAGCAGAATCATCTGATTGTTGAGAGATTCTTCATTACCTTCATCTGAATTCTTGTAAATTATTCTCTTAGATGATGATAATTGCTTTGTTTTCATTTTAGTTCTTGCCATTCGTCTCTTAGCATGCAGTTTTAATAGTTTAATGCTTATTTTATTTGCCTTTGTTTATATATATATATATATATATATATATATATATATATATATATAGTGGATAGGATTTGATCTATGAATCCTACAAGGGACAGGAATTGATGGTTGTTTATGCACGTGGCAACAGGAGAAGCACAATATGAAGTTAAGGTCCAAAATTGCTGGAATTGATTGAGTCTGTTATTATGAAGTCTAAGCGAAGGTGATGAATCTACTCTGCCTTGAACAACAGCCATGTTAGTATGCACTTTTGTAGAGTCATATCAAGATACCTTCTACTGTTTTACATAGGTTATTTAGTTTTATATGTGGGAGTTTTTTTCTGAGATCATTAATTATCTAAGGCATTGGTCTCACAGCTGAATCTCCCAATTGTAAAGATTTTGACTCAATAGTATTTTGTGAAAGATGTTGAACTCATTGAAACCTACTCAAGCAAAGGAAAATACTCATTTTTTCTCAATCTTTTACTCTCATTTTGGTCTCAATTTAAAATATGTCTGTCTGTGCATTTGTATGTCAGAGGGAGGGGGTGTTTGTATTGGTTTACACAAGTGAAATTTGAACAAACATATCATTAACGCTGGATCAATCTGAGTAAATAGAGAGCTGTCTGTGAACAAACACGTGCCCTTCATCTATCAAAAGAACATCACCCAAGAGTTGCGAAAGTTGTAGCTATTGGTATTGTGATTCCTGTGCAATCTTGAGTGGCAGCCATGTGACTTCTAATGAATAAAGATGTATCTCATCAATGTCATCAAAGTTTATCCTCCTTGACAGCTTACCCAGGTTGTCTTGTGGTCAGCCTCTTGGTTGGTACAATATTTCACAGATCTTGGAGTACCATGAAGTAGAAACTCTAGTATTTACTATTTATCATGACATTTTGCCTTGGGCCTCTCTTGTGCTTGGTGTATTGTTTGAAGGGTATTCCGAAAGAGCAGTGGCTCGGCTCACAGATTCAGGAGTGTCCTGATGTACTGGAAGAATTGCCTAGGGACTGTCTTAATGATCTATTTTTTTATAGCTTTCATGAAAGGGCAATGTCTCATAGACAAGTATCCCCATTTTTTGCTTTTGCTCTTTGGTAGATAATTTGGTAGAAGGCAGTAATAAAATGAGCTTCAGGTAGGAGCTTGAGGGTCTACATGGCTCCTAATGCCCAAATCAAGTGCATTAGTTTCTCATATTAGAAGAATGCGGAGAGTAGAATGTCGCAACATTTTTAGAACATCCATCAAGCTAAAATAATTTAAGTATTGACTATGCAACGTAAATATTGCAGGAGCTCATATTGTCAAAAAGCATTGGCAGTTTCCAAAGAGCTCATATCACTTTTGAAGTGGTGAGAGTAGTTGGATTTTATTGATTCCTTTAGATTTTAGGTCTTTGACATCAAACAATAGAAATGCTTTTCTAGGAGCTGCACTCCCACTCCCATTCTGTACTGTTTCAGTTGTATCTTTTTTTCCCTGCGAAAAGAAACCTGTATTTTCATTCATAAAAAAAGAAAATACATTTGTATATACACAGTTTTCATGTCTATTCTTCAAGGATGACCTCCAACCTTGGTGTGGCAAAAACTATCAAAAAATTTAACAGTTATCTGTATACCTGAAGCATACAATAAGTGCTAACATATCAAAAACATACATGAATACAAGTTCATGTTTGTACAGTATCTGAATCATGTGGGTTTATACAAAGTCTGTTATATAAACATACAAAAAGGGCTGCCCGTATGTGATAACTACCTAAAGCACCAACATGGGATATTTTTCTCCAGCTTAGCCAATAACCATGGCTAGTCGACTTTGTCATAACAATTTGGTTTTAAGTGGAAACCCAAATATATAAATCTTGTATTCAACTCTGAATCTCCTACTCTTCCAAGTTATGAACAACAATGGAGGACTTGCTAGCATTGATCACCATACTTGTTGCAAAACCAAATAGGGCCAGGATCTCATCCAATTTATCCATGTCACGTGCTGAACCATTGCAGAAAATTAGTATGTCTTCAACAAATAATAAGTGAGTGTTTGATAGCAGCTGGGCAATAACCACACCGCGAAAATTTGTCATAACAATTTGGTTTTAAGTGGAAACCCAACCATATAAATCTTGTATTCAACTCTGAGATTTCAAAGGGGAAAATAGTGCGGATGTGCCCGATCTCCTGCTCTTCCAAGTTATGAACAACAATGGAGGACTTGCTAGCATTGATCACCATTACTTGTTGCAAAACCAAATAGGGCCAGGATCTCATCCAATTTATCCATGTCACGTGCTAAACCATTGCAGAAAATTAGTATGTCTTCAACAAATAATAAGTGAGTGTTTGATAGCAGCTGGGAAATAACCACACCCCGAAAATTCCTTCTTCTAACAACATCCTTAATCATAGGACTAAGTCCTTCAGCGATAAGTAAGAACAGAAATGGATACAAGGGGCAACCCTGACGAAGACCATGCTGAGCTTAAAAGAACTTTGAGGCAGATCCATTAATCAAGACATCAAAGGAGATAGAAGTTAGACAACCCATGATCCAATTGATGAAATGAATATCAAAACCCACATGTATAAGAAGAAGTTTAATAAAATACCAGCTAACATGGTCATACACCTTAGAGAGATCTACTTTAAAAACAACGCCCTTTACCTTCAACAAATTGATATTGAGTAAACTCTTCTGAGCCACCCCAACGGCCTCATGGAATTGGTGCCCAACAAGAAACCTGAATTGCTCTGGAGATTTAACCTTAGAAAGAATAGGCGTGATTCTATGAGCAATCACCTTAGATATAAGCTTATATATACATTTGCACAAGGAGATAGGGAGAAAATCCTCGAAAGACAGGATTGTCAACCTTAGGAATGAGTGCAATGAATGTTGAGTTAAACTAAAAAAAGGCTGAGAAAAATTCTGCAACCTAGCGCATTAAAAACCCACCTGATTAGTGGTTTGCCTCAGGTTTGATAAACCACTCCCATCCTGGCAATTTCTCCCGACCATTGACAGAGTCCTGATAGGAATGCCAACTCTTCGGAAGCCCAAGGAGAGCCATCAGGGCCCAGACTCTTATCTTTTTGGAAACTAGCTAAGGCCGCTTTTAATTCCCCTTCTATGATATCCCTCGTTAGCTCCTGATTCTAATCATCATCCACAAAGCGGGCGAAGAATAGTGCCACTCGAATGATCTCAACAATATTAACTCCCTGAGGTTCTTGGAAAATATTTTGGAAGTCAGATATACCCATATCTGCAAGGCCTTCAAAATTTGAAATCTCACTACCATCCTCATTCGACATGCCCCAAATAATGTTTTGAATTTTTTTGCCTTTAGCATAGGCATGAAAAAATTTAGTGTTCTCATCATCACTATCTAACCATATTGCCCTGCTTTTGAGATGCCATGTCTTCTTCTTTTGCCAAGATCTCCTTCCTCCTAGACACAATTTTGTGATATTCCTCACGAGACTCCTATGACCGAAAACCATTGGACCCCAAGTCAAAGAGCCTAAATCGAAAGTTCAAAAACCAGTGGTTTCTCCTCCCATCTACGAGCAGAACTAACCCAATCCTTGACCAAAGATTTAATATGTTTAATATTTTGTTCAAATCGACTAGCACAATAAACACCTAGTCTGCCATCATAAGAGCACCAATTTTGCTTAACCAAAACAATGAAATCCTCATCTTTTACCCAACTAGCATTCATTTTAAAGGGGCTAGCAGGGTTATGAGAATTTCCTTTGATCTTGAAAAATATTGGGCAATGATCTGATATACCACCAGAGCCAACCCATTGCTTGATAGGTGGAAAATTTTGAGGCGTAGAATCAACCACCAAGAACCAATCAAACCTCTTAGCCACATGGTCCTCCTCCACCCTTTGATTACTCTAAGTGGGTTTCAATTGAGTAGGGGCAATATCAATTAAATGATAGCTAGAAATTTGGTGTGAAAAGAATTTTGAGGGGGTCAACCCTCGCATGCCGATCCCATGACTTCGTAATGCCCAAAGAGAAGTTCAAATCACCATTAATGATCAAATTCATAGACCTTAGAAAAGATTTCTCGTACAAGAAATTCTAGAAAGCAACCCTTTCATCATGCAGACGATATATATTGATAAATGTGATCACATGGTCCAATTCTGACCTATAGCCCTCCAACCGCAATATAGATTGAACACTCTAGAAATTGAGAGCCTAAATCTTACAAACATCCCAGACCAAGGCCAGACCTCCAAAACGACCACAAACATCAATAACAATAAACCGTCAAGAAGGGAGAGAGGATTCTAAGTATTTGTAGACACAATCTCTCTCCCTAAGGTTTCTTATAGAAAGATCACATCAAGACATTCCACAAGGAAGAGTCTCCTTTAAAGCCATTTTTTTGGGATTGTTGGTCAACCCACGACAATTAAAATATAAAGTCTTGATAAGGGAACCCCCTGAAGGGATTTCATTGCTCTAAGTGCCCCATCAATAGACGATTGCCGACCCGAAGCCAATTCCACACAGGCCTTGGCTTTCGCCAAAGAAATGTTTGATTTCCTCCCCCTTCCCTTACTCGAAGAGTCTTGCAACGAAATCTGGCCCAAACTGCCAAAAGGACCACCAGAACTTGAGATCACCAAATGAAATCCCAAATTCTAAAGAATATCACCTTCCCCCAAATCCCTAGAACAACTAGATACAACAAAGGCACACAGAGAAGTGTAGCCATGAGACCCATAAGGTAAAGGGAAAGGAGCCTTCTGAAGTGTAGGAAAAATAATATGCATAAAAAGTTTCCTATAACCCGCCTCCAAACACATGTGGAGCCCAAAATTCAACGAATCATTGCATGTACCAATATGTAAATTTTCAAAGGGTAGGGAAACCGAATTACCCAGATCTAATGAAACAACATGTGACAGATCAATCCTTGCCGTAGGACTTGACAATGAAGCCTTTGGCAATGGCCCCGAGTGAGACACCATCTTCGAACTAGGAATGGTTGATATAGTTGTCATAGGATCCTGCGCCCAACCATTGTCAACTGAGGGTTCCACAAGGACAACACCTGAAACCTCCTCTCTAGTCTTCTTCTTATTGGATATATACCCCTCATTGAAAAATACCTTGAATGGAAGGTTGTAGTTATTCACCAAGTGATTGAATTTGTAACACATCCTGTAACGAAAAGGAAGCCCCTCGTAATCCAAATCTTGTAGCCTCACCTCTCCCTTCCGGATGTTCATTGTGGCATGGAGCTTTTTACATAGATCCAGACACAACAACACCCTAGCAACCGACTTATCACGAGTCTCACAAAAAGAATAATCCGCATCCAGAAAACAACCCAAGCTATTCCCCAAATTTGTAAAGCTCTGGGTATTCCACATGTTAAAAGGGAGGCTGGGAAAACTAACCCACACAAGGATTTCGTCCTTATGTTCCTTGTGAGCATCAAATAATGGTGTCTTAAATTTAAAAATGGCTGGGGTGGAATCGTTTGCCCACACATCCTTCACAATGTGGTTCACATCCTCCTTTGTCTTAAATGAAGGTTGGATTCATCACTTTGCCAAAAGAAATACTTCTGGTGCATCATAAATCACAAGAGAAATATACTAGTCATTCACCCCCTCGCCAAAAGAGACTTCCGGTGCATCATAAATCACAAGAGCAATATACTGGTCATGCCAAGCCAATATGGTCGCCAACACAAATTTCCGCTCACGAGCTCTGCCTATCAGTGGTTTTTCTGCCAATTTTGCAACATCGACCATCTCCACATCATCCCCCAAACATAAACTATTAGGCATGGGAGCGACTTCACATCTTAGAGCTGAGAACTTCTTTTTTGCTTTACCAGAAGGACCCACAACCCCTCCTCCATAATCTCATGATTAGAAGCTGCATTCACAGAACCCTCTGGCCCCGAGCCTAAATGAGGATCCAAAACTGGCTCTGCCTAGTTAATAGAGACTTCTTGACTTGAACCCACCACTAGAACGTCCATAGGGTTAATGGAAACCACAGGAAAAGGCCCCACTACACAGGCCAAACTGCTCAAACGCTGAGGAAATAGGAAAGAGGAAGATCCTCCACTTGAAGAAGGAAGAGGCAAACCACCACATGGTAAACCCCCAAAGAAAGGCCTTGTAATGTCGAACAAACCCTCATTTGAAAAAGATGGAAACAAGGGAGAAATACCAGCTACTTAAATTGGCTGTGAAATCTCCACTGAGGATGGAAAGAAACATGGATGTGTAGACATCGATGAGAAACCCTAACTTGTGGCAGAAGATTGGAATATTCCTTGGAACCATGTGTTTAGGGTTCCAAGAAAACCCATTAGCAGGGTTCGAACCCGCACCCAAAAAACCAGAGGTTTGAGTGAAGAAACCACTAGAAGAAGCGAAAAAAGCACCATTTGAGACAAAGATGGAACCCCTATTGGGGCTCACTGAGTTGTAATCAACTTCATCCACATATGTCATGCTGGGCCACTCAACATCCACCATCTCAGCAACCCACCAAGAGATGCAGCCCTAGAAACCTAGGAAAATCTCGTAACTCAAATATAAAACCCCAGAATAATCCACAACTTAGTAATATCCCTGGTGGAGCACGCGAGGCAGAGTCTACAAATGGGGAAAAGACTATAACACCTTATGAACACTAAGGTAAAAAACCCCTAGAACCATGTCGACCGGAAGTAGAAGAACGACTACCCATGGCTATCTCGAAGGAGAATAAACGCCGCCATGAAACCCTAACTGTGCACACCATCCACGCCCCTCCATCGCTTTGTCTTATCGATTGTTGTACCTAACAGTCCCTTTGACCTATTTATGGTCACTTGTTGGACCTTGATATTCTTATTATACAAATAGTGGAATTTGATTTTTATATACCATTGTTGACATAAATAGTTCTTAGTGATTTGAGTAGTTTCTTAGTGTTCACTGTTAAGCTGAAAATAATGTGTATTTTTTTAAATGTTGTTAATTTATGTCTTCACAAACTTGACCTTAGAGTGAAGTTAGATATATGTTGCACTTTGCTTCACTTCAATTCAATTGATCTCATTTTGTGGATATGTTCTCTTTCTTATGAAAAATGAAATCATGTTGTTGTGTAAATTCATCAAAATGATTTTGGGCTAAGGCTGTTGGAGGGTTTTAAGACCCCTTATCTCTGATTGGTTTTGGTGGTGAAAGATTCCACCCTAGCCAATTCTCTAATCTTTCTTGCTACAGGACCGAATCTTGGCTGAGTTGTAATTTTTTGAGGCAGTAAAAGGCTGCGGTTAGCAAATTACCTTTCTGGGGCAACGAATGTCTTCCCGAGGCAACAATTTGTCTTTTTTGGGTAAGTGTCTCTTGAGGTAGCAAACTAACTTTATGGGCAACAAATGTCTTCCAGACACACCAATATGATTTTTCTAGGGCAACGAGTGTATTCCGGAGGCTTTTCTTCCGTCTTGATCTGTTGGTGGGAAGGTTAATTTTATAACCATCTAGGACTGATAGCCATACTTGTGGTGCAAGAGACATCAAATAAAATTTCATCCTAACTTTGCAAAAAGAAAAATTTGTTCCATCAAACTGAGGGATTTTTCTTGCATCCTTACTTGTCATTGTGACCAGGAATCCTTCTTCGAGCGTGTTATCACCCATAAAATGAAGCATCATTCGACAAAGTTAAATAGGTTCATGTGTCAAAAGTAGGGTTGTAGGATTCATTTTTTATATACTTGGTAATAGAAATTTTAAATTTTTCTTGTTTAAGCTTACCCTAAGGTCCAAACCCACTCACTTTCAAATCCCCTCATGTCACATCACTCATAATTTTCTGGCGGATTTCAATTCCCAAGATTTTTGTACCGAAATAGTCGTTTTAGCCAAGAAACCACAGTTTCGTAGCGAAATACACTGAGAAATGTCACTTTTCGCTACGAAGTTGCGGATAATTTTGTAGTGAAAACACCCAGATTTGCACTAAACACGCTACGAAAGCGTGGTTTCCTGTCTGTCTTGTCAAGTTAGTTGTTAGGTGTCCGAAAATTGTTGGGAAAGGGTAAGTTAGATACCATTCGAGTCATGGAGGCTTAAAATCAAGGTACATGGTCAGGTCTGAAGTCATCATCACCATTTTAGGCATGTATGAGTCATCATTGTGTTATGAGGGGACACCAAATTTCAAAATCTTTCCTAATTCAGTCATTTCTCATTTCTCATTCATTCTTTGCGTGATATTGAGCTCTGGAGAGCTATTGCATTGAGCCAAAGCTGTAGCTGGTGTTTTCAAAGGTCTACACTGAGCACTATCAAGCGAGGCTGCAAATTTTTAAGCGAGGTTGTGAAGGCAATAAAGAAACCATGGCAGAAAAAAGGAGGACTGTAAATTTATGTAGATGTTCTATGCTTGATGCAACTTTACTTTTATCAATAGCAATCACATGAATTTACAAGTAAAACGCAGATAGAACATACCAGTGATCCTTTAGAAGACAAACCAGAAACAGGAGAATGTGTTAGTGCGTCACGGCGGTCAGCAGGATGCTTCAACCAGCAAAGTCTTCTTGGTCGGCCAACCCAGAATGTGTCACAACAGTCCTCAAATCAGTCACCCAGTCAACTCAAAGTCAACCCCAAAAAAAGTCGACACAGTCCGGAAAAAAGTCAATGCAGGGCAGCAACAATAAAGTCAACGCAGCTCCAACTTCGGTCAATCTTTTGACCTTGATTTTTGTGCCAATGAGTACGGCCTTCAAAAATCGAACTCTCCACCAAATTTCAGCCAATTCGGACCATGTGTTGACCAAAGTCAACGCTGGTCAAACTTGCCCAGAAACCCTAACTGCAGAAAATTTGCTGCAGTGAATTTCGTCCTTTTTGCTGCAGTAGATTTCGTCCTCCTCCTCACGTGGGAGATGACACTGCTTCTCAGATGCTCGTAGATAATCAGAGGAGAAGATGTGTGATGTTGAGTGAGTGAAATGCTCTCCAACGTTGATTGTATTTATATCCATCATTGAAGTGTGTGACACATCTGCTGGGGTGTAAAACCTTAAGGCCAACCTGTACTTAAATTTATTATAAATAATAAATTCAAAGTAAATGTTTTGCTCATCAGATTAAAATCAATTTTATATCGATTTTACACCTTTCTGAAAGAGGAATCCAATACAAATATTGGAATCGTCATATGAGCATCACAAGATGGAGTTTGGACCTAGTTGTCCAAATTTAACACTCCCTCTCAACTAGGGAGAACTCCATCCACCAGTGCAATCAAACATTGTGCGTCATCCCGCCGTAACTTGCTTTGCTGGCCTCTTTATTTCAGAACAGAAGTGGGTTAGTAACAAAGACATCATCCCCCGGCTGACAAATTCAGCCCAGAGGTCCGAAACCTCTATCGGACTCACAAAGAGTCTCCAACCAACACGAAGTTGGTTCATCTGACCGGAGACCTCACTAGACTTGATCCCAGATCAAGTGGTTGGACCGTGCCATCCTAGATAGAGAGTATGACAATCTCTGATGCGTCCATCAGTCTTTGCTACTGGTCTCTAGCTTTTCCCACCTCATTGGCCAAATGAGAGGTACTTCCCATGAGCAGTCTAGAACTCAATGGGCGGGATGCATACGGAGCCTGAGATAATGAGAGGTTAACCAACTCAATAATCACAACGGTGGGGTCCAAGCACACCAACAAGGTTTGGCAAGCCTAGCCTTGTGGTTGCTCATAGCTCCAAGAAGCTGTCCCCAAAGCCCCCCAGAGCTCCTCGAGCTCATCGTCCAACAGGACCCACGTCATAGGGTCGTTCCACGATACCAAGTCTCTCATGGAAGGTTAGGAACTTGACCTTCCCCAAGGGCTTAGTAAGAATATCCGCGACCTGCTCATCAGTTCCTATATGATCGAGCCTTACGTCGCCTCACTGTACCATATCCCGGATGAAATGATACTTGATATCAATATGCTTGGATCGGTCGTGGAACATAGGATTCTCAGTCAAGCGAATCCCACTCTGGTTATCACATAGTATCACGGTGGTATCTAGCACATGTCCAAACAGCTCACTAAAGAGCTTTCGCAACCAAATTGCTTCACAACAAGCCATATTTGCTACAATGTATTCGGCCTCTGCGGTGCTCAAAGCCACCGACTTCTGCTTCCTGCTCATCTATGAAATCGAAGCAGAACCAAGATTGAAGCAGCATCTCGATGTGCTCTTACGATCCACCACTCTGCCAACCCAATCGACATCAGTATATCCAAGGAGTGTCACGCTCCCGGCAGTTTATCTCAGCCCATGGTTTATCGTGCCCCGAAGGTATCTCAGAAGATTCCTGGCACCAACCTAGTGAAAGTGATGAGGTTCAACCATCTGTTGACTCAAAGTGTTTACTGCAAAACATATATCTAGACAGGTGTTCACTAAGAACATCAAGGCCCCTACGAGTTGACGATACTCAGTAGGATTTGCCAATACGGGCCCAGCAGCGCTGCCACTCAACTTCTTGAAGTTGAGTTCCATTGGTGTTGACACGGACTTGCAGTCCACCATACCAAATCTTTCCGGAGGTTTCACAATGTATTTTCCTTGAGAAAGGAAAATCTCTCCAGGCCTTTGCCAGACCTCTGCGCCTAGGAAGTAGTGCATCAGTCCTAGGTCCTTCATCTCGAACTCAGCAGCGAGCTCCCTCTTGCATTGATGAATGAGAGGGTCAACACTTGTCAGAAAGAGGTCGTCCACATACATCACCAAAATGAGAGGCTTCCCCTGGACAACCTTGAAGTAAAGGTTCGGATCAGCATTACTTCGAGTGAAGCCCAGCTTCATCAAGTAGCTATCTATCCTCTCGTACCAAGCTCTAGGTGCTAGCCCCGGCCCATAGAGCTTTCTTCAGCACAGCAGACATGATGTCAAGATCTTTCGGACTTCTCGCTTAGGAGGTTGTTCCACATACACCTCTTCCTTTATTGCACCATGCAGAAAAGCGGTCTTGACATCCATCTGATGAAGACTCCATCCTTGCGTAGCAGCAAGGACTATGATTGATCGAATGGTGGTATATCGTGCCACAGGTGCAAATATGTCATCATAGTCTATTCCTTCCTTTTGAGAGAAGCCACGGGCAACAAATCTTGCCTTGAACTTTTCAGCACTTCGATCAGATCCATGCTTGATCTTGTAGAGCCATTTTGCGGTGACAACTGATTTGTCCTTCGGTCTTGGAACCACATCCTAGACATCATTCTTCATTATGGACTCGTATTCTTCATGCATAGCATCCTTCCAGACTTGATGCTTTACAACTTCCTCAAAAGATCCAGGTTCAGATTGTACAATAGTACTCATGGCAGCCAGATACCCTTGGTATCTACACGGCTTCTTGCTTTCTCGGAATGTCCCCCTCGGGGTAGCATGTCCCTCAGCATCTTCGAGAGTGTCCCTGAGCCATGATGGTCTCTTTCTCAGTGAAGGAGATGGATCGATTGGGTCCATTGGTGGTCCTTCAACATCAGGCATTGTCTCATCCTGCGGTTCTTCTTGATTTCCAGGTCTTGCTTCACGATTTTCCTCAGATCTCGGAAGATCTACTACTTTCTTCCGGGAAGCATCTTCGTCAAAAGTGACATCATGGCATATCTCTACTTCCCTTTGACCAGGTACATAGACTCTATAGGCCTTAGAAGTTTCGTTGTAGCCCACAAACATTCCTTTCTTCCTAGAAGCATCCAGCCAGCTTCTTTTTTCTTTTGGCGCATGAAAATAAACAGGACATCCAAAAATTCTAAAATGTGAGACACCAGGTTTCTTACCAGTGAAAACCTCTTCGGGAGAAAACCTCTTCGGAGTTTTGGAGTCCCGAGTAGGAATGAGGGTATGGTTTTGATTGTATACGGCGGTATTCTGACTCTTCCCCAAGGGAAACTTGGTGGCCTCCCCAGTATCTGTCTCCTTAACGCAAGCACGGGCGGCTTCACAATGGTCTGTTCTTCGTTGAAATAACGCCATTCTGCTCGGGAGTAGGTAGTAGTGTCCCTCTTAATGCCGGCTTCTCTTGCCAAAAGTCACTGATGTTCTGACTCATATTCAGTGCCATCGTCGGTCCTCAAAATCTTGATCTTCTTCCCTGTCATATTTTCCACCAAGGCTTTGAAGGTACAAAACCACATGAAAGCCTCATCCTTCTTCTTCAAGAAGTATATCCAGGTTTTGCGGGAGAAGTCATCAGTGAATGTCATATAGTAAGAACATCCTCCCAGGGATGTCACGGGTAACATACCAGATAGATCAGAATGGACCAGTTGCAAAATATCAGATGTCTTTGTGACACTTGAGGGGAAAGGTCCCCTTGTATGCTTTCCTTCGGCACAACCCTTACATACACCTTCATGATTATTTCCAAAATCGGGCAACCTTGTCACCACCTTCCTTGCTTTGGGAAGGGCCTTGTAAGGAAGGTGTCCAAGCCTCCGGTGCCATAGTTCAGTTTGTCGGATAATATCACATGTCATAGCTCCCAGTGGACTTCCTTCAACCTGGTAGAGTGTTCCAAATCTAAAACCAATCATGAGCTTCCTTGAGATTCTTCTTCCACATGCGCACCTTTCCATCAGTGAATGCCACATTGAAACCTTTGTCTTCCATGGCTGATATAGACACAAGGTTCTTCTTCAATTTTGGTACATAGAGTACATCCTGCAAATGTAGGACTTGTCCTTGAGACAAGTGGAGGGTCATAGTCCCTGTCCCTTTCACGGGATATGTGGCATTATCTCCAAGGATAATTTCCAGATTAGTATCCTTCTCAACCATGTCGGAGAGTGCTTCCTTGAACCCAGTGATGTGTCTTGAGGCACCACTATCTATCAGCCAGACATCCATAGTGTCGGGCGGGGATGCGAGCGAGAGGGTAGATACAAGTATTCATTTCTTTTATCAACAACATTTGACTCTTCATACCTGGAGTTTCTAGACCTTTTGAAAGGTTGATTGTTTCCATCAGAGGGAGCCTTCCTCTTTCCTTTGGACCTGTTGTTTCTTTGATTTCCATTCCTCTGGTTGTTGTTGTTGTCATCACTATTGGGAGAATCCTTCTTGAAAGGACATTCTCTAGCATGATGACCTGGCCTATGACAAGTGAAACACTTGCCCTTATTTCCTTGGGCCCCTGCTCTTTTTTTTTCTTTGGACCACCAGAGTTCTTCTTTCTAGAATGAGCAGCGTAGGCAGCATTTCTGTCATTTTCGTATTCCTTCATTCTTGTCTCTTCTTGCATGCATCTTGATAGTAGCTCGTCAAAGTTAGGAATTGTATTGTTATTGAGAATGGTAGTTTTGAATACTTTCCATTCATGGGGCTGCGAGGAGAATGGGTGGTACCATCTGCGATGTTCTGTATCTCCCAACAACGACAAATTGTTCCTGATCTCGGTCAGTTTCAGAAAGTATGTTTGGACAGATTCATCCCTGCCTTTCTTCAGATTCTTCAATTGATTCTTGAAGAATAGCACCTGGTTTGCATTGTTTACTTTGAACATTTGTATCAACTTATCATACATTTCTTTGGATGTGCCTAGCTCAGATGTGTAGGCAACCAGACTTTTATGTATGGATTCCCTGATCATTAGCTTTGCTTTGATTTCCCCCTTCTTATACTTGGTTTTAGCTGTAGCAGTAGCAGTGGATGGAGGTTCTTGTATCTTACCCAGTACATAGTCCATGAGATCATGGTCTTCTAATTTGAGATCTAATATCATCTTCCAAGCATGGAAGTCATCCCTTCCAGTCAGCTTGTCATCCTCCTTGAAGCCATAACTTTTGGATCTCATTTTTCTCTTTTGGTGATTGCTATAAGTTAGGGCTTGTCTTCACCTCAGCTTCGATACCATGTAAATTTATGTAGATGTTCTATGCTTGATGCAACTTTATTTTTATCAATAGCAATCACATGAATTTACAAGTAAAATGCAAATAGAACATACCAGTGATCCTTTAGAAGACAAACCAGAAACAGGAGAATTTGTTGGTGCGTTACGGCGGTCAGCAGGATGCTTCAACCAACAAAGTCTTCTTGGTCTGCCAACCCAGAATGTGTCACAATAGTCCTCAAATCAGTCACCCAGTCAACTCAAAGTCAAGTCCAGAAAAAAGTCAATGCAGGGCAGCAACAATAAAGTCAACGCAACTCCAAATTCGGTCAACCTTTTGACCTTGATTTTTGTGCCAATGAGTACAGCCTTCAAAAATCGAACTCTCCACCAAATTTCAGCGAATTCGGACCATGCGTCGACCAAAGTCAACGCTGGTCAAACTTGCCCAGAAACCTTAACTGCAGAAAATTTACTGCAGTAAATTTCATCCTTTTTGCTGCAGTAGATTTCGTCCTTCTTCTCACGTGGGAGATGAAACTGCTTCTCAGATGCTTGTAGATAATCAGAGGAGAAGATGTGTGATGTTGAGTGAGTGAAATGCTCTCCAACGTTGATTGTATTTATATCCATCATTGAGGTGTGTGACACATCTGCTGGGGGTGTAAAATCTTAAGGCCGACTTGCACTTAAATTTATTATAAATAATAAATTCAAAATAAATGTTTTGCTCATCAGATTAAAATCAATTTTATATCGATTTTACACTTTTCTAAAAGAGGAATCCAATACAAATATTGGAATCTTCATCTGAGCATCACAAGATGGAGTTTGGACTTAGTTGTCCAAATTTAACAAGGACAAATAAGGGTGGCCAATGTCTGAGATATGAACTAGCAAATATGAATCTGATCAATGAATACCCAACAGCTGTAGAAGTCTTCAGAAGGACAGGTTGCTTAAAGTTTTGTGAAAGATTACAAGGCTGCCATGTACAGGTTTCCAAGGAATTTGATTTAAATTTCAGTGGAATAGCTACCAAAGTGGGAATGCTTAATCTTTCCATCACATCAGAGGTTATTGCAGTAGCTATAGGGATTCCAAGGGGACAAGAGAAGTGGTTCAAAGGTTTCAAGTTCAACATGGAACAGTGCAAAGAGTTTATGAAGCCTGAAAACAGTGAAATGGATCTCACTAATGCCATTCCAAGGAGTTGCATGAAGGATAACTACTCAAAATTGCTGCTCATCATCCAAAAGTATTTTACTTGTGAAGGGATATACCATAAAGTTTACTCATATCATTTCAAGCTACTCCTACACTTTACTGGTAAGATTTCCTTTGATCTGCCTTTCTATTTACATAGAAGTCCAAGCAAAATCTGAAGGGAGTGAGACTTCATTGTTTCATCATGGTTTAATGAAACTGCTGGTTTTAGATGAACTCCAAAGACTAGGCAGAGACTAGTCTTCATTTTTGTTTGTTAGTGGTTTTGAGTTGGATGCTCTTACTCCTTCAAGAACTCCTAAACCTAGGAGAATTCCATAACCCTTAGTAGCAAAACAGAGTGAACCATTGGTGGCAGAACCAAGTGAACCAACAAGAATAGAACCAAGTGAACCAATCATGATGGAAACAGAGCAATTGCAGAGTTTTGATACACCAAATGTCCCACCTGCAAAACAGAAATCAAAAGTGGTAAAACTTGCAAAGCAAAAACAAGCTGTGAGTAAACAAGGAACCAAAAGGATGACAAAGAGCCAAACAGTGGCCTTAGAAGAGAAAATAGTGGTTGTAGAAGACAGAGTAGTAGCTAAAGGAAATCTAGAAGACATTACATGCGATTGACATAGAAGAAACTCCTATAGTCCAGGCTGAGGACATAGAGGAAGGTGGACAAAAGCTAAAAAAGGCCAAATCTGCAAAGAAATTAGAATTTGAAGGAGAAGATGCAGGTTTTATGTTCCAAGCAAGAAAGCCTATGACAAGGCATGCTAGAAAGCTATTAGAGAGCAATAAAGAGGTTCATCCACCTACTGACACAGTCCAACCACCACAAGACATCATTGACCTTTCATCACCTGCAGAGAAAGATACAGTTAGCAAATCAAAGAAAGGAAAAGAGAAAGTGATGGAAAAAACAAAATTTCAACTCTTGAAGAACAATTGAAGTTGGTCAACCATGAAATTGCTGTTATGAAGAAAGAAGCAAGGAAACACAATGTAGAGAAGGTTCAGTTTTAAAAGATGAAGGAAATTTGGGAAGAGCAGGTTGACAGTGTTTCCTAGACTCTAGATAATAGTAAATACACAACAGCTTATCAAATGGACCATTCCATTGAGGAAAGAGGTCAAGCATGTCAGGAAAATGAACACACATTTGAAAGCCACCAATAGAAAGTTGAAAGATCAGGTTAAGGACCTACAGGAACAACTTGAACTAATCCATAAGGAGTTGGAGAAAAAAGGTCTTAAAATGGCAGTAGTTGAGGAGCCAATTGCTGAACTCATCATCAATGAGGAAGAAACCCCTCAAGAATCATAGTGTGAGCTGGTTTATGATTTTGAAGACTAATGGCATGTTAGAAACTGAGTTTTTGCACTTAGAAGGTAGATTTTTGAAGCTACACAAAATTTTGGAATTTTGACTGTTTTCAGCAGTTTCGTAGTGTGCCTGGGCTTGAAGAACATCAAAACGCTACAAAACTACTGTAGCTTTCCTTTTTTGCATTTTGAACCGGTTTTTGGAGTTCCCAAGACATGAAAATGGTATGGAAGATGCATTAAGGTATAATGAACATCATGCAGAAAGAAAGAATCAGAAAGGATGATGGCAAAAGGCATTTTTGCAGCGCTACAAAACACTCTTACTTTCATAGCATACTGTTTTGGAGCTGTATAAGTAGGTTTTTGGGCATTTTTGGATAGCTGGATACTATCAAAGTGTTAAAGGACCATGACAACAGTTATTCAAGACTTAAAGACCATGGAATGAAGACAAACTACCAGCCAAACCATTCGTTGAAGATGAAGACCAGTTTTCCTAAAAAACAGGGTTTATTTCCAGTTTTAGAGGAGGTCAATTAAAATGTCATGTAGTGATGAGTCCCATCACACCCTATTCGAACATGTGAAAGCATAGTTGTCAAGATGTAATTGTTTTTAGGAGAAAAGGTTGTTAACGTAATAATGAACAGTTTGAGTCCTATTAGGAAAAGGACTGTCAAGTAGGATAGCTGTCATTTTCTCATTAAATAGATGTTTTATGGTTATGCAAGGTGTCATTAGGCAAAAATTCGATGAATCTAGCCAGGAGGCAGATCTTCTCATGATGTAACAAGTCTATTAAAGGGCAAAGAGTCAAATTTGTCAAGGGTTGGAATTTTTTTGGCAAAACTGTAGCTTTATGTAAATTGACTTTTTTCAGTAATACAAAGACTTGTTTCTTGACCAACCTGAGATTCTGATTGAGTTTCTAGTGCCTATCTTATCTATATCTTTGATGTGTACTATTTGCAGTGGTTTTCATTTAATACTCATAATTCATTCATGTAATGCTCCGACTTCCTTTATAGATGAATTGAGTGTGTGATTTCCTGTTTCATGTGTGTGTACTTTTGCTAAAAACTCTTACCTACCTCAGTTTCCATGTCAAGTGAACTTACCACTGAATCACTGAAAGTGTTGACTCCGCAAGCCCAATGTTTGCAGACTGATACTATTTTCATCCTATACTCATCATAAACAAGTTGTTTTCCAAGTAGAGTTAGCCATCTAAATACATCTTTATTCCATATCATTAACCCTTTGAGAGAGCCCTCTCAGACTGAAGAGGCTAAGCTTCAGTCACAAGATTGGTTTGAAATAGTTACATGAAATTGTTTGATTAGCAGCCTATCAGGTGCAATTTTGTGATAACACAGCGGTTAGGCTGATTATGAAAAAGCTGGCTCTGATACTAATTGTTGAAATATTGAGAGGGGGTGAATTATTATTTCATTCAATTGTTATTATTAATGCCAGTTAATATCTTTCACAATTAAATCCAGAAAGTAAATAAAAGGAATTTTATTAAAAACAGATGAGGACACCAATCCTCTTTTCAATGGGTACAAGCTCCAACTTGTAAAATCGGTTTTTAGGGATCCAACCCTAAGGACACCAATCCTAGTTTTGAAGTGGTTTTAGGGCTCCAACTCTAAGGACTCCAATCCTATTAGCAGAGAGAACTTGAAGAGACTCAACCCAAGAATAAAAGTTTACAAAAGATTACAATGTTACCATCTCAAAGCTTCACATCATCTTCACTGGGCATTCCTCATCGGCATGCAATTGTTTGTGATGCTGGAGGCTGCTTCAACAAATGTCTGATCTTCAATGCCTTTAGGAGCTGCAATGTCCAATTTTCAATGCCGCTGATATGTTAAAAAAAAATTCTGAACTATAGCTCCACGTATTCCAAACAATTGATGTGTTGTATGTACAAAACAAGAATCTGCGTACCACACAAATCAAGTGTTGTTGTATGTAACCCACAAAAATTGACTGCGTTCCACACAAATCGTATTCCTCCAATCAAATGTTTGCAATGTATTCACCCATACAAATCCACCATATTGCTTTTACAGGTCCAAGATCACAACATCACAAGTAGCATCACTGTATCACTGGTTCGAGTAGACAAAGAGAATGATAAATCTGAAAACGATCACAGGTTTGCGTGGAGTGCGTGGAAGGTTATAGGTATGTGTAGAGGAAAGGTATCACCACATCACTGGTCCATGGGTGGTTGAGTACAATGTAAAGGCAGAACCTGAATAACACTTCTCCACTGACCTTTTAAGTTCACGAGTTGTGAACTATTCCCAGTGTTCCGTAATTGAAATTGATGTTAGAATTTGTGAGACGTAGGCACATTTGTATGTGTTTGATATAAGTCCCAATGGAGGAGTCGATGGGGAGATGTTGAAGCCGACCTTTGTTGAATTAAATTCATTTTTTGTCATATTTTTGTTTACTGAGAACAACCTTTTTCTTCACCGAGAACATGTGCAGAATGGGAAATATATATATATATATATATATTTGTTTGAACGTCAAATAGAGTAATATGTAGGTAGAGTATTTTTGATTGGGATATAAGATAGGAATAAGAAATTTGGATATTTTTATTATTATTTTTATGTGAAATAAATATAAGAATTAGGGTTTAGGATAATAGGAGTTTAGTTTTGAGGTATGGACTTAGGGTTAGGGTTTCATGAAACAAAAGGTTAGGATCAGGAGAGGATTAGGGATTAGGTATATATTGTCATCAATGACAACTCCTAACAAAGCTGCCCAAAACAACTAGGCGTGGGGTCAGCATCAGTGCTGGCAATGAGTTGACCAGTTTATGGCTGAACCGATTGGTTTGGTACCAAACTTGGGTCTGCCTCAGTCCAAACTGGGTTGACCTCTGAGCCTAATGAACTGGCCGATTTTCAATACTATGGTTCAACCCATTTAAACAAGCATTGTTATCAATGCTTGATTAGCTGCAGATTTTTCTACATGAAGATCTCATTCCAAGGTGCATCTCTTGTCGACAAGTTCTGCCAATTGGTGAGAGATTCTGTAATGTCTCTTGACATTATCGTTCACTTGGTACTAGGTAGGTTATTCCATTTTTGTTTACCCTATAAAGATAGCCTTATTTCTTTCCATTATAATGGTCCTTTTTCAAGAACCACCACTCAGATGGTAGGCAAATTGATATCTATATATTTATCACTTATTCTTGCTTTTAACCTGTTTTGAATCACGGCAAATTGAGTTTCAAATTAGAAGTTTTGATAATTTTAAGTTGACATACCTTGTAAACTGCTGATTTGGGGTTTGCTTTGGTAGTCGATCTTGCACTTGATGTAAATCTGATTCTTTACACCTTCAAGTCTAAAATTTCAAAATATAATAAGTTGACATATTTGCTTTGAGACTCCTGCAAGTCTCATTCAATTTCAAATTTTCAAAAATATGTTAGGTCCAAGTTACAAAAACCTATTGTTTTTAGTGTCTGGAAGGGGAGGGGACTTTGTATGGACTGCCACATGGTCAATTTTTCCCGAACATGTCTAAAAAGTGGGCTTGAAACTTCCGTTTAATCCCACAGGGGGCACTCAATTTGGACTTAGCACTCTTTAGATATGATCGTTTCACTGAAGCCACCCATTTAAGCTTGGTTTGAGGACTAGAAGAAAACCCTATTTTGTACAAGCTGTAACCCCAAATATAAGACGAATTGAATTTTGAAGTTTTGACCCATTGCACTCAACTCTTTCATCTGTCAACACAGAATATTTCCATACAATTCCAGTGGTCCAAAAGAAAGTTATAGCGAAAATGGTAAGATGACTCATTTCAATTAGCGAAACCAAGGATTGCGAGCTCTGATACTAGATGTTATGGTCCGAATGACCCAAATATGGAAAGAGTAAGTAACAACATTCCTTGATAATGATAAGGATTGAATAAATAACAATGCTACCTCGAGAGGGTCAACCTTATTTACACCTTATGTTTACAAATAACTTTTGATGGTCCCTAAAGCTATATATAGATATGAGACAGGGTACAATCACTATTAACGAGTCTACCCCTAATGACAACAATAATACATAATGATAACAATAATAATCTAATTTAAGGTCATGGCCAAGCCAAACACCAAATTGGTGTGTGAAACCCCCTTCTTTGTTGGGACAAAAGATCCCCTGCCACACAGTGATTTGATTGGCAAAGTCTATATAGGTGTACGTACTCTATCCCAATACCTAGGTTCTTAACAAGAGTTGCCATTCACGAAACCTCTTTAGAGATCCATTTCTAGTTTCCTTCGATAAGGCCTTTGGCACTGAATGTTAGGTTTGCTTCTACTTCATTACGTTCTGCCCAAGCTACCATTGGGACTCAGGAGCATGTTGGTGCCACCCACTATTACATCCCAAGGTCCTATCAGTGCTGTCTACTGTCCAAAGAATGTTATTTGGCAGGCACGTAGTGTTGATATGGATTTTGAGCGGGCTAACTCCCTTGTTGCTTGTGGCGATGGCATCTTAGTTTAGGTTTTGATCCTTTATTGGGTTCTGCTTCACTTCCTAGGGTTTTCCTTCGTGGAATAACTGATGTGGATGTTTATGTTTATGTCATTTCATTTGATGCTGTTCTTGTACTCACTTTTGATTTAATTTCTTAAAGGGGCGCTTTTTGTGCCTTTCTTTTGGTTGGTTATTAATGCTGGTTGCGCTCACTACTCTGTTTGACTTGTTTTGGTCTTTTGTGGATGCTAACACAAATTTCAATTTCAATTTCTGGCCAACATATCTCATTGAATGCTTTCAGGATTGCTATCCTTAGCCATCGATTTAGTGTTCTTGTGCTTGAAGTGTTTGTTTTCTGAAAGACTATCAGATTATTGTGATATATTCCTTCAATTTTCTACCAGGTTAATATGAAATGCTTTATTGTAAAATCAATAATCTGCAAAACACCACTTTTTTCTGTTTTTTTTTTGTTTTTTTTCCAATTTTTTGTTCCTTATTTCACTGTGATTATCACACTTCTTGTATGCAGTTTTATCTTTAAATGTGTAACTTTTTAAGAATACTGTATTCAAACATCACTTGTTGTAACTGCATCTTGAGTAGCAAATTATAATTGTTTTATTTATTGGTTCTATTCTGTTATTTCTAAACCAATTCTGCATCCTGACTGAAATCTTGTATTTTCATGGTGTGTTGATTTGGACCTTTGCTACATAATTTTCCTCAAATTATCTTTCTCCTTTTTTGGGTAGTGCCAATTTGCATATTTTGGGCTTTTGCATAGCCTATACTCTTTTGAAGAATAGGTTTTTTACATCACCAAAATTTGTAATTTAGAACCATTTTGTTACAGCAGTATGCCTGTTGCTGATTATTTTATCTGGAGTTGCTTATTTCAGAAATATAGCTGGCCAAAGATTATTCATTTTTGTGCTCGGTGGACTATGGCTTATATTGGAATTTGTTCAAGGTGCCTCCTGTGCCATGAACAGGTCTGTGTTGGAGATGAGGTCTTCACACTTGTGAGTATGTCTATTAGAACCCCTAATTGACAGTATTCTGTTCAAAGCTTTTGTGGGTATTGCTTGTTAGAGGTATGTTCTGGTGGATATACTCTGCTATTCTTTGGTGCTTAGAGATCACCTGTATATAGCGATTTTGAATCTTTGATGCAGTTAGTTACTTCCTGTACTCATATTCAAGACGCCAGCTTAAAGCTGATTAGACATGGAATGCTGCTTTTCCCTCCGGTAGACCTGGGCTGCAAATTTTAGTTCGTATATTGAAAACTAGGAGCATTGTAGGTGCTTCCCCAATGTTTCTCTTAACTGTCTTGATTCTCAAGAATCTGTATAGGTAATTCTAAAATTGCTCTATTTTGATTCAAGCAAGGCTTTTCCATTTCTGGTCTTTCTATATTTCCCTCCTAGAAATGCTTGCTGTCTAATGAAATTGTGGCATGTCCCAGTTTGTGGCCTTTACTATATAAATCATCATCTGGCATACTTGCAGTCAAGTTTAATAAAATCTCTTGCTCAAAAATAAACCCAGAACATTTTCCACACACTTTGCCAAAGTGAGTCCTTATCGATGATATCATTATATTGCCCAGTAGAAGAAATGCCATCTGTCTTGGCATATTTTTCTAGTGGGAAACTTTCTTATGGCTGGCACTCTTTATTGATATCTTATTAAGACGAGGAATAAATGTTATATCTGAGGGATTATTTGTTTTTCTGTAAATTGTTTTTATGTTATGGTGGTTTAGCAATTTGCTGGATTGATAACAATCCAGATAATCTGTGTACACATGTAACCTGTTGGTAAGCTATGCAAGAGAATATGGGACACCGTACATTTAACAAGTAGCTCCTTCCTGTGGAAAAGGTGATGCTGTCAATCCTTAATGGAGATACGACCATGCTTCATTTGGCGAAAAACTGGCTTATGGATCAGATTTAGCCATCTATACCAGGATATAATAGATATATTTTAAGAGAAGAATGGATTTGCAATGGGTTCCAAACATGTTGGCTCGTCACCTAAGTCACATGACACAAGGACATGAGAAACGGAGGACACGAAAGTATGAGTATCTGACACATGACATTGTGACCCCGTGGGACATGACATGTATATATATATATATAAAGAAGGGAAAACAACAAAACAAAATTAAATATCGGCTATAAATTAAATAAAATGTATATGAGTCGGTCACATACTATACTTATTTGTGTCCAATTGAGTGGTTTTTGGTTGTTTTTGATAAACTTGGCTCAATCAAGTTACTGGTGGTTTTGGAGATCCAGGTTTATGAGAACCCATTGTTTTTCCCATGGTATTCATGGATATAACCTATTTAAAGGTGGAAAAAATGTGATCAAACAAAATTCTAGTCTTATTGCTGGTAAGTATACAATATCACAGAGCGAAAACTCACCATAGAATTTGAAAAAAAAATGGTTATTTTAAAGTAGAATGGATTTGATCAAGAAAAAAAAGAATGGATTTAAAGTTGTTACTTATTTTGGTATTAAATTTACAGTACTTGATTGTTTTAAATTTGTACAAATTATTAATCAATATATTGGCAAGTTCATCTTTAAAGTTCCAAGTTGCAATCAGATTGTTTTCTTTTCTCACTAAAAAAACATTGATGTTTTTTAATTGTTAGGTCAATCAAGGTTCTTAATAATTGTAGGAATAATTAATAATTATAATAATCAATAAAACATTTTGATTTGATCCAATTATATTAATAAAAAAATAAAAATAAATAAAATAAAAACATAAAATAATAATTATAATTATATTGGATTATAATAAAAAATTAAATCAGCCTAGATTCATCTTAACTAAGAATCTACCAAGTGTCGAGAGGGATCACGTCTCTTGAGATACATACTTCTTTTACTGTGAAAACAGATTTGATCCCTCTCGACGCTTGGTAGATCCAAAGCTAAGATGAATCTAGGCTGGTATGTTATATATTAAAAAGTAAAACAAATTAGCGAATCACACTTGAAATATGAAATATACAAAACATTTACATCATGATGATACAATTTCAATCGTACAATTAATGCATAGCCAAAATAACATTGGGCTTAATCCATCTCTGAACCAAAAGTACATAAATAAAGAGGCCCTAAATGGCCTGTAGTCTCCCCAAAAAAATGCTACAACAAATAACTAGTACTGCATATCATCAAAATCATTGCTTATATTGGAATTCTTATAATCAATATCACCTGCTATGCATTAAAATAAGATAGAAAAAACTTAGCATGTGGAATCGAGATTTTGTTTGACTGGTTGGTATTTTTTTACTAGGGTCATGATAGAGGAGTTCAACAGTCAATGCCACCACCACCATTAAGGTACATAAAGGGATTGGTCCTTGATTAAATGCTAGTTCCATACCCTCATGCATGGCAAACTCTAGTGGAAACGTTGCAGTCCTCACAATCCTAAAAACTCTTTAAGTTTGTTGAATTTTGAGTGGGATTTAAAAATTTACTTTCTCCATATGAAATCAGATTAGGCCATAACCACTCTCAATTTCCAAATTAAGGATGAAAATGAAAGTCAATTAATGGTAATATTAAAAAATCAAGTAAAATGATAAAAACGAAAGTCCTTTTACTTTAAGAATTTAACATAAATTGCATGGCATTGGTAGGGCCTAGACAAATCCACTTCCCAACACTTGGAATCCCTTTAGACATTTCTTAATTATCCTTAGCTACAATCCAAAGCTTTTTCGAGCTCCAAACTTGTGATTGAATTGCATGAAAATGAGGCAATAAATCAATTTAGTAATGTTTTTTACATTGGAAACATGTCCAAATTTTGGGACTCCATTAGGCTTGTGTCAGTCACCAGTCAAACTCATTTCTTATGAAAAGGACATGAGTCAAACTTGTGTAGGGCATGTGTCAGCGATGTGTCATATCTGGTATGTGAAATACATGACATGAGGGTGGGGGAGAGGACGTGTCATGCTACTTAGCACATTACCTATTGTCGGAGTGAAAGTTCATGTCTATGTTGTGATCCAATAGTACTTGATTATATGATGTTCCCTTTTGTGAAATTTCTACAACACAAGCTAGAACAACTTTCTTCAACATGATAACTACTTTAATGATTTAATTAGCATTAATTCCACATAGCATTATGAAGCAGTTATATATAAATTTTCAACCAATAACATGAAAGAGCAGTAGAAAGTAACCATGAGACAATGAGAAAAGACACAAAAATTAGGCTCGACGCTAGGGAAAGACCCACAAGGGGAAAACCCAAAAAACTTAACTTATGAGAGGGAGAGTTCAGAGTTCATTAATACACTAGCAATAATAGCCAAAGCAATACATGAACAAGATCATGTGCTAAGCCCTCATGATTTTTGTTGAGTATGTTGTCACTGATGTCAAAAAGGTGCATGATGTCATCATTGATGTCCTTGATGAGATGATGCTGTGGGAAACCTAGCTCTAGGGTTTGATTACTTGGTTGATGGACACACCCCACATTTGTTAGAGTTTTTGAAACAACAGAGTAGTTAGTTTGCCTTGGAGACTCTCACCATTGGACTGTCATTGTCATGCTGATTCTGTTGATATGTGGAGTGTCTTGTGGGCCTTCACAATTTGAGAGATACTTTTAGTCAAAGTACAAGTCCCATCTCATGGTCAAAAACCCTAAATGGTTTGATGATTTTAAAATTTATTTAATATTAATTAGGAAGGGCGTTGTGGAGGATTTTAAAATTTATTGAAAGGGTTTTGGTATTTAAGCCAATGTAAAAATTTCCTCCAAGACTAATTCGTGGCACCAAAAGTTAAAGGTAAAATTAAATAAAAAAGGCCATGAAAAAATGTAGGAGGTTGGCCTTTTATCTTTGGCTCAAATTGAAAATTGAAAATTGGAGTTTTCCACCAAAGCATGAAGTCGGTTGCCTAATTCGAATTCTCCCATATCTATATAAAAAGGCACCTTACCTCTCCACATCTGCAAAGAAATGAACACACAAGTGTATCTTAACATGGAGGAATAAAGTCACATCCTAAGATGTTTGAAGCTGTTAGCCTCAGTTTGGCATTCAGTGGGAAGAGTTTTATTTCAAAACGAATTTTGGCTAAGGGTTTTGGTTGGGGGTTCCTTATTTCTGGGTTTCATTGGGGATTCAATTTCTCTTTGCAAGTGGCATGTTTCTTAATATATACAAGCATTTCAACTCCCATCTTGAAATTTCTTGTGTGGCTTGGTAGTCTGGCACCTATCTAAAGTTTTAATAAATGCCACAAACATGTATTTCTAAAGAGATTGGAATTCTATGCCATGTCTTGAGACGAGGACGATGTTCTGCCCTGTGGTAGAATAATTCTATGTACAATGTCGATATATTTTCACTTCTGCCTTCCCTGTGAGCTGGTCCAGTTCATCTTTATGCACATATGAGGCAAGACAATGATGCCTCTTTTAAGGCTTCTCCATGATCATATTCAAACCCTTCAATTGATCACATAGGTTATTTATTAATCCCTCAAGATTAATCGTGAGCGATTTTAAATAGCATTGATCAACCTATTTTATGGTTGCTCCGTGGGCAACTCTAGAAAACGTAAAGGCATCACAAACACCTTAATCATCGAATTGAATAGTGAAACAAACACTTGCGACCTATACCATATATGAAGTCTAGAAGTCCATGTTTGAAGTTTCGATTAGGATCAAATTGCTTGGTGTTTGGCTTCGTTGCTCCTTGGAATTGTTTTGCAGGAGGAATTCATCATGGGAGAAACATATCTTGGTCTCTGAACATAATATCCTCTATGGTCTTGCTACATCTTTGTACAAGATTCGTTAGAGTTTAATTTTATGTTTGCAAGAAGCAAAATAACACCGTGAGTCTTAACTCTAAGCCATGGTTGATGTCTGAAGCATTTTTGACAACTGTCAAGTTTCCTTTTGTTAATTTTGGACAACTAGGTCCAACTCGTTGTTGCACTGCTCATATGATGATGGTCATATTTTCTTGGATTCCTCTTTCAAAGAAGTGCAATATTGATGTAAAGATCATCTTGTTTGGATGAGCAAAACATATATTTTGAATTTATTTTCCACACATGTACAAGGTCAACCAGATTTGTAATGTAGGTTCACATGCCTAATAGATGTGTCACACACCCTCATTGATGGATATAAATTGGAGAGACTTGGAGGTCATTTGTTCATCAACTCATTACACGTCTCTCATTGTGATTTGATCTGTTTGTTAGCCTTTGGAGGCCTCTTCCCTTCACACGTGCAGAGCTAGAGGCGCTGTTTTCTGCGAATATGTTTAGGGCTTGTGCTGCAATGTTGACCATGGTCAACTCTTGGTCGTTTGACCTCAAAACTTTGCCAAAATTCTGATTTTGAGAGGTCGTATTGCTAGGCACTAAAATCGAGGAAAACAGAGCTATTTGACCGAAGCCGTAATCTGCAATGTTGACTTTCTGTTGATGTAATGTGTTGACTTTTCTGCGTTGACTTTGGGTTAACCAACGTTGACTTGTGATGAGCTATCTTTGAGGGTTGTGGGTGTGACACTTGGAGGGTTGGCTGACCAAGAAAGACTTTGCTCGCTGAAGCATCCTGTTGACTGCTGTAACGCATAATATCTCACATCTTTGCTGGACAAAAGGATTTGTAAATTTGATCTATATTATTGGCTTGTCTTTTGTTGATCTATTATTGTGTTCTATCAGCATTTTACTTTCATGTTTATTTGATTGCTATTTTGTATTGGGCCTAATAACGATTGAAGAAAAATTGCATCAAGCATAGAACACCATGGTTATCTAAATTTAACATGGTATTAGAGCTGAGGTGAAGATAAAGTCCAAGCTTGTGTTAGAAGCAATCACTGAAGGAAGGAATCTTATCAAGGACAAATGGCCTCCTCAACCTACCAAGGGTTTCAAGGCTGATGATAAATTCACTGATAAGTCTGATTATCATGCATGGAAGATGTCCTTGGATTTGGTACTAGAAGATCAAGATGTCATGGACTATGTGTAGGGGAAGATTCAAGAGCCTCCATCAAATGCAGCTGGTGCCACGAAGACGAAGTATAGAAAGGGGGAAATCAAAGCAAAGATGATTGTCCATGATTCTATTCATAAGCACTTGGTTGCTTACATTTCTGAGCTGAACACATCTAAAGAGATGTATGATAGGCTGGTGAGCATTTTTAGGGCTAGCAATGCTAATCAAATCCTTGTCTTCAAGAGTCAATTGAAGAATATCGAGAAGGGCAAAGATGAATCTATTCAATCCTATTTTATGAGGCTCACTGAAATGAGGAATAACCTCCTAGCTATTGGGGAAGCAATATCTGATCGAGAGATGGTTCTTATTGCACTTGGAGGTCTCCCCTGTGATTGGTATGTATTCAATATCACTATTCTCAATAATAATGCGATTCCTGATTTTGATGAAATATTGACGAGATGCACTCAAGAGAAAACAAGAATTATGAAATATGCCTCTAATGGAAATGGAAGTGACCCTACTGCCTTCACCGCTCATGCATAGAAGATGCAATGAAGAGGAAACAAGAATTATGGAATATGCCTCTAATGGAAATAGAAGTGACCCTACTGCCTTCACCGCTCATGCAAAAAAGAAGAACCATGGTGGCTCGAGAAATCAAAACCATGGTAGAGCGGGGCCCAAAGGAAGGAAGGGAAGATGTTACATTTGTAACAAGATTGATCACTATGCAAGAGAGTGCACTAATAGAAGGGACTCTCCCAGAGACGATGACAACAACTCGAGAGGGAATGGTAGGAACAACAGGTTCAAAGGAAAAAGGAAGGTCCCTCTGATCGTAGTGGAAATGGGCAACTTTCAAGAGGTCAAGAAATTCCAGGTACGATGAGTTTAATGTTGTTGATAATAAGAGAAATGGATTTATTCTTGTATCTGCCCTCTCTGTTGCATCTCCACTCGACACCCTGGATGTCTGGTTATAAAGAAGCCCTCTCTGATTTGATTGAGAAGGATACTAATTTGGAAATTATCCTTGGAGATAATGCCACCTATCCCGTGAAAGGGACAGGGACTGTGACCCTCCTATCTCAAGGTCAAGTCCTCCGATTGCAAGACATGTTGTACGTACCTGATTTGAAGAAGAACTTTGTGTCCATCTCGACAATGGAAGACAAAGGGTTCAAGGTAGCATTCGTCGATGGAAAGGTACTTATCTGGAAGAAGAACTTCAAGGAAACTCTTTCTATTGGTTTTAGAGTTGATACACTCTACCAGGTTGGAGGAAGTCCATTGGGGGCTATGTCATGCGATACAACTTTTCAAATAGAGTTATGGCACCGAAGGTTTGCACACTTTCATTACAAAGGCCTTCTCGATGCAAGGAAGGTGGTGACAGGGATGCCCGAATTTAGAGATGATCATGAGAGTATATGTCAGGGTTGTGTCGAAGGGAAGCATACAAGGGGACCATTCCCCTGAAGTGTCACAAAGACAACTGATATCTTGCAGTTGATACATTCTGACTTATCTAGTACGCTGCCCGTGACATCCTTGGGAGGATGTTTTTATTACATGACTTTTACAGACGACTTCTCCCGCAAGACCTGGATATATTTTTTGAAGTAGAAGGACGAAGCATTCAAATGGTTCCGTACCTTCAAGGCCTTGGTGGAAAATCAAACCGAGAAGAAAATCAAAGTTTTGAGGACCGACAATGGGATTGAGTATGAGTCAAATGAGTTTAATGACTTTTGTAGAGACGCTGGCATTAAGAGGGAGACCACCACTGCTTATACTCCTAAGCAAAATGGTGTTGCTGAAAGAAAGAACAAGACCATTGTGGAAGCTGCCCATGCCATGCTATGTGACCAAGGTCTTCCAAAGTTTCTATGGGGAGAAGCTGCGAACACTGCTGTGTACATTCAAAATAGATGCCCGCATTCTACTCTGGACTCCAAAACTCCCGAAGAATTCTCCTTTGGTAAGAAACCTGATGTTTCTTATTTTAGAGTTTTTGGTTGTCCTGTTTACTTTCATGTGCGGAAAGAAAAGAGAAGCAAGCTGGATGCTTTTGGAAAGAAGGGAATGTTTATGGGCTACAGTGAAACTTCAAAGACATATAATATATGTGCCTAGTCAAAGAGAAGTGGATATAGGCCACGATGTCACCTTCGATGAAGATGCTGCCCTCAAGAAAGTGAGAAATCTTCCTAGTTCAAAGGAAGACAAAGAAGATGAAGAAGCAGGGAAGCAGGAAGAGCTGAAGGATGAACTAATGCCTGATGTTGAAGGACCTATGGATCCTATTGATCCACCTCCTTCAAATAAGAGAAGACCCTCATGGATACTGTCGCAGATGCCAAAAGACATATTGCCCCAAGGGGGACATTCAGTAAAAGCAAGAAGCCGAAGAGATACCAAGGTTATCTAGCAGCCATGAGTATGATAGTTCAATCTGAGCTTGGATCATTTGAAGAAGCTGTAAAGCATAAAGTTTGGAAGGATGCTATGCACAAAGAATATGACTCCATTATGAAAAATGATGTCTAGGAAGTGGTCCCTAGATCGGAGGACAAATCTGTTGTCACCTCGAAATGGCTCTATAAGATCAAGCATGGATTTGATGGAAGTGCTAAAAAGTACAAGGCAAGATTTGTTGCCCGAGTCTTTTTAAAAAAGAAGGCATAGATTATGATGATATATTTGCACCTGTGGCCTGCTATACCACCATCCGATCTATTATTTCCCTTGCTGCAACATAAGGATGGAGTCTCCATCAAATGTATATGAAGACCACTTTTCTGCATGGTTCTATAAAAGAAGAGGGGTATGTGGAGCAACCTCTGGGGTTCAAAGTCCAAGATAGAGACACCCATGTATGCAGGTTGAAGAAATCCCTTTATGAGTTGAAGCAAGCCCCCAAGGCTTGGTACAAGAGGATAGATAGCTACTTGATGAAGCTGAGCTTCACTCAAAGTAATGCTGATCCGAATCTTTATTTTAAGGTTGATAGAGAAAGGCCTCTCATTCTAGTTCTCTATGTGGACGATCTCTTCCTGACAGGTGTTGACCCTCTCATTCATTAGTCTAAGAGGGAGCTAGCTTCCAAGTTTGAGATGATGCACTACTTCCTAGGCTTGGAGGTCTGGCAGAGGCCAGGTGAGATTTTCCTTTCTCAAGGAAAACATGTCATGAAGCTGCTGGAGAGATTTGGTATGGTGGACTGTAAGTCTATGTCGACACTGACAGAACTCAACTTTAAGAAGTTGTGTGGAAATGCTTCCGGGCTGTGTTAGTAAATCCTACTGAGTATCGACAACTTGTGGGGGCCCTGATGTTCCTGGTGAACTCTCGTCTGGACGTATGTTTTGCACCGAACACTTTGAGTCAACATATGGTGATCCTCATCACATCCACTGCATTGGTGCCAAGAATCTATTGAGATATCTTCGGGGCACAATTAACCATGGGCTGAGATACACTGCCGGGAGTTTGAGACTCCATGGATATATTGATGCCGATTGGGCTGGTAGTGTGGTGGATCGCAAGAGCACATTTGGATGTTGCTTCACCTTGGGTTCTGCTTCGATATCTTGGATGAACAGATAGCAAAAATCGGTGGCTTTGAGCATCGTTGAGGCCGAATACATTGCAGCGAGTATGGCCTGTTGTGAAGCTGTTTGGTTGCGAAAGCTCTTCAGTGTGCTGTTTGGGCATGTGCTAGATACCACCGTTATCCTTTGTGATAACCAGAGTGAGATTTGTCTTTTTGAGAATCCTGTGTTCCACGATCGATACAAGCATATTGATATCAGGTACCACTTTATTCGGGATATGGTACAACAAGGCTCCGTAAGGCTCGATCATATAGGCACTGATGAGCAGGTCGCGGATATTCTCACTAAGCCCCTGGGGAAGGTCAATTTCCTAACCTTCCATGAGAAGCTTGGAATCGTGGAAAGACCCTATTTTGAGGGTCCTACTTGAGTTGGACTATGAACTCTGGGAGCTCCAGGGGGCTTGGGGATAACTTCTTAGAGCTATAAGCACATATGGGGCTAGGATTGCTGAACCTTCTTATGATTATGCCCCAATGTTATGATATTGAGTTGGTTCACCTCTCTTTGATCTGTGCCCGACACACATCCTACCCATGGAGTTTCAGACTCATGGGAAGTATCTCTCATTTGGCCAATGAGGTGGGAAATGTGGATAGAGACCAATAATAAGACTGATGGACGCATCAGAGATTGTCGTACTCTCTATGTCTAGGATGGCACGTGTCCAACACCTTGATCTAGGATCAAGTATGATGAGGTTCTTACCTCTAAACTGACTTCGAGTTAGTATGAGACTCTTTTTGAGTCCAAGAGAGGTTTTAACCTCGACGCTGACTTCGGGTTAGCTGAGTGTGATGTCTTTGTGACTCACCTTTTTGTTCTATCTGAGAACAAGAGCTAGCAAAGCAAGTTACGACAAGATGACGCATGATGTTTGGTAAAAGTACACGATGGTACTGATGGATGGCACTTGTGGACAGATGGAGTTATCCCTAGTTGAGAGGGAGTGTTAATTATGGGCAACTAGGTCCAAACTCTATGTTGCACTGCTCATATGATGATGGTCATATTTTTGTTGGATTCCTCTTTCGTAGAATTGCCAACGACTAAAAACCACTGACACGATTCAATTCTAAGAAATAAAAATGGCCCAAACTATCACTCATGGTTTATAAAATACATTTGGTTTATTATCGTTCTGATTCACCTGATCCGATGTATTTATTTCACTCAATACCATATCATATTGTTCAAATCTGTAGTGACTCTTTGTAGCCTCATCGAGATACACCAAAAATAAAACCTTTGGCCTAACACGAAATGTTCATTGCAGCCCATATTTGAGTTCATGCAAAGAAATATACAATCCCCTGTCATATTAGAGAACTCACCATCCATAATTATATTATAGTGTGATTCCATCCCTCTCAAGCATGTCTCAATGTTGGGCATGCATTTACTTTACAATATGTCTCGAAGTTAGTTTTCCACCTTTGGCCTAACACGAAATGTTCATTGCAGCCCATGTCTGAGTTCATGCAAAGAAATATACAATCGCCTGTCATATTAGAGAACTCACTATCCATAATTATATTATAGTGTGATTCCATCCCTCTCAAGCATGTCTCAATGTTGGGCATGCATTTACTTTACAATATGTCTTGAAGTTAGTTTTCCATGTTGTATGTTGGGACTCGTTTTGGCATTACACAATATGAGTTGGTTCAATAGCATATGGTACCATTCTATGCCTCTAAATTTTCAAATGAGAATGTCAAGGCCTTGGCCCTCATTTAGACTATGAGGAGCTTATTCTCTCACATGTTATCATTTCAATTTGGTCATTTAGACAATTAACAACCATCTGTAAATGGTTGGCTCACTCCACACCATATTTATCATCTTCCATTTCCCACATTGATGACAACGCCCCTCGTTTATTAAAAAATTCTGTGTAAATTTTAAAAGTATTTTTATGCATTGAAATCCCAATGATATGGAAGCACAATCCCTGCAGGTATCTAAATATTTCAAATTAAAGTGTTATTTATAGATAGATTGTTGATTACTGTTTGAAAGAATTCATAAATGTGGACTTGACTTTCACCCAACTACAAATTTTTTATGTGTTTTCACCACATTCTGTAGGGGACATTTGATGCATATTATGTTACATGTATATACTGATCATATTTTGACTTGTGATATATCCAAGGGGGATATCTCAAAATCAATTGTCTTCAATATTATCCTTGCATATAGTCTAATGGTTTGATCAATCAATTCGTATGAGTAATAAAATATTTCTTGTGTGTAATAATTTTCGGTGAAAATCACATAAACAAAATTTTTGTCGACGCGTTTCGAACCAGCCAGTGTGGTTCATCATCAGGACAAGATGAGAAATCTGATCAGGAAACCAGTATAAGTAGATCAGGACATCTCCAACTAGCCGTTGGAAAAACGGCTAGTTTGACTAGAATACGCATGATTCTATTACAGTTGTCCTAAAAGCATGCATGGACAATTCCCCTTCTCTTTATTTCATCTTTCCCTTGAATGTATATTCAAAATACTCCAACATCATGTGAAACATGACTTCAATGAGTCTTTATTTTGCTATCTTATGATCAGAAAATTAATGGCCAAATTATAGATCATTTGAGCTTCATTGCAATATGAGTTTATTTAGTAAGGGGCCACGAAGAAACATAAGGAGGAAAAACACAATAAGTAATATGACACGGGGATAAAATAAAAATAAGAAAATTAGATTTTTTATTCATTTTGACACTGATTTTGAGGAACTCAATTAGTTAACTCAAACTGGTTACTTGTACCTTGGAGGTCCTCCTCCCCCTCCTCCTACTCCACATTCATCTCAGAGCATGCCTTTTCCTCAAGTGAGCATAATGAAGTTTCCTTAACCCCAACACCAGCCAATACAAAACAATGGTTAGGAGGCCAACCCTGTCAAGCTTGCTTCTAGATTTGCTCATTGACCTAACGTCTTTCATCATTTTGTGCATCCTATCATTGTTCCTCCTCAAATACCCTTTGTTGTATATCATGCTAGACCATTTCATGCTATGAAGCCCCCTAATTACCCTGCATAGTTGGAATCGGGAAAACTTCATGCATCTGTTATGCCTATACACTCTCCCTTTAAGGGCACCTCATCTCATACTCATTCTAAAATCCCTACAACTAAAAGAGGAGGGAGGAGAGAAATCTCCTTCACTAACATGCATCCAGAGATTCAAAGAGAGAAAATAGAGAAGAAGGAGAAGGAACTCTTCTACATGGTTGGTCCAAGCATATATTTGGAGCCGACTTATTCTGATATCGTGGTTTTCACTTTAATTTACTTGTAGTTATTGTAGACATTGATATTGACATATTTTTTGGACAATGTTTTATTTTGATCATGGTATATATTTTGATGATGTTATATTACATGGGAGAAATACTTTGATACCACATGATTAACTATATATATTTATGGATGATGACACACTTTATATATGGGATCATCATGATGGCGACAAGGTTGATAGATATGCTTTATGGACATCATTGGGGACCCAACCTACTTTATAAAATGTTAGGTCCTTATAATACTAGTGTAGCACCTTATTGTTATTGTTAGTGTAGCCCCATTATTGTTAATGTTGTGCCCATGTGGTCACAATAAGAAATGGCCCCTTCTAAATGCCTTCTCTCGATTAAAAATAAAATAAAATATAACTATCATTATACATTTATTAGTTAAGGGACAATTTCACCCTCCAACTACCTAAGGGAGCTATAAAACTAAACATAAGGAAAGGAAGGGAGACTAGAAAATGCTAGTGAGGAGAGGTATGCATAAGTTTTGAGAGTTTACATTTTTCCTTTGATTAATTCGTTCTAGAGTACAAGAGCTTACCTATTGTGGTGACAGTAGAAATCCTTTCAAGAGTGACAAGGAGAAAAGTGATATCATCTAATTTCCAGTTCTTTCTTAAAGGTGTTTGTTTATTTATTTCATCAATTACTGCTATTAGATTGTCTGATATTTATTTCATATCATTGCTAATTGATATAATATTAATAGAAAACATTTTCGTCCAATGTTTTCGAAAGAGCCCATGTTTCCCAACATTTCATCTTGCTTTATTATTTTCCATTTTGGATGTCTATTATATGAATTCTTCTACATCTTGGACATTTTTAAGTGATTTATGTTCTTGATTTTTGCAAAAATCGGCTGAAATTGTACGTTGTACTCTCATTTTTATCAATAAAATCAATATTTTGACAGCTACTATTTTTTTTTCCATAATTTCTCCATTGAATTTGTTTTGTATTTTCAGATTATAAAAGAAAATTTCTCTGATATTAACAACGAAAAAATATTAATTAATTTATATCATATTTGCATAACATACCTGTGAACTCTTATGGTTGATAGTGTATGTTTTTGAAATATGCATCTAAAGTAACTCATTGATTGTTGTTAATTTGATTTAATTTCAGTTTAATATCCTTTAAGAATATATATGATTGTTTTCTTTTCCATTTATTTAATCACTGTAAACAAATTTCTTTAATTTTGTTGTATTAATATCCTATAAATAACTTTCTTTATTCAATTGTAAAAAGTTGTTGTAAATAATTGTAACATAATTTTAGGCATTAAACCTCATGCCCTGTCCCATTATCTCACTAGCCCAATGAGACTCGAGGGTGTTGGTAGTGAAGCATTAAAACTTCGGCTGTTAACGTACTTTAAGTGGCCATAACAGGGATTCAATTCATAGATCTCTGTTTATATTAATATTTCTTTTTATATGACCATTCAATCTCTCGATCAACCTAATCTTCTAAATCAATTGAATGATCAAATGCATATTTCACATTCATTACTGAATCTAATTCTTGATAACTCTCACATTCTTCTTGAATTAGAACAAGCTTGGGCTATTAATGATGAATACATCGAATTGAAAGAAAGAATAAAGCCCTTGAAACACATCTCAAGGATCATGTCAATCATAGATATGTGGCTTATGACTAGTCAATTTCATGCTTCTAGGAGAATTTGTGGATTAAGCCGAGAATATAATCCCTTACACAAAGTACAAAGGGGAGAGGCAATCCTTGCTGCCCAAGGTTGACTCAATTTTATCAAGATTTTTTTTGTTCTTCTAGGACTACTTTGTTATTTTACTAGTTTTTAAATCACTTATAACCAGAATACAATATGAACAATATAGAATCAATGATTTTATTAATAAAAAATAACGAGGACTTCAATCCTCTTCTTTAGAATAAACCAAGTACAATAATAGTTTAGGGTTCCAAACCTAGATGAAGACACCAATCTCCAATCCACCAGGCTCCAACCTGTACTTATCCAAGCACCGACTTGGACTTCAAGAGGCTTCAACCCTATCTTCCAAAGGCTCCAACCTTGTCTCTATGAGGTATCAACCTCTAGGGCTCCAACCCTTTCTCTAGTACATCTCTGGTACATGCTCTAACCTGATCTTCTTGAGGACTCATCCTTTGGGGTTCCAACCCGATACTTCAATTGATCAAGATAAGTTTAATGGTTCTTCAAGGCCCCCAATATCTTATGCACAAGCCCTGAAATTATCTTCACCTTCAACAATGCCCTCAATTGATCTTCAAAGCACTTATCTCATCAATGACCACTTTGTGTTCTCAGAAGGTGTCTCCACAACTCTTCATGCTACCCAAACAATTTCTCCAAGGTCACATCACGAGGGCCTTCAAAAATGCATCATAGTCTCTAATAATGTCTCCAATATTAGCTTAAATATGTCTTCACAAGGTCTGCGAAAAGCTCCAAGATATCTTCAACAACCTTCTTTAAGAAGGTCCAAACTGTATCTTTCCAAAGTATGCTCAAGGGTGTCTCCAATAAACTATTTCAAGGGTTATTTAAGACAATGGTGTCTTTCCCAATATGTCGTCTCTGTGATTCAACAATGATGGCTTTAATACTTTAAATTGTCTTCAAGGATGCTCCGACAAGGATCTGCTCAAGAGACACAGAGGAGGATGCTTGAAAATACATTAATGTTGTTTCTCCAAGGTAGAGGATATGTCTATCCTTTCCAAGGTTTAAGGGCTTCACAACAATTTTTTCATGGGCTAAGAGTCCTACTTCAAAAGGGTTGTGATGGCTACTTCAATATGTATGCTTCAACTTTGTCTTCAATATTTCCAATCCTGTTTCAAAGAGTGCAAGAGGAGACTGCTCCAAATATGGCCTAAAAGACTCCTCTACAATCTGTTCCAAAAAGTCCTCAAGCAATAGTCTAAAATAGTGCTTTAATAAAGATGAGATGATATGCTACATAGATCATTTAAGAAGTTTCTAATGTTTTTCTTAAATTCTGCTCCCAAAAGGTCACTAATCTGAATGGTACGAGCTCCACAAACCACTGTCCTACCTCCTCTCCACAGGTTTGAGCCCTCCACAAGAGACTGTCACTAGGTCCGAGCTTCTAGTGATGAATTTTCACAGTTCTAAGCCTTCTAGATCATAGATCCGTGATTCTTCCACAGGTGAGGTATACAAGACCGTTCTTAAGGTTACAAGCTTCACAACTGAGCTCCCAAAGGCATACCACCTGAGCTTCACTGGACTGTTCAAAATGCTCCGAGGTACGCTGAGACTGTTCCCACGTTTTAATGTGGTCTGAGCCCTCCTAAATGAGTTTCTTATAGGCTTGTCTGAGAATTTTAGTGTGTGATAATAGAACCAAGCTATTATGGAGAGATGAATCACGAGTGAGGTATCTCCAATTTTGAGTAGTTCTGTCTGGACGAAATCCACCTAGGTATTTAGTAAAATCCATCCACAGATCCGAGAAGAATGCTATCATAGGTCATTGTAATCTAAAGTTTACAATTCCACAGGGCTGTAATTCATAATATGTTTGAACTTCAGAAATCTGCAATGTACTCTGAGCTTGATATATACCTTATCACCTAAATTTACCACCCATTTATCTTTTTTGTTCTCCTTGGCCTCTGTTCGCTTCTGTGCCTCTTAACTGTGTTCTTTACTGAGATTTATGATTGGAATGACAAGTTTATACGTCAATATATACTAGTTTTGGCCAGTGCGAAGAGACACGTCACTTAATGAGACATGTCAAGCCTACATAAGCAGACTTACCAAAAATTATGATTTTTATATCTTATAAATTCAATTCCTCTCAGTCTATGAGGATTTAGAAGGTGAGTAAGGGCTCGTTGGAAATATCTTGATGTCTTCTACGAGTCTATGCCAATTCCAGCTTCAATTATGGTCTATTTACCATCAATAAAATTATATTTGTGAAGTTGTCATCATTATTTCATCCATGGCAGATTTTAGGATTTTATATTTGTGTTTTTGGTATTTAAGGTAAAGGCTCCTTTATTTATTTAAGTCTTGAAATTAATGGAATGGACCTATTAGGATTAGGGCTTCCTTAGGGCATCATGAGCATCATTCAAAAAAAGGCTAGGGTTCCTTTTCAATATGTCTTCATGGGCATCTTAAAGAAGGTAACTTATTTTTTAGGGCATCTCCAACAAAGCTTGGGCAATGCATACAAGGGCTAGTTATTGGCTTGCCATCATTGATGACCGACATGGCTAGCTTCAACAATGCAAACATGATATCATAAATGACAACATTGCTAGGGCTTCGTTATGGAAAGTGCATCTAGAATTTCATTATTATACTCAGGAACCTGGGGTCTAGTCAAGTAGTTAGGGTTTAGGTCTTCTAGGGTTTGCATAATATATAGGGTTAGGGTTTGCTTCAACAATTCAAATATGATGCCATCAATGAAAAATTTATTCAACAATCTCCCCCTTTGTCATTTGATGGCAATATTCTCTCGCCTTCCAACATTCTCTCCCCCTTTGAACATCAATGGAAAATGGGGTGTCCAAGTATTCCCCTTATCACGCTGCTTCTTGACATGCTGCTCCATCGTATTTTATTCATCAATGATAGTTCTTCATGATAGATATGTTGCTCCCCGGTCATGGTGTTCCTTCTTGTTATGTTGATCTTTGCAAATCCCTCTGTCATTATGATTTTCTTTAATGGACTTGCTCCCCCTAATCATTTGCATGCCTTCATGGAAATGGACGATGTAGGTGATCAACCAACTCCCCCTGCCTACATTAAAACGTGGAAACAATCTCAGCATACCTCAGACCATTTGGAACAATCATTATGATTTTCTTCAATGTAATTACTTCCGAGAGATGATCTATCAAGATATGAGTGTCCATGTGTGAATCATCAAGGGTTTCATAGGGCTCTTCACGGATAACTTTTGCAAGAATAGTCAAGAATCACAAATTCCCCCTAACAGTATGCATGACATCCTTTTTGGCATAATTTAATTATCAAAAACTTGGAATATCATATCTTGCCAAAGATATACTTCATTAGATTAACAACATGAGTTGATGTCTTCAGTGTTCAAGAGGCTTTCTGATCCAATTTGCTTCCTTATCAATATTTGTGTAACTTTCTTTTCTTGATTGGTAGTCATGCTTTTAGCTTGTTTAGGGACACAATTCAAGTTACTATCACTAGCCATATGTCCAATGTTATGACATTTGAAGCTCTCCATCTTGTTCATCAGAGATCATGAATTGTTCTTGAAAAGTTGCTTCTAGGAGACTGATGGGGACCATTATATTTTTCCTTGTGGTATGCCCTACAATCCTTTGCCATATGCCCAAAATTTGTACAAGAATAGAAATAACCAAAAAATATACTTTGGTACCTTGAGGATGGAGATTGCCTTGATGTAATTCTAAAGTCATTCTGTCTAGATATCCTTTGATAAAATTTATTAGCTCTTGCATTCTTGACACCATTTGCATATCTTCCTCGTGTTGGGTGTCTTCCAATGTCATCTTGACTTTTCTCCTTGATTTTCCTGGAACTGGGGGCATACATATTTCTTCCAATCTTCTCCACATTCTTGTTTTTAGGGTTTGCATCATTTTTGTTTGAGGGTTCACCTACATATCCAAGACCTAATTTATCAAGAGGAGATATTTGATGAATTAGGATGTCATCTAGGGTTTGAGATATTTTTAGACTCTTGTTTAGATGATCAACTTCTTTCTTTAGGAGATTGATTTCTTCTTTCACCATTTTGCATTCTCCATCCTTCTTTTCTAGATGGTTCTCCATTTCTTCCTTCATTCTCGCTGCTTCACAAGATTGGGCCTTAAGTGAGGTGATTTCTGATTTTAATTTAGTGACATATTCATCCTTTTATTTAGTTGTAATTTCATGGCATTTATTTCCTTTTCTACTTCATTGAATTGTCCTTCCAGGAGGACCAAAAAATCCATCACCTTTTCAACTGCTTGTGCTTGTTTCTTTGCTTCTTCTAGCTGAGATTTAAGGGCAGATACATCTTCCTTGTATTGACCAATTTTTCTTTCCAGTTTATTCAAGTCTTCATCCCTTTGTTCAAGATGGCTTGACAAAGTTTCTTCCATTTTATTTCCTTTATCTAACTGATTTGTCATGGATATGGCTTCTTCATGATGCCTTTTCTTGTTTTGATGCAATTCCTGCTTTAACTTGGTGATGTCCTTATCTCTTTCTTGTACTTCAAGCTTGAATAGGTAAAATTCCTTCCTTGTCTTGTCAAGGTCATGGTCACCCTCTTGTGAATGCTTCTTGAGCTCCTCATTTTCCTTTTTCAAATTTCTTATCTCTTCTAGGGAATCTACAAGTTTTGCCTTGTTATCTTCTTTGAGATCTTCTTCATTTTCTTCATACTCTAGGTCATCCTTGGTATTTATGTCTTCACTCTTATTTTTAGCTTCCTTTATGGGTTCCAGATTTCCTTCTTCCTTTCCATCATTTTCTTGATTAGAAGTCATGGTCAATGCTCCTTTTGAGTGAATATCTCGAAGTTTGTCCCACATATCTTTTGTTGATGAATATTTCTCCACTTTGGCCTTTATAGGATTTGGTAGCCCATTCAATATTGCTTTTATTGCTATTGTATTATATTCCTTGGAATCTTCTTCCATCGTGCTTTCAGTAATAACTGATTCCTAGACTTAAAGACCTTGAGCCATTAAAAAGTTCTTCATTATTTCCTTCCATGTATCAAAGTTTCCAATGAACAATGGAGCTTTCCCAATTTGATTATCTTTTGTTCTCATGGTTGAAGAAGAGACATCTTTAGAAGGATTAGAGGCTTTCTTCCTTGGCTTTCCAATTTGTGTTCTAAGGATCTACCTACAAGCTATTATGATGTGAGTGAAGGTACTGGCTATGATACCAATTGTTGGAAATACTAAGGGGAAGGTGAATCAATATTTCTTTTACAATTGTTATTTTACCAGTTTTTAGATCACTTATAACCAAAACACAATATGAACAATATAGAATCTATGATTTTATTAATCAGAAATATTGAGGACTTAAATCCTCTTGTTTACAATAAACCAAGTACAATAATAGTTTAGGGCTCCAACCCTAGATGAAGACACCAATCTCCAATCCACCAGGCTCCAACCTTTAATTTTCTAAGCACCGACTTTAACTTCACGAGGCTCCAACCTCTAGGGCTCCAACCCTAGCTTCCTAAGTCTCCAACCTTGTATCTATGAGGAACCAACCTCTGTGGCTCCAATCGTTACTTTGGTAGAAGCTCCAACTTGATCTTCTTGAGGACTCATATCCTCTAGGGATCCAACCATATACTTCAATTGTCAAGATAATTTTAATGGTTCTTTAAGGCTCCCAATATCTTATGCACAAGCCCTGACAATATCTTCACCTTCAAAAATGCCCTCAATCGATCTTCAAAGCACTTAGCTCATCAATGACCACTTTGTTTTCTTAGAAGGTGTCTCCACAACTCTTCATGTTACCCAACAATTTCTCCAAGGTCAAATCATGAGGGCCTTCAATAATGCATCATGGTCTCAAATAATGTCTCCAAGATCAGCTTCAAGATGTCTTCACAAGGTCTTCCAAAAATCTTCGAGATATCTTCAACAACTTTCTTCAAGAAGGTCCAAACTGTATCTTTCCAAAGTATGCTCAAGGGTGTCTCCAATATAATACTTCAAGGGTTGTTCAAGACAATAGTGTCTTTCTGAATATGTATTCATTGAGCTTCAACAATGATGGCTTCAATAATTTAAATTGTCTTCAAGGATGCTCCAACAAGGATCTTCTCAAGAGATATAGAGGAGGCTTCTTGAAATGACATTGATGTTGTTTCTCCAAGGAAGAGGATATGTCTGTCCTTTCCAAGGTTTAAGGTCTTCACAATTTTTTGTCATGAGCTAAGATTCCTCCTTAAGAAGGGCTATGATGGCTACTTCAATATGTCTGCTTCAGCTTTGTCTCCAATATTTCCAATCTTGTTTCAAAGAGTGCAAGAGGAGACTGCTCCAAATATGGCTTAAAAAACTCCTCTACAATCTGTTCCAACAAGTCCTCAAGCAATAGTCTTCAAGAGTGCTTTAATAAAGATGAGATGATATGCTACAAAGATCATTTAATAAGTTTATAATGCTATTCTTCAAGTCTGCTCCCAAAATGTCACTAATTCTGAGTGTTTTGAGCTCCACAAACCACTGTCCAACCTCCTCTCCATAGGTTTTAGCCCTCCACAAGAGACTGTCACTAGGTCCATGCTGCTAGTGATAATTTTTAACAGTTTTGAGCCTTCTAGATCTTAGATCTAAGCTTCTTCCATAGGAGAGTAACCATAAGCGAGGTATAGAAGACTATTCTTAAGGTTCCAAGCTTCACAACTAAGCTCCCACAAACAGACTACCCGAGCTTCACAGGACTGCTCCGAATGGTCCGAGGTCTGTTGAGACTATTCCCACATTTTAATGTTTCTCGAGCCCTCCTAAATGAGTTTCTTGTAGGTATGTCCAATAATGTTAGCGTGTGATCACAAAATTGAGTTGTTATGGAAGGGGGAATCACTTGTGAGCTATCTCTAAATGTGAGTAGTTCTATCTAGATTAAAGCCACGACAGGTCTTTAGCAGAATCCCTCCAAAAATCCGAGAATAATGTTGTCATAGGTCACTGTAACTTGTAATAGGTCTGAACTTCAGAAATATGAAATGTAGTCAGAGCTTGATAGATAACTTACCACCGAAATTTCCCACCCATTTATCTTCTTTGTTCTCCTCAGCCTTTGGTTACTTCTGTGCCTCTTAACTGTGTTCTTCACCGAGATTGATGATTGTAATGACAAGTTTAGACGTCAATATAAACTAGTTTTTGCTAATGCGACGATACACGTCACTTAATGAGACATGTCAAGCCTACATAAGTCAGCTTACCAAAAATTATGATTTTTCTATCTTATAAATTCATTTTTTCTTAGTATATGAGGAGTTATAAGTCGAGTAAGGGCTCGATGGAAAGCTCTTGATGTATTCTACATGTCTATGCCAATTCCATCTTTAATTATGGTTTTTTTTTTAAATCAATAAAATTATTTGTGTGAAACTGTAATAATATTTTCATCCATGACAACCTTTAGGATTTTATCTTTATGTTTTTGTTATTCAAGGTAAAGGCTCCTTCTTTATTTATTTAAGGCTTGAAATTAATGGAATGGACCTATTAAGATTAGGGCTTCCTTATGGAATCATGAGCATCATTCAAAAAAAGGCTAGGTTTCCTTTTCAATATGTCTTCATGGGAATCTCCAACAAGGTAACTTATTTCTTAGGGCATCTCCAGCAAGGCTTGGGCAATGCATATAATGGGTAGTTATTGGCTTACCATCATTTATGACCGACACGACTAGCTTCAACAATGCAAACATGATATCATAATGACAACATTGCTAGGTATTTGTTATGGAAAGTGCATCTAGAATTTCATTAATATACTCATGAACCTAGGGCCTAGTCAAGTAGTTAGGGTTTAGGTCTTCTAGGGTTTGCACAATATCTAGGGTTAGAGTTTTCTACAACATTTAAACTATGATGCCATCAATGAAAACTTTATTCAACAATCTCCCCCTTTTTCATGGATGGCAATATTCTCTCCCTTTCCAACATTCTCTCCCCCTTTGAAATTAATGGAAAATGGGGAGTCCAAGTATTCTCCCTATCAAGTTGCTTCTTGATATGCTGCTCCATCGTATTTTCTTCATCAATGATAGTTCTTCATGATACATATGTTGCTCCTTCTTGTTATGTTTCTAATTGCAACTCCCTCTATCATTATGATTTTATTTAATGGACTTGCGCCCCCTAATCCTTTGCATGCCTTCATGGAAATGGATGAGGTAGATGATAAACCAACTCCCCCTACTTGCATAAACTTCTCTAGCTCTTCTTTTTTCTCAAGACAAGAAATATTGCTACCTTGTGATCAAGTGGAAGACATATTCAACAATGGATGTGTAGTGAAGACACAATATCATGACTTTATTCAATGGAATTATTCCCGAGAGATGATCTATCAAGATATGATTATCCATGTGTGACTCATGAAGGGTTTCATAGGGCTCTTCATAGATAAATTCTGCAAGAATAGTGAAGAATACCCCCCCCCCCCCCCCCCCCCTCCCCAAACAGTTTGCATGTACTCCTTTTCGGAAGAATTTCATTATCAAAAACTTGGAATATCATATCTTGCCAAAGATGTAATTCATTAGATTAACAACATGAGTTGATGTCTTGAGTGTTCGAGAGGCTTTTTGATCCAATTTTATTCCTCCTCCATATTTGTGTAACTTTCTTTTCTTGCTTGATAGTCATGTTTTTAGCTTGTTTAGGGACCCAATTTGAGTTAAAATCATGAGCCATATGTCCAATGTTATGACATTTTAAGCACTCCATCTTGTCATCAATTAGGGAGCATGAATTCTTCTTGAAAAGTTGCTTCTAGGAGACAGATGGGGACCATTATATTTGTTCTTGTGTTATGCCCTACAATCCTTTCCCATATGCCCAAAAATTGTACAAGAATAACATTAACCAAAAAATATACTTTGGTACCTAGAGGATGGAGATTGCCTTGATGTAATTCTAAAGTCATTCTGTCTTGGGATCCTTTGATCATATTTATTACCTCTTGCATTCTAGAAACCATCTACATATCTTCTTGGAGTAGGGTTTCTTCCAATGTCATCTCTAATTTTCTCCTTGATTTTGCTGGAACTGGGGGCATCAATATTTCTTCCATGCTTCTCCACATCCTTCTTGTTATGGTTTGCTTCATTTCTGTTTGAGGGTTCACTTGCATATCCAAGACATCATTTATTTTGAGGAGATATTTGATGACTTAGGATGTCATCTAGGGTTTGATATATTTTTAGACTCTTGTTCTGATGATCAACTTCTTTCTTTAGGAGATTTATTTCTTCTTTCATCATCTTGCATTGTTCATCCTTGTTTGCTTTATGGTTCTCTATTTCTTCCTTCATTCTTGTTGCTTCAAAATATTAGGCCTTAAGTGAGGTGATTTTTGATTTTAATTTGGTGATATCTTCATCCTTTTCTTCTAGTTGGCATGTCATGGAATTTATTTCCTTTTCTGCTTCATCGACTTGTCCTTCCAGGAGGACCAAAACTTCCATCACCTTTTTCAACTCCTTGTGCCTGTTTCTTTGCTTCTTCTAGCTGAGATTTAACAGAGGAGGAATCTTCTTTTTATTGACCAATTTTTATTTCAAGTTTGTTCAAGTCTTCATGTCTTTGTTCAAGATGGATTGACAAAGTTTCTTCCATTTTGTTTTCTTTATGTAACTGATTTGTCATGGATATGACTTCTTCATGATTTCTTTTCTTGTTTTGATGCAATGCATCCTTTTGCTTTGTGAGCTCCTTATATCTTTCTTGTACTTGAATCTTGAATAGACCAACTTTCTTCCTTGTCTTGTCAAGGTCATGGTCACCATCTTGTGATTGCTTCTTGAGCTCCTCATTTTCCTTTTTCAAATTGCTTATCTCTTCTAGGGAATCTACAAGTTTTTCTTTCAGATATTCTTTGATATATTCTTCATTTTTTTCATCTTCTAGGTCCTCCTTGATCTTGATGTCTTCACTCTTGTTTTTAGCTTCCTTTATGGGTTCTAGATATCCTTCTTCCTTTCTGGCGTTTTCTTGATTAGAAGTCATGGTCATTGCTCCTTTTGATTGAAGATATTGAAGTTTGTCCTCCATATCTTTTGTTGATGAACATTTATCCACTTTGTCCTTTATAGGATTTGGTACCCCATTCAAGATTGATTTTATTTCTATTGTATTATATTCGTTGGACTCTTCTTCCATTGTGATTTCAGTAATCGCTGATTCCCAGTCTTCAAAACTTGAGGCATTAAACAATTATTCATTCTTGCTTTCCATATATTAAAGTTTCTATTGAACAATGGAGCTTTCCCAATTTGATTATCTTCTGTTTTCATGGTTGAAAAAGAGACATATTTAGAAGGATTAGAGGCTTTCTTCCTTGGATTTTACATTTGTGTTCTAAGGATCTACCTACCAACTGTTAGGCTGTGAGTGAAGGTAATGGTTATGATACCAATTGTTGGAAATACTGAGAGTGGGGGGGGGGGGGGGGGGTGAATGAGTATTTCTTCTAAAATTGTTATTTTACAGTTTTTGGATCACTTATAACCATACCACAATATGAACAATATCGAATCAATGATTTTATTAATTAGAAATAATGAGGACTTCAATCCTCTTCTTTACAATAAACCAAGTATACTAATAGTTTAGGGCTCCAACCCTAGATGAAGACAAAAATCTCCAGTCCACCAGGTTCCAATCAGTACTTTTCCAAACACCGACTTGACTTCACAAGGCTCCAGCGTATAGGGCTCCAACCCTATCTTCCCAAGGCTCCAACCTTGTCTCTATGAGGCACCAACCTCTAGGGCACCAACCCTTTCTATGGTATAGGCTGCAACCCGATTTTCTTGAGGAATCCTATCCTATAGGGCTCCAACCCTATACTTAAGTTCGTCCTGATAAGTTTAATGGTTCTTCAAGGCTCCTAATAGCTTCTACACAAGCCCTTACAATATCTTCACCTTAAAAAATGCCCTCAATTGATCTTCAAAGCACTTAGAGAATCAATGACCACTTTGTCTTCTTCGAAGGTGTCTCCACAATTCTTCATGTTACCCAAACAATTTCTCTAAGGCAACATCATGAGGGCCTTCAACAATGCATCATGGTATTGAATAATGTTTCCAAAATCAACTTCAAGATGTCTTCACAAGGTCTTCCAAAAATATCCAAGATATCTTCAAAATTTTTCTTCAAGATGGTCCAAACTATATATTTCCAAAGTATGCTCAAGGGTGTCTCAAATAAACTATTTCAAGGATTATTCAAGACAATGGTGTCTTTCTCAAGATGTCTTCACTTACCTTCAACAATGATGGCTTCAATACTTTAAATTATGTTCAAGGATTCTCCAACAAGGATCTGCTCAAGAGATACATAGGAGGCTGCTTCAAAAGACATTAATGTTGTTTTTCCAAGGCAAAGGATATGTCTGTCCTTCCCAAGGTTTAAGGTATTCACAAATTTTTTTTCATGGGCTAAGATTCCTCCTTCAGAAGGGCTATGGTGGATATTTCAATATGTTTGCTTCAACTTTGTCTTCAAGATTTCCAATCTTGTTTCAAAGAGTGTAAGAGGAGACCTCTTCAAATATGGCTTCAAAAAATCCACTACAATATGTTCCAACAAGTCCTCAAGCAATAGTCTTCAAGAGTTATTTAATAAAGATGAGATGATATGATACATACTTCATTTAAGAATTTTCTAATGATGTTCTTCAAGTCTGCTTCGAAAAGGTCACTAATTTGAATGGTCCGAGCTCCACAAACCACTTTCCAACCTCCTCTCCACAAGTTTGAGCCCTCCACAAGAGACTGTCACTAGGTCTGAGTTGCTAGTGATGAATTTTCATAGTTTTGAGCCTTTTAGATCATAGATCCAAGCTTCTTCCAAAAGATACTGACAACAAGCGAGGTGTACAAGATTGTTCTTAAGGTTCCAAGCTTCACAACTGAGCTCCCACAGGCAGACTACTTGATCTTCACAGGATTGTTCCAAATGGTTCGAGGTCCACATAGAATTTTCACACGTTTTAATGTGGTCTGAGCCCTCATAAATGCATTTCTTGTAGGTCTGTCCAAGAACTGACTCAAAGAACTGAGTTGTTATGGAAGGAGGAATCATGAGTGAGGTATCTCCAAATGTGAGTAGTTTTATCTGGAAGAAAGGCACCAGAGGTCTTTAGTAGAATCCCTCCACAGATCCGAGAATAATGCTGTCACAAGTCACTGTAATCTGAAGTTTACAATTCCACAGGTCTGCAATTCATAATAGGTTCGAACTTCAAAAATATATATTGTAGTCCGATATTGATAGATAAATTATCACCAAAATTTCCCACCCATTTATCTTCTTTGTTCTCCTCTGCCTATGTTCACTTCTGTGCCTCTTTAATGTTTTCTTCACCGAGATTGATGATTGGAATGACAAGTTTAGATGTCAATATAGACTAGTTTTTTCTAGTGCGAAGAGACACATCACTTGATTAGACATGTCAAGCCTACATAAGGCGGCTTACCAAAAATTATGATTTTTCTATCTTATAAATTCAATTTATCACAGTCTATGAGGAGTTATAAGAAGAGTAAGGGCTATTGGGAAACCTATTGATGTATTCTACGAGTCTATGCCAATTCCAACTTCAATTAGGGTCTTTTTACCATCAAAAAAATTATATTTGTGAAAATGTCATCATTATTTCATCCATGGCAGCCTTTAGGATTTTATCTTTATGTTTTTGGTATTCAAGGTAAAGGCTCCTCCTTTATTTGTTTAATTCTTGAAATTAATTGAATGGGCCTATTAGGATTAGGGCTTCCTTAGGGCATCATGAGCATCATTGAAAAAAAAGGCTAGGGTGCCTTTTCAATATGTCTTCATGGGAATCTTCAACAAGGAAACTTATTTTTTAGGGCATCTCGAACAAATCTTGGGCAATGCATACAAGGGCTAGTTATTGACTTTCCATCATTGATGACCGACATGGATCGCTTCAACAATGAAAACATGATATCATTATGACAACATTGCTAGGGCTTCGTTATGGCAAATGCATTTAGAATTTCATTAATATACTCATGCACTTAGGGTATAGTCAAGTAGTTAGGGTTGAGGTCTTCTAGGGTTTTCACAATATATAGGGTTAGTGTTTGCTTCAACAATTCAATTATGATTGAGAAAAAGGCTAGGGTTCCTTTTCAATATGTCTTCATGGGAATATTCAACAAGGCATTATTCCCCCTTTGTCATTGATGGAAATATTCTATCCCTTTCCAACATTCTCTCCCCCTTTGACATCAATGGAAAATGAGGTGTCCAAGTATTTTCCCTATCAAGCTGCTTCTTGAGATGCCGCTCCATCGTATTTTCTTCATCAATGATAATTCTCCATGATAGATATGTTGCTCCCCCTGTCATTTTGCTCCTTCTTGTTATGTTGCTCTTTGCAACTCCCTCTGTCATTTTTTTTAATGGACCTACTGCTCCCCATAAGATTTTGCATGCCTTCATGGAAATGGATGAGGTAGATGATCAACCAACTCCCCCTGCCTGCGTAAACTCCTATAGCTCTTATTTTTGCTCAAGACAAGAAATATTGCTGCCTTGTGATCAAGTGGAAGACATCTTCAACAATGGTTGTCTAGTGAAGACACAATATCATGAATTTGTTCAATGGAATTAATCCCAAGAGATGATCTATCAAGATATGATTGTCCATGTGTGACTCATGAAGGGTTTCAAAGGGCTGTTCACGAATAGCTTCTACAAGAATAGTCAAGAATCACAAACTCCCCGTAACAGTGTGGATGACCTCCTTTTTGGCATAATTTCATTATCAAAAACCTGGAATATCATATCTTGCCAAAGATTTACTTCATTAGATTAAGAACATGAGTTGATGCCTTGAGTGTTCAAGAGGATTTCTTATCCAAATTTCTCCCCTCTCCATATTTGTGTAACTTTCTTTTCTTGCTTGGTAGTCATGTTTTTAGCTTGTTAAGGGACCCAAGTCAAGTTACAATCACGAGCCATATGTCCAATGTTATGACATTTGAAGTACTCCATCTTGTTCATCAATTAGGGAGCATGAATTATTCTTGAACAATTTCTTCTAGGAGACTGACAAGGACCATTATATTTGTCCTTGTAGTATGCCCTACAATCCTTTGCCATATACCCAAACTTTTCACAAGAATAGCAATAAACAAAAATATAATTTGGTATCTGGAGGATGGAGATTTCCTTGATGTACTTATAAAGTCATTCTGTCTTGGGATCATTTGATCAAATTTATTCTCTTGCATTCTTGACACCATCTGCATATCTACTTGGAGTAGAGTTTCCTCCAATGTCATCTTGAATTTTCGGCTTGCTTTTGATGGAACTAGGGGCATCAATATTTCTTCCAAGCTTCTCCACATCCTTGTTGTTAGGGTTTGCATCAATTCTGTTTGAGGGTTCACTTGCATATCCAAGAACTGATTTCAAGAGGAGATATTTGAACTTAGGATGTTATCTAGGGTTTGAGATATTTTTAGACTCTTGTTCAGATGATGAAATTATTTCTTTTGGATATTTCTTTATTCTTTCATCATCTTTTATGCTATATCCTTATTTTCTACATGGTTCTCCATTTCTTCCTTCATTCTCGTTGCTTCACAAGATTGGGCCTTAAGTGAGGTGATTTCTGATTTTAATTTGGTGACATCTTCATGCTTTTCTTCTAGTTGGCATGTCATGGCATTTCTTTCCTTTTCTTCTTCATCGACTTGTCCTTCCTGGAGGACCAAAACTTCCATCACCTTTTTAGCTCCTTTTGCCTATTTATTTTCTTCTTCTAGCTTAGATTTAAGGGAGGAGACATCTTCCTTGTATTGACCAATTTTTATTTCAAGTTTATTCTAGTGTTCATGTCTTTGTTCAAGATGTATTGACAAAGTTTATTCCATTTTATTTTCTTTATTTAACTGATTTGTCATGGATATGACTTCTTCATGATGCCTTTTATTATTTTTATGCAATTCCTCCTTTAGCTTTGATATCGTTATCTCTTTCTTGTACTTGGATCTTTAATAGGTCAAATTCCTTCCTTGTCTTGTCAAGGTCATGGTCACCATCTTGAGATTGCTTCTTGAGCTCCTCATTTTCATTTTTTAAACTGCTTATCTGTTCTAGGAAATACACAATTTTTTCCTTGCTATCTTATTCATTTTCTTTATCTTCTAGGTTGTCCTTGGTCTTGATGTCTTCACTCTTGTTTTTAGCTTCCTTTATGGGTTCTAGATTTCCTTCATCATTTCCATCATTTTCTTGATTATAATTCATGGTCAATGCTCATTTTGAGTGAATATCTTGAAGTTTGTCCCACATATCTTTTGCCGATGATCATTTCTATACTTTGGCCTTTATAGCATTTGGTACCCCATTCAAGATTGATTTTATTGCTATTGTATTATATTCCTTGGACTCATTCTTGCCTTCCATATATCAAAGTTTCCATTGAACAATGGAGCTTTCCCAATTTGATTATATTTTGTTTTCATGGTTGAAGAAGAAACAAGTTTAGAAGGATTGGAGGCTTTCTTCCTTGGCTTTTCCATTTGTGTTCTAAGTATATACCTTCCAGCTGTTAGGCTATGAGTGAAGGTACTAGCTCTGATACCAATTGTTGGAAATACTGAGAGGGGGGTGAATGAGTATTTCTTTTACAATTGTTTTTTTACCAGTTTTTAGATCACTTATAACCATAACACAATATGAAAAATATAAAATCAATGATTTTATTAATCAGAAATAACTATGAATTCAATACTCTTCTTTACAATAAACCAAGTACAATAATAGTTTAGGGATCCAACCCTAAATGAAGAGACCAATCTCCAATCCACTAGGCTGCAACCTGTAGTTTTCCAAGCACTGACTTGGACTTGACGAGGCTCCAACCCTATCTTTGAAGGCTCCAACCTTGTATCTATGAGGCACCAACCTCTAGGGCTCCAGCCCTTTCTCTGGTACATGCTCCAACCTGATATTATTGAGGACTCCTATCCTCTAGGGTTCAAACCCTATACTTCAATTCGTCAAGATAAGTTTAATGGTTCTTCAAGGCTCCCAATATATTCTACACAAACCCTGACAATATCTTCACCTTCAAAAATGCCCTCAATCGATCTTCAAAGCACTAAGCTCATCAGTGGCCACTTTGTCTTCTTAGAAGGTGTCTCCACAACTCTTCATGTTACCCAAACAATTTCTCCAAGGTCGCATCATGAGGGCCTTCAATAATGAATCATGGTATCCAATAATGTCTCCAAGATCAGATTCGAGATGTCTTCACAAGGTCTTCCAAAAAGCTCCAATATATCTTCAACAACTTTCTTCAAGAAGGTCCAAACTGTGTCTTTCCAAACTATGCTCAAGGGTGTCTCCGATAAACTATTTCAAGGGTTATTCAAGACAATCGTGTATCTATCAAGATGTATTTACTGAGCTTCAACAATGATGGCTTCAATACTTTAAACTGTCTTCAAGGATGCTCCAAAAACGATCTTCTCAAGAGATACAGAGGAGGCTGCTTCAAAAGAAACTAATGTTATTTCTCCAAGAAATAGTATATGTTTGTCCTTTCCAAGGTTTAAGGTATTCACAACAATTTTTTCATGGGATAAGATTCCTCCTTCAGAAGGGATGTGATGGCTACTTCAATATGTCTGCTTCAAATTTGTCTTCGAGATTTCCAATATTTTTTCAAGGAGTGCGAGAGGAGGCTACTCCAAATATGGCTTCAAAAACTCCTCTACAATCTATTCCAACAAGTACTCAAGCAATAGTATTGAAGAGTGATTTATTAAAGATGATATGATATGCTACAAAGATCATTTAAGAGGTTTCTAATGTTGTTCTTCAAGTTTTCTCCCAAAAGGTCACTAATCTAAATGGTGTGAGCTCCACAAACCACTGTCCAACCTCCTCTCCAAGGGTTTGAACCCTCCACAAGAGGTGTCACTAGGTCCGGGCTACTAGTGATGACTTTTCACAGTTTTGAGCCTTCTAGATCATAGATCTGAGATTCTTCCACATGAGACTAACCACAGATGAGGTATACATATTGTTCTTAAGGTTCCGAGTTTCACAACTGAGCTCCCACAGGCAGACAACCTGAGCTTCACAGGATTGTTCCAAATGGTCCAAGATCTGTTAAGAATATTCTCACGTTTTAACATGGTTCGGGCCCTCCTAAATGAGTTTCTTGTAGGTTTGTCCGAGAATGTTAGTGTGTGATCACAAAACCACGCTGTTATGGAAGGAGGAATCACGCGTGAGCTATCTCCAAATGTGAGTAGTTCTATATGGAAGAAATACACCATAGGTGTTTAGTAGAATCCCTTCACAGATCTGAGAAGAATGCTTCCATAGGTCAGTGTAATCCAAAGTTTTAAATTCCACAGATCTACAATTTGTAATAGGTCAAAACTTTATAAATCTGCAATGTAGTCTGAGCTCGATAGATAACTAATCACTAAAATTTCCCACCCATTTATCTTCATTGTTCTCCTCGGCCTCTGTTCAATTCTATGCCTCTTAACTGTGTTCTTCACCGAGATTGATGATTGGAATGACAAGTCTAGACATTAATATATATCAGTTTTGGCTTGTGTGAAGGGACACGCCACTTGATGAGACATGTCAAGCCTACATAAGTTGGCTTACCAAAAATGATGATTTTTCTATCTCGTAAATTCAATTTTCTCACTATATAAGGAGTTAGAAGGTGAGTAAGGGCTCGTGGGAAATATCTTGATGTCTTCTACGAGTCTATGCTAATTCCAAAATTCAATTAGGGTATTTTTACCATTAATAAAATTATATTTGTGAAACTATCATCATTATTTCATCCATGGAAGTCTTTAGGATTTTATCTTTATGTTTATGGTATTCAAGGTAAAGGACCCTTCTTCAGATTGTTTGTTTCACTAGGTAATGCATGGAGAAGTAGGTGCACCTCTTCGGGGAACCGTTATACTTGGAATAGAGCTAGTGAAATTACATCTAAGGAGCAACGTCTCGATGCGATAATGACCAGTGGGGAATGATATATTGTGGTTTACAAACAAGAAAAAATAAGAAAGATGACATTGGTTTCCAAACAGAAAAGAAGCCATGGGGGTTAATTAACTTTATACTCTCCCATCTATTTAATGGAATGGACCTATTAGGATTAGGGCTTCCTTAGGGCATCATGAGGATCATTCAAGAAAAAGGCTAGCGTTCATTGATGATCGACATGGATAGCTTCAACAATGCAAACATGATGTCATAATGAAAACTTTGCTAGGGCTTCATTATGGCAAGTGCATAAATAATTTCATTAATATACTCACGCACCTAGGATCTAGTCAAGTATTTAGGGTTTAGATATTATTGGGTTTGAACAATATTTAGGGTTAGGGTTTGCTTCAACAATTCAACTATGATGCCATCAATGAAAACTTTATTAAAAAATCTTCCCCTTTTTCATTGATGGAAATTTTTTCTCCCCTTCCATCATTCTCTCCCCCTTTGACATTAGTGGAAAATGGGGTGTCCAAGTATTCCCCCTATAAAGCTGCTTCTTGACATGCTGCTCCATCGTATTTTCTTCATCAATGATAGTTATCCATGATAGATATGTTTCTCCCCCTATCATGGTGCTCCTCCTTGTTATGTTTCTCTTTGCAACTCCCTCTGTCATTATGATTTTCTTTGATGGACTTTCTCCCCCACAAGAATTTGCATGCCTTTTGGAAATGGATGAGATAGATGATCAACCAACTCCCCCTCCTTGCATAAACTCCTCTAGCTCTTCTTTTTTCTCAAGACAAAAAATATTGCTGCCTTGTGATCAAGTGGAAGACATATTCAACAATGGATGTGTAGTTAAGACACAATATCATGAATTTATTCAATGGAATTAATCCCAAGAGATTATCTATCAGGATATGATTGTCCATGTGTGAATCATCAAGGGTTTCATAAGGCTCTTCATGAAAAACATATGCAAGAATAATAAAGAATCACAAACTCCCCCTAACAGTATGCATGGCCTCCTTTTTGGCAGAATTTCATTATCAAAAACTTGGAATATCATATCTTGCCAAAGATGTACTTCATTAGATTAACAACATGAGTTGATGTATTGAGTGTGTAAGAGGATTTATGTTCTAATTTTATTCCTTATCAATATTTGTGTAACTTTATTTTCTTGCTTGGTAGTCATGTTTTTAGCTTGTTTAGGGACCCAAGTCAAGTTACAATCACGAGCCATATGTCCAATGTTATGACATTTGAAGCACTCCATCTTGTTTATCAATGAGGGATCATGAATTATTCTTGAAAATTTTATTCTAGGAGACTGTTGGGGACCATTATATTTGTCCTTGTGGTATGCCCTACAATCCTTTGCCATATGCCCAAAATTTGTACAAGAATATCAATAACCAAAAAATATACTTTAGTACTTGGAGGATGCATATTGCATTGATATACTTCTAAAGTCATTCTGTATTGGGATCCTTTGATCATATTTATTTCCTCTTTCATTCTTAACAACATCTGCATATCTCCTTGGAGTAGGGTTTCTTCCAATGTCATCTTGACTTTTCTCCTTGATTTTGATGGAACTGGGGGCATCAATATTTCTTCCAAGCTTCTCCACATCCTTGTTGTTAGGGTTTTCATCATTTATGTTTGAGGTTTCACTTGCATATCCAAGACCTGATTTATTAAGAGGATATATTTGATGACTTAGAATGTCATCTAGGGTTTGAGATATTTTTAGAATCTTGTTCATATTATCAACTTATTTCTCTAGGAGATTGATTTCTTCTTTCATCATCTTGCATTATTCATCCTTGTTTACTATTTTGTACTCTATTTATTCCTTCATTCTCATTTCTTCACAAGATTGGGCCTTAAGTGAGGTGATTTATGATTTTAATTTGGTTATATATTCATCCTTATATTATAGTTGGCATGTCGTGGCATTTATTTCCCTTCCTTTCTATATACAAGAGTCCATGGGGCCACAATGTAACCCTAGCCGACCTAACAATAATAATGTAAGGGCACAATAATAACAATATGGGGTTTACAGGGGTACAAAAATAACAATAAGGGGGGCTACACTAACATAATAAGGGATTATACTATTAATATAGGGACTTAACATGCCCATCTCCTTCAAAAAAGTGTTGTCCTCAACGCTTGAGTAGCTCTGGGTGCTTCTGTATAAAATTCTCATCCTCCCATGTAGAATCTTCCGTGGGTAAGTTATTCCACTTGATGAGATACTCTAAAATTGATCGATTTCGTAGCTGTCGAGTTCTTGTTTCTGTGACTACTTCAGGTTCCAATATGATTTTTCATTCCTCGTCAAGTTTTGGCAATATTGTTTGAACTGGAAGATTCTCACCTATAACCTTCTTTAAGCATGAAACATGGAAAACTGGATGCACTCGTGAAGAAGCAGGAAGCTCCAATTTGTATGCCATAGTACCAATATTTTGCAACACCTTGTAAGGACCATAGTACTTTGGCGATAATTTATTATCCTTCTTAGCTTGCTTGAGGGACATTTGTTTGTATGGTTGTAGCCGTAAAAATAACTAGTCTCCTACATCAAAACTTCTCTCGCTGCGATGTTGATCTGCCTGTTGTTTCATTCGATTTTGTGCCAAATTCAGGTTATCATTTAAGAGTTGGAGAACTTCTTGTTGATGCTCGACGTGATCTTCCACTTCTTGAACCTTCGAATTTTTTCTTAAAGATGATGTGATGGACGGTGGATGATATCCATAAAGTGCCATAAATGGGGTCATTTTTGCTGCAGTATGGAAGGAAGTGTTATACCACCATTTAGTGAGAGGTAACTTCTTGACCCATTGTGTTTGTTTATCAGATACAAAACAACGAAGATATCCTTCCAAACATTTATTTACTATCTCAGTTTGACCATCGGATTGAGGATGATAAGATGAGCTATGAGCTAATTTAGTACCCAAACAAGAAAATAACTCCGTCCAAAAATTTCTTGTATAAATGGGATATATTTCGCTCACAATAACCCTTGGGTTTCCATGTAACTTTTGAATTGTGTCCATAAATGTAGTAGCAACTGTACTTGCTTTAAATGGATGAGATAATGCGCAAAAGTGTGCATACTTGGTAAATCTATCAACTACCACCATGATGACACTCTTTCCTTCGGACTTAGGTAAACCTGTGATAAAATCCATTGAAATCTCCTCCCAACGTTGACTTGGAATAGATAAAGGTTGTAGAAGACCCGAGGTCTTAATTGTCTCCACTTTATTCTGCTGGCAAACCAAACATTCTGCCACAAACTTTTGAATATCAGATTTAAGGCCATCCCAAAAAAATTCTTTCTTCACCCAGTGGTAAGTTTTTAAAAATCCCGAGTGTCCTCCTAAAGGAGAAGTGTGCAATTCCAAAAGAATATTTTGTTTTAGTTGGGAATTCTTATAAATATATAAGCGATCTTTGTACCATAAGGAATCATTTTTCCAACTAAATGTATCATATGTAATAGGATCTTGCTGCAACTTTTGAATGAGTGTCCACACTTCTTTGTCCTTCTTCCATTCATCCCTTGCTTCGGTTATCCAATTTGGTTGGATAATAGAAATGGCAGAAAGCAATGCTTCCACCTCTTCATTCTTTTTGAGAGTGCATCTGCAACAATATTTAGCTTCCCTTTTTTGTAGATTATTTCAAAGTCATAACCCAACATATTTGTGACCCATTTTTGCTGCTCTTCTGAAGATAGTCTTTGTTCCAAAAAGTGTTTAAGACTATCATGATCAATTTTTACCTTGAAGTGTCTTCCCATTAGGTAAGGTCGCCATTTCTTTAGTGCATGCAGTATTGCTAACATTCCCTTCTCATAAATAGCTTTCTGTAAATACTTTCCTTTGATTGGACGACTTTCAAAAGAAATGGGTCTTTCTTTTTGCATTAAAACAACACCAATTCCATTTCCTGAGGCATCACATTCCACAATAAAGGTTTTCGTGAAGTCTGGCGTAGCTAAGACCAGTGCTAGGCACATTTCCTCTTTAAGATGTTCAAAGGCCTTAGTTCCTTCATGGGTCCATGAAAATGCATCTTTCTTCAATAATGTTGTTAGAGGTGCTGCTATTCTCCCATAATTCTTAACAAACTTGTGATAATACCCTGTTAACCCGAGAAATCCTCGCAACTGCTTTATGGTTGTGGGGACTTTCCATTCCTTAATGGCTTTAATTTTGTTAGGGTCTACCTTAACACCATCGTGAGATACAATATGACCCAAATATTCCACCTCTTGTACTCCAAAGAAACAATTGGATGCTTTTGCATATAATTGTTTCTCTTGCAATAGTTTGAGCACCCTGTCAACATGTTGAACATGATCCTTCCAAGACCTGCTGTAGATTAGTATATCATCAAAAAATACTAGCACAAATTTTCTATGGAAGGGTTTGAAAATGGAATTCATCAACCCTTGAAATGTAGAATGTGCATTGGTAAGGCCAAAAGGCATGACCAAAAATTCATAATGACCCTCATGAGTTCGAAATGTTGTTTTTGGAATATCTTCAGTCTTCATTCTAATTTGATGATATCCTGAACGAAGATCCAACTTGGTAAAATAAATTGCTCCATGTAATTCATCCAATAATTCATCAATCACACGAATGGGAAATTTATCTTTAATGGTGAGCTTATTGAGCTCCCTATAATCCGGACACATTCGCCATGATCCATCCTTCTTGTGTACCAATACTACAGGAGCAGAGAGAGAACTTTGACTAGGTTGAATTATACCCACCTCTAACATTTCTGCAATCATACGTTCAATTTCGCTCTTTTGGAAGTAAGGATATCTATAAGGCCTGATGTTTGGAGGAACACTTCCTGGAATCAAATGAATAGCATGATCATGATCACGAATAGGTGGGACTCCTTTGGGAGTTTCAAACACCTTGGAATGATTGTCCAAGACTTTTTGGAGATCTGAAGAAATAGATGATTTTGATGTTGGAACTTCTAGTGAGCATAATTGTGCAATTATGCCTCGTTGTTATTTCTTTAGAAGCTTTGTCATGACATTAGAGCTTATTATATTTCCCGTCTTCCCTGCAATATCCCTTAATTCGAATTCCTTTCCTTCTGAAAAAAATTTCAAGAAAAGTTCTTGAAAATTAAAAGCTACCGTCCCCAAAGATTGTAACCATTGTACTCCTAGTACAAGATCAACACCTCCCATAGGAATGGAAAGCATTGGACTATTCAATACATATTCCCCCATGGTTAGCTTGATATTATGGCATTTTCCAGAGCAATTTATAGTTCCTCCATTTGCAACCATCACTTGACATTTTGGTGCTGGGTATAGGAAACAATTCAATTCCTTGGCTAGCTTACAATGAATAAAATTATGGGTACTACCTGAATGAATCAACACTATTACCTTTTTCTTCTTGATATGTCCTTCTATCTTGAGAGTTTGAGGAGTGGTAATTCCTGCCAATGAATTACACGATATGGTCAGACTCATTTCTTCCTCTTGTAGGGCTAGTTCTTGGTGTATATCCTCTTCTTGTTCATTTTCTTCTTCCTCTTCACAATCTATGTAAAATAATTCTTCTCAGCACACTTATGACCTTTAGTGTATTTTCTATCACAACTGTGGCAAAGCCCTTTTGCTTTTTTTTTTTCCAATTGTTCTGGTGTCAACCTTGTAGGTTGTGGAAATTTAGGAGTAACAACACTTCCATCTTTATAGAAGTGAGTGGTATGCTTCCTCATCGCCATAATTTTACATTCAATTTTTCTTGCCAACCTGAATGCCTTCTCCAATGAATCAGGTTACAAAACACGAACTTCATGTTGGATGCTATCCTTTAAAGTACGCATGAAGAGATCAATCCCGTGTTCCTCTGAAATATCAGTTACCCTTATATTCAATTTTTGGAAGTCCTCAATGTGCTCCCCCACTGAGCACTTTTGCTTGAGATTTATCAATTAGCTAAAGAAAGTGTTGCTCTTTGTATCCTCATAATGTGCTATCATTTTCTTCGTAAAAATTGACCAAGTGACAAGTTTTTTACGGGAGCAAAGCCATTGATACCATACAAATGTATTTTGTTCTAAATGTAAAGTTGCAATGCGTACCTTTTGTGTGTTTTGCACATCATTGAGATCAAAATATTGCTCCATTTGTAGCATCTATGTTACAGGATCATTTCCATCAAACTTCCTCATATCCATTTTTGGAATATGGTGGTTCTTCCCTCCAACATTAGAGTTTATGAAATCACTATTAACATTTATTTTGTTCTCATCATGAGTTTCATCTACTACATTTTCACCATTAGGAAACATTTTTTGTATCAACTTTGTCAAACCTTCCATGTCTTCTTTTAGATCATTCTTCATGTTTTCCATCTTAGCTTCCATGTCATCCATCTTAGATTCCATGTCAGCTTCCATGCCATCCATCTTAGCTTCCACTCCATTCTTCAAACCATCCATATTAGATTCCACACCTTTCTTCAAACCATCCATCTTAGTTTCCATGCCTTTCTTCAAAACTTCCATGTCATTTTTTGTTGCTCTTTGCGAGAGTGAAATTTGTTGCACTTGCTCTTGTAATTTTGATATGTCATGTTGCCATTCTTCGTCTTCATGAGTCATAGTAGAGCCTTCTAAAGGCTTAATGGGTGTTTAATTCTTTTTAGGGGCCATTTTAGAATCCAATATTGATATATATTCTACAATATGCCCTTGGAATCAATTCAACTTGATTCTTCAAACAAGACTTATGCAATTCGGGAAAAAAAAATACACACCTTTTACTTGCTTTTGAGGAGCTCAATATTGAAATTGACTTATCTATATACTTGCAGATCCTCAATATCTGAAATTAGGCCCTGTAGTAGTAATCTGAAGCTTATTTCAAATTCCACAGGTCTGACTTGATTTGGATTCTTCAAGGCAAAGTTATATCCAATCTCCCACAATGACCTAATTATGGACTGGTTCAGTAGAGTGAACTTGCATGAATTGCCACGTGTCACTGTTTACTCCTTTAGCTCTGAAATTTATAGACAAGAAACTACAGTCCGTGAAATTCCAGACAATTTTTACATAATTCCAATCCAATGCTCAGAGAGAGAGTTATGAAGATTTTCCCATGATCACCTCTTTGAGATGAAATTCAGGAGCCCGAAAAATACCTAACTTCCACAGATCATATCTTAGAAAATATTGCGAATCAAGCTCTGAAATTTTGCGACGATGTTCCTCAGAATTTCAGCTTCTCACTCTAAAATGTTAAGCTTCTGAACCTTCGTAGAAAAAAATTTATATCAAAAATTCCACGATGACCTTTTTAAGTGAAATTCAAGAGCCTGCAAAACACCCTAACTTCCACAGATCATATATCCAAAAATATTGTGAACCAAGCTTTGAAATTTTGTGACGATTTTCTTCAAGATTTCGTCTTCTCACTCTAAAAAATTTCAGCTTCTGAACCTTCGTAGAAAATTTTTTATAGTGAAAATGCCACGATGACCTGTTTGGAGCAGCGAAACCCTAGAATCCAAAGCTATGATACCAAATGTTGTGAAACCAGCTCCAAAAATAGAATAAAAGAGATATCAACACCTTAGAAATGAGCCACTTAGAGGGGGAAACCTCCAATACATTACATGAACGAACAATTCTTGGATGATACAAATGAAAAAACCTCCTTTCTATATATAGGAGTCCATGGGGCCACAATGTAACCCTAGCCGACCTAAAAATAATAATGTAAGGGCACAATAATAACAATATGGGGGTTACAGGGGTACAACAATAACAATAAGGGGGGCTACACTAACATAATAAGGGAATATACTATTAATATAGGGACTTAACAATCAACTTTTCCTTCTAGGAGGACCAAAACTTCCATCACCTTTTCAGCTCCTTGTGCCTGTTTCTTAGCTTCTTCTAGCTGAGATTTAAAGGAGGAGTCATCTTCCTTGTATTGACCAATTTTTATGTCAAGTTTTTTCAAGTCTTCATGTCTTTTTTCAAGATAGCTTGACAAAGTTGCTTCCATTTTCTTTGCTTTATCTAATTGATTTTTTATGGATATGACTTCTTCATGATGCCTTTTCTTGTTTTGATGCAATTACTACTTTAGCTCGGTGAGATCCTTATCTCTTTATTTTACTTCAAGCTTGTATAGGTCAACTTCTTTCCTTGTCTTGTCAAGGTCATTATCACCATTTTGTGATTGTTTCTTGAGCTCCTCATTTTCCTTTTTCATACTGCTTATCTTTTCTAGGGCATCTACAAGTTTTTCCTTGAGATCTTCTTCATTTTCTTCATCTTCTAGGTCCTCCTTGGTCTTGATGTCTTCACTCTTGTTTTCAACCTCCTTTATGGGTTCTAGATGTCCTTCTTCCTTTCCATGATTTTTTGATTATAAGTCATGGTTAATGCACCTTTTGAGTGAATATCTTGAAGTTTGTCCCAAATATATTTTTCCGATGAACATTTCTCCACTTTGGCATTTATAGGATTTGGTAGCCCATTCGAGATTGCTTTTATTTCTATTTTATTATATTCCTTGGACTCTTCTTCCATCGCACTTTCAGTAATAATTAATTCCTAGACTTCAAAACCTTGAGCCATTAAAAAAATCTTCATTCTTACCTTCCATATATCACAGTTTCCATTGAACAATGGAGCTTCCCAATTTTATTATCTTTTGTTTTCATGGTTTAAGAAGAGACATATTTAGAAGTATTGGAGGATTTATTCCTTGGATATTCCATTTGTTTTCTAAGGATCTACCTTCAAGCTGTTAGGTTGTGAGTGAAGGTACTAGCTCTGATACCAATTGTTGGAAATAATGAGAGGGGGGTGAATGAGTATTTATTTTACAATTGTCATTTTACAAGTTTTTAGATCACTTATAACCATAACACAGTATGAAAAAAAAAGAATCAATGATTTTATTAATAATAAATAACAAGGACTTCAATCCTTTTCTTTACAATAAACCAAGTACAATAATAGTTTAGGGCTACAACCCTAGGTGAAGACAAAAATATCCAATCCTTTAGGCTCCAACCTGTACTTTTCCAAGCAACAAATTGGAATTAACAAGGCTCCAACCTCTAGGGCTCCAACCTTATCTTCCCAAGGCTCCAACCTTGTCTCTATGAGGCACCAAGCTCTAAGGCTCCAACCCTTTCTCAGGTACATGATCCAACCTGATCTTCTTGAGGGCTCATATCTTATAGGGCTCCAACCCTATACATCAATTTGTCAAGATAAGTTTAATGGTTCTTCAAGGCTACCAATATCTTCTACACAAGCCCTGAAAATATCTTCACCTTCAATAATGTCCTCAACCGATATTCAAATCACTTAGCTCATCAATGACCACTTTGTCTTCTCAAAAGGTGTCTCCACAACTCTTAATGTTACCAAAAACTTTTCTCCAAGGTCACATAATGAGGGCCTTCAAAAATGCATCATGGTATCCAATAACGTATCCAAGATCAACTTCATGATGTCTTCACAAGGTTTTCAAAAAATCTTCAAGACATCTTCAACAAGTTTCTTTAAGAAGGTCCAAACTGTATCTTTCCAAAGTATGCTCAAGGGTGTCTCCAATAAACTATTTCAAGGGTTATTCAAGCCAATGGTGTATTTCTCAAGAATTATTCATTGAGCTTCAACAATGATGGCTTAAATAATTTAAATTGTCTTCAAGGATTCTCCAACAAGGATCTTCTCAAGAGATACAAAGGAGGCTGCTTCAATATACACTAATTTTGTTTCTCCAAGGCAAAGGATATGCTTGTCCTTTCCAAGGTTTAAGGTCTTCACAACAATTTTGTCATGGTCTAAGATTTCTCCTTCAGAAGGGCTGTGATGGCTACTTCAATATGTCTACTTCAACTTTGTCTTTAAGATATCTATTCCCACTTCAAAGAGTGCAAGAGGAGACTGCTCCAAATCTGGCTTCAAAAATTCCTCTACAATCTGTTCCATCAAGTCCTCAGGAAAGAATATTCAAGAATGCTTTAATAAATATGAGATGATATGATACATAGATCATTTAAGAAGTTTCTTATGCCATTCCTCAAGTATGCTCCCAAAATTTCACTAATCTGAATCGTCCGAGCTCCATAAACCACTGTCCAACCTCCTCTCCACAGGTTTTAACCCTCCATAAGAGACTGTCACTAGGTCCAAGATGCTAGGTCTAAGCCTTCTAGATCATAGATCTGAGCTTCTTCCATAGGATACTGACCATAGGTGAAGTAAATAGGACTATTATTAAGGTTCCGAGCTTCATAACTGAGCCCCCAGATGATGAATACCCGAGCTTCACATGACAGTTCCAAATGTTCCAAGGTCTGTTGAAACTATTCCCAAGTTTTAATGTGGTCCGAGCCCTACTAAATGATTTTATTGTAAGTCTGTCTGAGAATTTTAGTGTGTGATAACATAGCCAAGCTATTATGGAAGGAGGAATCATGAGTGAGCTATCTCCAAATGTGAGTAGTTATGTGTGGAAGAAAGGCAACACAGGCCTTTAGTAGAATCCCTCCACAGATCCAAGAATAATGCGGTCATAGGTCATTGTAATATGAAGTTTACAATTCCACAGTTATGCAATTTGTAATAGGTACGAACTTCGTAAATATGCAATGTATTTCAAGCTTGATAGATAACTTATCACCGAAATTTCCCACCCATTTATCTTCTTTGTTCTCCTCGACCTATGTTCACTTCTGTGCCTCTTAATTGTGTTCTTCACCAAGATTGATGATTGGAATGACAATTTTAGACGTCAATATATACTAGTTTTGGCTAGTGCAAAGAGACATGCCACTTGATGAGACATGTCAAGGCTACATAAGTCAAATTACCAAAATTTATGATTTTTCTATCTTATAAATTAAATTTCTCTTAGTAATTGAGGAATTATAAGGTGAGTAAGGGCTTGTTGGAAAGACCTTGATGTATTCTACGAGTCTATGCCAATTCCAACTTCAATCAGGGTCTTTTTACCATAAATAAAATTATATTTGTGAAACTGGCATCAATATTTCATCCATGGAAGCCTTTAAGATTTTATCTTTATGTTTTTGTTATTCAAGGTAAAGGTTCCTTCTTTATTATTTAAGGCTTGAAATTAATGGAATGGACCTATTGGAATTAGGGCTTCCTTAGGGAATCATGAGCATCATTCAAAAAAGAGGCTAGGGTGCCTTTTCAATGTCTTCATGGGCATCTTCAATAAGGTAACTTATTTCTTAGGGCATATCCAACAAAGCTTGGGGAATGCATACAATGGATAGTTATTGGCTTGCCATGATTGATGACCGACATGACTAGCTTCAAGAATGAAAACATGATATCATAATGACAACATTGTTAGGGATTCATTATGGCAAGGGCATCTAGAATTTCATTAATATACTCATGCACCTAGGGTATAATCAAGTAGTTAGGATTTAGGTCTTATAGGGTTTGCACAATATCTAAGGTTAGGGTTTTCTTCAAAAATTCAACTATGATGCCATCAATGACAACTTTATTAAGCAAAGTCATGTTAGGAACACAAGCTTCCTCTTAATCTACTCCCATTTCCTCACAATCCTCATTGACTGCATCATCTTTTATTCAAATTGGTAGCCTTTATTCATGATTTAATCTAGTTCAGTCTACTACAAATATTGCCAAAGTAATTAGAAATTATGTTATGAATACAATTATATAAAAATAACATAAATTATATAAATAATAATAATCATAAATACTTATTAATTAAAAAATAATTAGTTATTGAAGAGACATGTTTCTAAGGATATGATTTTTCATGAAGGGGAACTTGCTTAGGTATACAATCGGGCCCTCATTTGTATCCATATCATCTCATATGAACTCTTTTATATTATTCATTAAATATTTATATCCTCAATGGATGTCTTTATATTCCAACTATTTTTGATTACTTAACTAGTATACAAATTATGTTTGTTACATTGGTATCAGATCGTAAATGAACTTTGTTCATTACATTGGTATCAGAGCCACATTCTTTGATTTTAACCTTTGGCTATCAATCTTGCATGAAGTTTTTTGCCATTGAATTTGATGCTTTTGTTGGAAATTGGTTCAACGCTCCCCATGTGTTTCGTGACATGGACTAACCACCTCTCATGGATCCTAACTTTGGCGATTGTAGCGGAGACTAACGCCTGCGGGTTTTGGTGTAACGAAAATCGTGATTCCAACAAGTGGTATCAGAGCGACAGTTCTCGAGTTCGAAACTCACCTTGCTCACATTGGGGGGGAGATTGTTGGACATTGGTTCAACGCTCCTCGTGTGTTTCGTGACATGGACTAACTGCCTCTCTACTGCTATGTCACCCCAGCAAAATGGAGTAGTTGAAAGAAGGAACTGAACCACTCAAGAAATGGCAAGGAAAATGCTACAAGCAGCTGATTTGCAACCAAAATTTTGGAGAGAAGCAGTGCAGTTTATACCTTAAATCGAACTCAACTAAGACCAAATAATGAAAAGACTCCTTATGTTATGGAAAGGAAGACCTGCTTCAGTAAAATATTTTAGGGGTTTTGGAAGCAAATTTTTCATAAAAATAAATGATGAATCACCAGGTAAATTTGATTCTAGAGTTGACGAAGGAATATTTCTTGGATACTCCACTAGGAGCAAATCTTACAAATGTTACAACAATCGTCTACGAAGAATAGTGGAAATCATTGATGTGAAGATTGATGAAGGCCTTCCAGAAAAAAGAATTGAAGATCATGAAGTTGAGCCTTTCTTTGAACAAAGTGCAGAAGAAGAACCTGAAAAAGAAGAGGGGAATGAAGAACCTCGAAGTGAATCTTCACAAACTCCCTCCAAGATCAAGTTTGTTCAAAGATATCATCCGGAAAAACAGGCCATTGGAAATATAGATGAAGGAATCCAAACTTGAAGAAGGATGTTATGAACCCCAAGAAAAGATGATGTGGCTCTATTATCTTTAATAGAACCTAAATTTTTTTCTCAAGCAAGCAAAGATCCTTATTGGATAAAGGCCATGGAAGAAGAAATGTCTCAAATCGAAGAAAATGAGACTTGGGAACTGGTACCTTGCCCAAACGATAAAAATATAGTTGGAACAAAATGGGTATTCAAAAACAAGATGAATGAAGATGGACAAATCATCAAAAATAAAGCCAAGCTTGTCTACAAAGGATACTCGCAAATCGAAGGAATTGACTTCAAAGAAACCTTTGCACCAGTAGCTCGAATGGAAGCCATAAGAATTTTTTTAGCATTTACTTGCTCAAAAGAATTCAAGGTTTATCAAATGGATGTAAAATCAGCATTCCTGAATGGAGATCTCAAGGAAAAATTTTACATGGAGCAACCAGAAGGATTTGATCTTGCTGAAGGAAAAGACTTTGTATGCAAACTAAAAAAGGCCTTGTATGGATTAAAACAAGCCCCTAGAGCATGGTATGCAAATTTGGATCACTATTTTCAACAAGAGGGTTTCAAAAAGGGAGTGGCAGGTAGCAATCTCTACATGAAGATGGACAAGGAAAAACTTCTGATAACTCTTGTTTACGTTGATGATCTAATCTTTGCTAGCAATAATGAAGAAATGAGCCATGAATTTTCTCTAAATATGTCCAAAAAATTAGAGATGTCAATGATTGGTGAGTTGTCTTACTCTCTCGGGCTACAAATATCTCAAATCTTTGCAAGTATGTTTATATCTCAAGCAAAATATCTTAAAGACATGCTCCAAAGATATGGGATGGAATATTGTGCACCTAAGAGCCAACACCTTCATTCAATGCCTAACAGCTTGAAGGTTGATCCTTAGAACACAAATGGAAAAGCCAAGAAATAAAGTCTCCAATCCTCCTAAAGACGTGTGTTAGTATGAATCTTTTGTCGAAATGTACGAAAAAAGACCACTTTAGCTACGCATAACTTATAGCCCTAACATCAAATATGGCTGCCAATATCTTCAGATATGCAGTTAGTTAATCCCGAACAAGTCTTTGCAAAAATCCGGATCTATGCATAAAGAGACATTAGCGAGTAAAAATAAGGTTTCTCCATACATCCAATAGGCAGAACCAAAACAATATTTTTTGAAAGAATTTTTGTATTAAGGGCACTTGGGAGGAAAACAAGAAGGTGTTTCAAATTCTCCTCAATGGGATGGGTTCTTGGAAGTCCTCAGCACTTCAGATCTAGCATTTCACTCTCCTGTTGGTGTAGAAAACCCGGACAAACATAGAACTCAAAGGGAGCTCACAAAGAAAATAATGGAGAATGTGACAATGATAATGGCTCAAAGTCGGACCAAGAGTATAGATCCAGAGTGATCTAATATGCAACAAAAGGTGACAAATGAATGAGAAAACTCTTCTATTTATAACAAAATATTGGGTCATTCTAGATCTTGGTGTATGATTAAAATAATATTAACCAAATCTAGATCCACCTTTTATGGAATATTTTATTATATTTATTGGAGGGAAAAAGTATTTGACTTGGGTCAAATCCCTTTATTTGTGAATAATAAATAAATAAATTATTTATTTATCATTTTAAGGAAGTGGTTGAAAGATAATCAAATAAATAATGATTTATTTAATTATTTATGGGTAATTTAGTCATATTTAACAAGGAATATTATTTAAATAAGATTTAAAGAATTATTCCTAGAAAATAATAAGATAAATAAAGATTTATCTAATTAATTTCTTTGTTTTGGGTTAAACATGACCAGGAATAATAATTGAATTATTGTTTAATTAATTATTTCTTGAGGAAAATCAAAAAAATATAGGTTTGTTTAATATTTCCTTTTGGGGTTTTTAGTTTAGACCATAAACAACGTAATAAATGTGTTTTATTAAGTTATTTTAACATAGTGAAAGCAGTTTTACTTAGGGTAAAACTGGTCTTACATGGTGTACTTGGGTCCATCTAATGATAATAGGTTAGATGACCAAAAAATGATGTAACAGATTGCCCCCCAGCGTGCGAGTGTCAGGAGCAAATCGTATGACCGAAGTACGTTGTAAGAACACAATCACTAGACAACAAAAGGGATGTCAGAGAGAGAAATGTGAGGTAGATAGTGTGCTGAAGGACTAGACCCTGAGGAGACAAGACTTGCAGGTGCAACAAGTCTCTTTTTATGAGAGGGTACCTGTGTTGAAGGCGGCGGGGGAGGCATACCTATGCCCGCCGAGACAAAGTACAAAAGAATAGTGTGTCCAATAAACAAGGGACCGAACCATAAAGTACAGCTGGCATAGTCATGAGCCAGATAAAAATGCAATGAGGAATCCCATATACATGTTGTGCCTGGGATAACCGCCAGGACTTGTACAATAATATCTGAGTACATGAGATACAAATACAACCCAAATGCCCCATGTAAATGGGGAAGGGCTCACAAAATCTGACTGATACATGCAAATCAAAGAGGCGCTGCAAGTGGCTAAGGCCAACATCATCAAATATCTGGAGCTGCATCGAAGGCTGCAAGGAGGAGGTCATCAGGGCATGTGGGGGGCTACCTGCAGGGCCACCCCCTCATGAGGGTTGAGACATCTCACACACACCCAGGAATCATCAAGAGCTGCTGCTGTATCACTGAACCATCAAGTATACGGATCTCGGTCATGCTGAAAGGAGCTGGAGTGGGAGAAACAATCAAGTCAAAGGGAAATGAGAGAATCCCTTTGCACATTCACGAAAATCTTAGAACAAGAGTGGAAGCTGGAACCAAGGTACACCGCCCTCTAGACCTGTCTTCTGGAATGAAGGAGCTGATGTTGACAGAAGGAGGTCCGCCATAGGTGAGGCAATGAGAGATCCTCAACTAAGGCACAAGAGAAAAAAGTAGAGTGACGGACAGACTTATACCAATGATGATGATGGAATGGAGGGGACTGAGTAGCGAATGGATGACTTCCCTTGCTAGAGCATAAAGGGCATGAATGACATGGCAGTGACTGACACAGTATCATAAGGGATAGGGGACAGTGGGACTGACGACCATAATGTGCGACACAAGAGAGAGACCAATCAATGAAGGATGGAGGACTATAGCGGGGTACAAAGGGACTAGGGATAGACTCCATGAAAGCGATGATGACTCAACTTGGATGCTCTAAACAAGGGCGACTCGATGGTGTTGCCACACAGTAAAGGTCCCATGGGGGACCATGAAAACATGTGTACAAGATGGTATCTCATGACGAAAATCGACACGAACAAAGACAAGTATGGAGGCAAAGTGGTGCGCCAAGTACAAGTGTTGTAAGTGAAGAAATTCGATTTTGAGGAGAGGTGAAGTGATCCTTCTGGGACAAAGTATGTCCTGGCGAAGTATCAAGGTATGAAAACAAAAAAGATGCTAGCTATCTAAAAGAAAATAAAACATGCATTTCAGAAGGAAATTCTAAGGGTAATATTTCTTAAGATAGAGTGCATTGCGAGGATTAGGAAGGGGATTGCCTTCGAAGTCCTCTAAGAGGTATTCCCCCTTACCGAGATCCTTACTGATGATGTAAGGGCCTAGCCATAATGAGTCGAACTTTCCGTGAACAAGGACATCATGGGCCTGGTCATATACTAGAACAAGGTCGCCTTCGTGAAAAGTACGAGGGTGGACTTTGCGGTCATACTGAGCTTTGGTGCGTTTCTTAGCCGCTTCAATGGTTTGCAATGCAACACGACGATCTTCGGAGGCACGCTCAAGCATGATAAGTCGTTGTTCGAGAGGGTGGATATCAGGGAGAAGTTCAACGGCCAGATGAAGTGAAGGGATTTCACACTCGATCGGTAAGACTGCCTCCTCTCTAAAAACGAGGTGGAAAGGAGTAAACCCGGTAGCGGTTTTAACAGAAGTTCGATAGGCCCACAAAGCAGGGAAGAGAATAAGATGCCAGTTGGTTGTGTGCTTATTCACCGTTCGTTGAAGCATGGTCTTGAGGATTTTGTTCACTGCTTCAACTTGGCCATTACCTTGGGGGTAATAGGAGGAGGAATATTGGTGCTCAAAACCCAACAGTGAGGATAGCTCACGCCATATCTCATCTTCAAAATGTCGGTCGTGGTCAGAGACCAGTTGTTTCGGAACCCCGAATCGAGCGATAACGTGGTTAAAGAAAAAGAGGGTTGCGATAGCTGCCGTGTTGTTAAATGTTGGCATAGCCTCGGCCCATTTTGTGAAATAGTCAACTGCCACGATGATATATTTATGGTTACCAGCGGATGGCGGTCGACACTCCATAAAGTCGATGGCCCATTTACAAAAGGGACCAGTTGTGACGACAGGATGGAGGGGAGCTGGGGGAGCTCGCGCCTTAGGGGCGAAATGTTGGCAATTGGAACAGTGTTTGACTGCCTCAATGCATTCACTGATGAGGGAAGGCCAAAAATACCCAGCGCGCATGACTTTCTGGGCAGTAGCAAGGCCGGAGAGGTGGCCACCGCAAGCGCCGCTATGGCAGGCATTGAGGACCTGTTCAACTTCAGCGTGTGTGAGACAACGACGAAGGAAAGTATCTATACCACGACGATAGAGGTCATCACCGATAAGAAGGTAGCGGGGAGCCTGGTGTCGGATACGTCGTCGAGCATCACAATCAAGGTGAAGGGCGAACTTTTGGGTTTGCAAGTAAGTGAGGATATCGCCGTACCAAGGATCGTCCGAAGTTATGGCGAATAAGTGCTCATTAGGAAAATCATCATTAACTGGGGGAGCCTGCGTTCCAGTAGGTAATTCAGAAATGATTTCAGCAAGGGCTAAACCTTTCTTACTTTTTGGTGTGACAAATTCGAGGTCGAATTCTTGAAGGATGATGACCCAACGGGCATACTTCCCAGTGAGGATGCGGCGACTCAATAGGAAAGCCATGGGGTTGGAATTAGTCACAACCTTGGTGGAACGCATGAGGATGTAATGACGAAGTTTTTGGACCGAGAACACAACAACCAACGCTAGTTTTTCTTCATGTGAGTAGGAAACAGGAGGCCCTACGAGGTTCTTACTGACGTAGTAGATCACATGCTCGATACCATTGTCATCGTCCTGGATAAGAACTCCAGCGACTGAATAGGTGGAAGCGGAGATGTACAGGATGAAGTCCCTATCAAAGTTGGGAGGGCGGATCAAGGGAGCGGATGTGAGAGCCTTCTTGAGGGCATCGAAAGACTCATGAGCATAGGTATCCCATACAAATGGGATGTTAGATCTGAGGAGTCTAAGGAACCCATGTGCGGTGGTGGCATAGTCAGGAACGAACCGACGAAGAAAATTAGCTTTGCCTTGGAGGCTTTGTAGCTGGCGTAAGGTACGCAGAATGGGAAGTTCAAGAATGGCTTGAACTTTCAAAGGGTCAAGAGTGATATCGTCCTTAGACACTATGAAGCCTAGGAGACGGCCGACGGGAACACAGAAGACGCATTTCAACGGGTTAAGGCGGATATTATACTTGCGACATCGGAGAAAGACGGTACGCAGATCGTGGAGGTGCTGCGCCTGATGCTTAGAACGCGCAGTGAGGTCGTCTAAATAAGCAAGGATAATATGAGCTAAGTCATGGAAACAATAAGACATGGCCCGTTGAAAAGTGGCGCCGACATTTTTAAGGCCGAATGGCATGACCCTGTAAGCGAAAGTTCTCCACGGACTGATGAACGCGGTTTTAAGTTGATTAGCAGGACGGATAACGATTTGGTTGTATCCGGAGAAACCATCCATAAAGGATAGAACCTCATGCCCCGCACACTCATCAATGATTTGGTCAATAAATGGTGTGGGGAAGTTGTCTTTGGGACAAGCTTTGTTCAAGTCACGAAAGTCCGTGCAGACACGGATGGTGCCTTGTTTCTTGAGGACGGGAATTGGGTTGGACACCCAAGTGGTGTATTCAATGGGATAAATGAAACCAGCCTGCTTGAGCTTGTCGATTTCGGCTTTGATAGCATCACGTCTGGAAGGATTAATGGGTCTCAATTTTTGACGGACTGGGTTGGCATCGGGCCATGTGTCGATATGATGTTCGACGATGGTGGGATCGAGTCCAGGCATTTCGGAGTAGGACCAGGCGAAAATATCGCGGAATTCTTTGAAAAGCTTAGTGTAAGCCTCAATTTCTTCCGGGGTGCATTGGGCGCCCAAGGTGATATATTCTTCGATTCCCGGTTTGACCGAAATGTCAATTTTAATAGTAGGAGAGATATTGGCCATGTTTCCTTCTTCGAAAGCATCAGGGGCAGGGATGGGATTTTTGAACCAATCGACTGCATTGGGAATGAAGTCTTTAGTTTCCACATCATATTGGTCATGGGACTGCTGTGGGAGGAAGTATGCGCGATGGTGCATATCATCCCACGGAAAGTCAGGGTTGGTCATGGCTTCCATAATGTCTTCATCGGACTGGAAGATGGGAAGACTGGAGGAAGGAGGATCACCCGATGATGTAGTAATGCCTGACTGGTCATCTTGTGGAGAAGGGCTCACATGCGCAATGCCAGCAGATCCAAGGTCTACTGAGGTGGAGTCGAGAGTGTCTGAAGGTAGGAGGTTAGGCGAATCATCTCTCAAGGATGACGATAGGTAAAAAATGGTGGTCGAAGGCTCTGTCGTTGCGACATCGGGAGGAGGAATGTGAATGGGAGTAGGAAGATCCTCTGGTCCTACCGAAGTATAACTCGCAAACAAGTGAGAAGGTATCTTGTCATGCGTAGCCTTGAATTGGCGGTACGTGTCTAAGGAGGAACGATACTCGTCAAGGCGGGGACAGAGGTGGGTGTAATGGCCATGGAAATCGCACAAAGCACAAGGGTGATTTGGGCGCAAGGTTTTGAGTTTCGGGATAGAATCCGGGATAGTGACGTAGACTTCAGGGATATCAGATTTCAAAAAAGTCTCGTTGACCATGGTCTTGAGATACGGAAATTCAAAACACATATGGGTGGCGTGACCGACAATATCACACAAAGTGCACTGGATAGCGCGCTTTGGTGGTCGGGGAGGGGTAGGGTTCGTCGGGGCGGCTTGGTCCTGATTGGTTTTTATGTGAGATTTTCCCCCATTGCCTGATACCGTCGCAACCGAAGATGGTGCAGGCTGAGGTGTGTGAGGCACCGTGGTAGCGGGAGAAGTGACGGGGATCGGTTGAACCGGAGTCAAAGCAAGGTAGGGTTTGGGGTGACCAGGTGGGGTAGTGGCTAGAGGGTCAAGGTACTAGACAGGGATACCTAGGGTCAAATTGGGGAGAGAGAGGGTAGCCATAAAAGGAACCGAGTACACTCCAAGAAGTGGAAGGAATAACGGTATCTGACCGGAGGGGTAATGGCCGGGCAGAACAGCTCCGAGGTGGCTAAGGCCTGGAGGAACCGATCTAGGAGTATAGACGGGCTCATGGATACCAGCTGTAGGAGAGGGGCCAGAAGGAGGAGTTCTGGCTGGCTGAGATGAATGGGTAGGAGCGGGTTGCGGTGGGCGAGGTTGAGGTTGCTGACTAGCCGCAGCGGGCTTCTTAAGGGTTGCTTGGGACGATTGCATCATGCAAATAGTCGATAAGCTAGGATCAGAGATAGGAGGAGGAGGAAGACCAGGAAAATTTCCAAGCAAAGAAGAGTCTTTGTAGACGCCAGGAGAGACACTGGTCAAGGAATCGACGGTTTTCTTATTGGCTACAGAAGAGATGGTCGTCTCAGGGGAGGTCTGAGACTTTGGCTCATGATAAGTCAACTGGTCGATGGTGACTATCTTTCCATTGTGAGGAAAAGACATCTTGCAAAAAACCGCGGATGGGACAGCAGACATGGCATAGGTGTAGCTTTGCCCCAATAGAATGTTGTAGTCTAGAGGGGCGTCAATGACTTCGACGTCAACGCAAACGGTCTTACCGGCAAGGGTGATAGGACAATTACGGAAAAGGCCAATGGGCTGGGAGGCGTGGCCGTCCCACGCTCGAAGGGTGATCGTGGAAGGGGCCAACTCAGGAGATCCAAGTTGCTTCCAAACCGAAGCGGACATCACACAGGTGGATTCCCCCTCATCAATTATACACCGAGAAACGTTGGCATTCCAGATTTTGACTGGGATTTGGAAGGCGACGGAAGCAGGAAGAGGAGGATGTTCTGATTGATGGGTGTCGAAAACAATCATTTGGTCATCAGCAGGATCTACAGCGCCCACGGCAGATAGCAGAGCCTTCTTTTGGGAAGGGCATGACTGGAGGAGTTCCAATGTGGAAATGGCAGCAGGAGATTGCGCCAAATCATCTACTATGCTATACGAATGAGCAGCTCGACCAGAAGTAGCATTTCGACGTAATGGTCCCTTAGGAATCTTGGTATGAACCTCAAATTTGGGTTGAGGGATATGTAAGGGGCCATTGGATGTCGAAAGAGGCTCTGTAGAACCTGAAGAAGGGGACTCGGGGGCAGACTGAGTGGAAGGCTTGGGGTACTGGCGAGACCGAGTTTGAAGGTTAAGGTCGACGGTTGGAGATGGATCAGAGTTCATCATGAGGATCTGGTAATCGGAGGAACCAGAAGGGGAAGGTTGAGTGGCGACCTGTCCGTCAGGTGGTTGGGCAGCCACGAATCCTTGCTGGGGGAAAGGATCGGTAAACAAAGCCAGTTGAGTAGTGGCCACATTAGGGGGAGCATGAGGGGAGGCATGTTGTCCTCGCAATGTGGCTTGAGACTCCCACATATGCTGCATCTGTGTTAGAAGAGGAAAATCGTGAGTGTAATGAGCGTAAACACCGCAACACGAACAAGGCTTATTTGTGCGAATATGCCTGTCCGGCTTGGGCTGAGTACCCTGTTGCTGGTTAGCAGTGTTAGGGTCAAGACCTTGAGGATTGGGTCCACGAGTACCAGGGGCAGATTGATTTTGATTGCCTTTCCGCCTTCTTTGAGGGGAAGGGGGATTAGTCGCGCCCTGCTGTGCAAATACTTGCCTTGGAGGGGGCTGTAGGTGCTGTTGCTGGGGTTGAGAAGGCAAGGGAGGTGGAAGTGCAAATGCCAGAGGAGCTGGAGCACCAGGCTGCGGATAAGGATAATGGTTAGGTTGGGCAACAGTGAGGTAAGCAGGAGGTTGGGAAAAAGGATGAGGCATGTCGTATCCTGGATACATGCTACCTGGAGGGGGAAAAGTGCTAGAGGTGCTGGCCCCTCCCGGAGGGAGACCATAGCCCATAGGAGGTTGAGCATACGGATGAGAAAGGGCTCCAACGATACCATCGGCGGAATGAGATGCCTCCGGGGCGTTAGCGCCACTGGGCCTGGGGAGGTCAGGAAGGACGGTATAAACATAACTAGACTGAGCGTAGATCAGGTCATATTTCAAGGCTATTTGGAGGGTGGCTTCTTTGGTTTGAGGGAAATGGGAGGCGACATCTTTGCCAATGGGAGGTAAGAGAGTGCGAAGGAACTAGTCCATATAAACCTGATCTTCAAAGGTGGGAGCTCGACATAAGCTCCTTCTTCTCCGCCATTCCTGGACATGAGTGGAAAGGCGGGTTGAAGAGGATTGACGGAAAGAAGTCAAAATCTCGGTACCAGTGTCGTATCGGAGAGGGAGCTGGAAATAAGATAAAAAGGCTTGGGAAATGGTCTCAAAGGTGGTATGGGAAGAGGTGGCCTGATCAACATACCATTTAGAAGCTTCGCCCGTAAGCGTGCGTTGGAACAACCGAAGACGGATGGAATCATCGGTAATGGAATTGGAGGAACACCACATTTGGAAAGATCAGACATGGTTGGTTGGATCTTTTCCAGCAAGGCCTTCGAACTTAGGGATGTCGGAGGGGAGCTTGGTTGGCATAGAAGGCCAACCAACATCGTGGCGGATAGGGTCATTGATCAACTGATTGAAATCGGGGAGGCTGAGGCCTGCCATGTAAGGGACATGTAAGGGAGCATGGGGGCAACCGAGGTAGTTCCTGTGGCGGTTCCGCTAGTAGTAGTCTCGAAATTAGGGCTGGGATGACCGCTAGAGTTAGGCCCTGGACCAGACATAGTGAAGGTGACAGGGGGAAAACCAGAAGTAAAAGGAGAACCCAATGAATCAGAAGAGGAGTCAGAGTGCAGACTCGGAGGAGGACTAACTCGACGACGGCGGGAAGGAGTAGGTCGACCGACCGGAAGCTGAGGGTGAAGGCCAAGAAGTCTCCGGGATGTGCGCCTTGGGGGCGCAATGGTGACAACACAAACACGGCACAAGGGGAAGAAGAACGACCAAAAAAGGCAGGGAGGTGCAGAATCAAGTGATTACAATGTCGAAACAAGGGCAGAAAGGTGCAGTGTCAATTGATTGTACAATGTTTTAAAGTCTTTGCCTGGCGGTGTTAACCAGGCTCTTCTTCGCTTAGGGTGAGTGTGTGGCGTGCGTTAATTTTAATTTTTAAAACCCAGACATTTTGAGAGCAAAAGAAAAAGTGTGCTGCATAACTGAAAATAAATCTGCAGAGAACAGTATATAATGCTGAAATAATAGAAAATCAACAGCTAACAATGCATCAATCTAACCCAAAAAGGCGGGTCTCTCAAAACTAGTCTAAAAGAGGGAAAAAATCTAGTCAAAACACACTAAAAAGAGGCCAATAGATCTAAGGTCGGGAGGGACAGGGATCTAAAGGAGAAGTCTGCTGAAAAGAGGTGCAGAACACAGCCAAGAGGCAGAGGCAAGGTGGCTGTAAAAAATAAAAAATAAAAGGAGGAAATCAGCAAACAGAAGAAGGGACAAGGAGGAGGCCCTAAAGGTAGATCCAAACAAAACTTCAGGAGGTGATTTGAAAGGGAGAGGAGCTGATTAAAAGGGATATGAAAAGGAGGTATTAGATCTGAAAAAGGGAAGGCTGAAACTCTGAAAAATCAGACACCTGAAACAGCTAAAGCTCTTCCACCAAAAGTGGAGGGTACTGAAGCCCTAGGGGGCTATGTTCCCACTTAGATGAGCAAAAAAAATCAGAAACAGGTCTATACGGGCTAAGACAAAGGCTGGAAAACCCTGACAGATGCTTCAGAAAAACCCAGAAAAATTGTAGAAAAATAGCAGAAAAATTGGCAGGTCGTAGATAATGGGCTGAAAAGTGCGACCTGGAGGCCAGGTCACAGTTTCTACGCTGAAAAGTGTGACCTGAAGCTCTGGGTGTCCTGACGGCAGATTTCCGAAAAATTTGCCATCTCAGTTACGGCTGATGTCTGTCACCTACGCAATAGGTCTAGAAACACGCGGAAGTTAGAAATTTTAATGTTTTAGGGTTTTATAGGTGAAAAACAACATAAAAATAGGAAAAAAAAATCTGAAAAGAAACCCTAGGGTCTGAAGTAGTTGGATATGCAGGAATATGAAAAACGACAGCGGTCATAATTGAAAACCCGTGTGGAGTCGCCAGTTGTTAGTATGAATATTTTGTCGAAGTGTACGAAAAAATACCACTTTAGCTACGCATAAATTATAGCCCTAACATCAAATACCATTTTGATATCTTGAGATCTACTTGATTAGTTGATCAAGACAAGTGCTACAAAAATCGAGATCTATGCATAAAAAGACATTAAACGGTAAAAAATAGGTTTTGCTCCATACATCCAATAGACAAGACAAGAATGATATTTTTTGAAGAATTTTTGTATTAGAGGGCACACAGGAGGAAAACGAAGGTGTTGCAATTCTCCTCGATGGGATGGGTTCTTGGAAGTCCTCAACACTTCGGATCTAGCATTTCTCTCTCATTGGTGTAGAAAACCCAGACAAACATAGAACTCAAAGGGAGCTCACAAAGCAAATAATAGAAAATATGACAATGATAAGGGCTCAAAGTCAGACCAAGAGTATAGATCCAGAGTGATCTAAGAGGCAACAAAAGGTGATGAATGGTAAGAAAAAACCTTCTATTTATAACAAAATAAGGTCATTCTAGATCTTGGTGCATGATTAAAATAATATTAACCAAATCTAGATCCACCTTTTATGGAATATTCTATTATATTTGTTGGAGGGGAAAGGCATTTGACTTGGGTTAAATCCCTTTATTTGTAAATAATAAATAAATAAATGATTTATTTATCATTTTAAGGATGTGGTTGAGTAATAATCAAATAAATAATGATTTATTTAATTATTTATAGGTGATTTAGTCATATTTAACAAAGAATATTATTTAAATAAGGTTTAAATAACTATTATTTAGGAAATAATAAGATAAATAATGATTTATCTAATTAATTTCCTTGTTTTGGGTTAAATATAACCAGGAATATTAATCAAACTGTTGTTTAATTAATTATTCCTTGAGAAAAATCAAACAAATGTAGATTTATTTAATATTTCCTCATGGGGTTTCCTATTTAGACCATAAACAACTTAATAAAGGTGGTTTACTAAGTTATTTTACATAGTGAAAGCCAATTTTACTTAGGAGTAAAATTGGTCTTATGGTGTACTTGGTCTCTTATGGTGTACTTGGGTCCATCAATGATAATAGGTTAGATGACCAAAAAATGGTATAATAACGTGTCTTCCTCAACCATCAAAATTGAAGTCAATCAATTTGTGAAGGCTCCATTTTTCAATGGAAACTTTGATATATCAGAGGAAAGAATGAGGAATTTATTGAAGACTCAAGGCATTGAAGTCTAGAAATCGGTGATTACTAATAGCATGATGGAAGGAGAATCCAATTAGTATAATACAAGAGCAATGAAAGCAACCTTGAATGGGCTACCTGATTCTATGAAGGCCAATTTGCAAAAATGTTCATTAGCAAAACGCATATGGGACAAAATTAATGATCTTCACTCAAAAGGAGTGTTGAAAATGATCTCTAGTCAAGAAGATGATGAAAAACAAGAAAGAAGTCCATAATCCATCAACAAAGCTAGAGATAAGAGAGATGACAACAAGGCTAACAAAGACCTAGAAGATGAAGAGAATAAAGAAGACTTTGAAGAAGATCTCCTGAATAAAATTATGGCTTCCATGGAAGAGATTAACAATTTGAAAAAGGAAAATTAGGAACTTAAGAAGAAAGCACAAGATGGTAACCAAGACAAGACAAAGAAGGAAGTTGACTTTGTCAAGCTTCAAGTACAAGAAAGGGATGAGGAGCTTGCCAAACTTAAGGAGGAATTTTATCAAAACAAAAGAAAGCATCATGAAGAAGTCATATCTATGAAAAATCAATTGGATAAGGCAAAGAAAAGGGAAGAAGCTTTGTCAAGCACGAGCAAAGACTCGAGATTGAAAGCCATTGACGAGAGATTGGTCAATACAAGGAAGAGGTCTCCTCTCTTAGATCTCAACTACATGAAGCAAGGGAACAATCACAAGGAGCCGAGAAGATGATGGAAACTTTGGCATTCATATAAGGACAAGTTGATGAAGCATAAAATGAGAGAAACACCATGATATGCCAACTAGAAGAAAAGGATGAAGAAATCTTCAAACTAAAATCAGACATCAATCTTCTCAAGGCCAGAACATGTGAAGCTACAAGAATAAAAGAAGAAATGGAGAGCAGTCTAGCAAAGAATAATGAAGAAGTCTTCATAATGAAATCAAATATCATCTCCTTTAAAAATGAAGCACACGAAGCAACAAGGATGATGGAAGAAATGAAGAAGCAACTAGTTGTGAAAGATGAAGATTGTGAAAAATTGAAAGGATAAATTGTCTCTCTTAAAAAGGAATTTGACTTGCTTAATAAGAACTTGAAGAGTTCTCAAACACTAGATGACATCCTAAGTCATCAAACATCCCCCCTTAATAAATCAAGTCTTGGTTATGCAGGTGAACCCTCAAGAAAGAATGATAATGCTTCAAACAACAAGGATGTGAAAAAGCCAGGAAGAAATGATACTCCCAGTTCCAGCAAAGGCAAGAGTCAAGATGACATTAGAAGAAACACTACTCCAAGGATATTTATAGATGATGCCAAGAATACAAAGGAAATGCATATCATTAAAGAATTCCAAGGCAAAAAGACTTCAGAATTACTTCAAGGAACTCTTCACCTCCTAGGTACCAAAGTATATTTTTTGGTTATTGCTATTCTTGTACAAACTTTGGGCATATGGAAAAGGATTTTAGGGCATACCACAAGTGAAAATTTAATGGTCCTTGTCAATCTCCTAGAAGTAGCTTTGCAAGAAGAAATCATGCATCCTCATTTATGAGCAGAATGGAACGCTATAATTTCCATAAAGTTGGGCATATGGCTCGTGAATGTAACTTGATTTGGGTCCCTAAACAAGCTAAAACTATGACAACCAAGCTAGAGAATAAATTTATGCAAGTATGGAGAAGGAAGCAAATTGCCTCCAAAAATCTCTTGAACACTCCAGCCAACAACACATGTTGTTGATTTCATGATGAAGACATCCTTGATATTCCAAGTGTTTGATGATGAGACTCTGCCAGAAAGGAGACCATGCATACTGTTAGGGCGAGCTTGTGATTCTTAATCATTCTCGCAGAAGCTATCTGTGAAAGGGCCCTATAAAATCCTTGATTAGCCACACATGGACAATCATCCTTTGATAAATAATCTCTCGAGAGCAACTCCATTGAGGAATATGATCACTTACTCATCTATTGGACTATTGTTGAGGATCTCTTCCATTTGATCACTAAGCAAGTAATCTTTCTTGAGGTAGATGAATTTATGGAGATAGGGGGAGTTGGTTCATCACATGAAGAAATGTAGACACATCTATCATTGAGCACATTTCCAAAAGGAAGAGCACCATGACAAGGGGAGTAACTTACCTATGAAGAGATATTATTGATGAAGAAAAGAAGCAGCTTGACAGGGGGAGTGAATTGGGCATCCCATTTTCCATTGATGTCAAAAAGGAGAGAATGTTGGAAGGGCAAGAATATTGCCATCAATGAGAGAATATTGCCAAGATGGAAAATATTCTTGAGATACCCCAGAATGTGATGATAAGGTTGAAGAAAATAAATGTCTGGTACCAGATGATGATGTCATGACTCTTGTTTGACAAGAATGCCATCAATGAAAAGGTAAACCCATGAAGATGTAAAACCATTAATGAAGAAGTCCTATGAAGTCCTTGAACTAGCTATAATGTTGCATGCGCCTTGATGATAGAGACCTTAACCCTTGATGACATATGGAGTCATACAATTGATGATGTCATACACTAAATGAATGACCACAATTGATGATGATACTTTATGAAGGTTGAAATACTAGATGATAACATGGAATATATCATTTGATGGTTGGAAGACTATTTTGAAGTTATCCTAATGATGTTGCACTATAAAATATCACTGCACAATTATGTGAAAGACTCATTGCTGGAAAATATCATGATGACATGGATGTCCTAAATGGTCCTATGATGATGAAGTAGCCAAATAATGGAGAAGAAAAACAATGGAGAAGCCAAACAAAGAAGCCATACTGTCCTAATCATTTTCTGCATTAAATAATTTAAGGACAATCACAAAGAAAAATAATTTTCGCCATGTTAGAGGCATATTTTCTCAATGGGACCTAGACCATATTAAAGAGGATTTTTCCCTCTTTCCAATGAGCCCTTACACGCCCTAAAACTCCCAGCGGTTGATGAGATAATGGATTTTTAAGTTTAGAAAAATATATGTTTTTATCTAGCTGACCTAAGTTAACATACATATGTCGGCTCTAATCTCCAACAGTCACATCCTCTCTTAAAAGAATGAAATCACTATAAATATAAGTCGAATCCTTCATTTTTCACCATCAATTCAGTGAAGATTTCAAAGATACAGGACAGGAGGACGAGGAGTTTAAAAAATATTGTGGATAATACTTACAGTAGCTCAGATCACCTGTTGAGGAACAAACCTATACTACAGGAGCTATAGGACTGTCTCTCGAGCTACAAGACAGTCACTATGTGATATCTCTATTTATTACGGATTGCTGTGATATTGCAGATTGCGTTTCCTGTGCCAATTCCGAACTGTGGTACCTTTATTAATCATTGCATATTGCTGTGATTTCAGGCTTGTAGAGCTTGGACTATACCTCAGAGCTATTCACCTTCTTAGACTGTGTCAAACTCAGAAACTTGGAACCGTGGTATAGAAAAAGGGTTTAGAATTGTGACTAAGAACTTTCAGAATTGTGCTATATTTGAGAAAATATCTTGTGATATTTGGGCCAGTTATTGAGCTTATCGAAGCCAGATTGAAGACAATTGTTGGAGCAGTCTTCAACATAATTAAAGTAGATCCGAACACCTCTTTGAATAAAAGCATAAGGATTGTTTGGAAACATAATTTGGGTCCTATTTTGAAGTATACATATTGTGCAATAATACAGTGAAGGCACTTTGGAAGAACAGTATCGAATTCATTTTTAGAGAAGACTTATTGTACAGAACTTTTGAAGATAATCCTAGAATAGATTGGAGATATTTTTGGACTCATTTGGAAGACATCTTGAAGACATCCTTGGAGCTGAAGTGGAGAGAAGACTTGGAGACACTTGGTTGCAGGTTTTGAAGAGCCTATTGAAGAAGGGCATGGAGCATCCTTAGAAGAGAATTTAAGGAACATCTTAAAGTCTATTCAAAGAGATATTTGAGCAGATTTGAAGCCTTGAAGAGGAGTTTGGAGTAATCCTTGTACTTGAAGCTGTTTGGAAAACCTTGTGCAGAACTTGTGCAATTGATTGAAGACACCTTATGACATCATCAAGAATTTATGGAAGTCTTGAATACCATGATGTCATCATGAGGTAACTTGGAGAAATTGTTTGGGTATGATGAAGAGCAGTGGTGACACCTTCTAAGAAGAAAAGGTTGTCATTGATGACGTAATGTGGAGACTACAATGAAGAATAAGTGAATATTGATAGGGCTCGTTGAAGAAGACATTGGGAGCCGTGAAGTATAACAAAATATATCTTGATGAATTGAAGTATGAGGTTGGAGCCTCATAGAGACAAGGTTGGTGCCTTGGAAGATAGGGTTGATCCCTAGAGGATAGGAGTCCTCAAGGGACCAAGTTGGAGCCTGTACTAGATATAGGGTTGGAGCCCTTAAGGTTGGTGCCTTAGAATTGACAAGGTTGGAGCCTTGGAAGTCCAATTCGGTGCTTGGCAAATACGGGTTGGAGCACAGGAGATTGAAGATTAGTGTCTTCATCTAGGGTTGGAGCCCTACATATATTGTACTTGATTTATTGTAAAGACAAAATTAATAAAAGCATTTATTCTTATTGTTCATTTTGTGTTCTAAATATAAGTGATCTAACTGGTAAAAATAACAATTGAAAAGAAACTGATTCACCCCCCTCTTAGTATTTCCAACAATTGGTATCAGAGCGACAGGTCTCGAGTTCGAAACTCACCCGGCTCGCGTTGGGGGGGAGATTGTTGGACATTGGTCCTACGCTCCCAATGTGTTTCGTAACATGGACTAACCGCCTCTCGTGGATCCTAACTTTGGCGATTGTAGCGGAGACTAACGCCTGCGGGTTTTGGTTTAACGACAATCGTGATTCCAACAACTTTTAGCCACACACGCTTTGGAGGTTCTCCATTTTGTTGTTTTACCTTAAACCATTATATATATGTGTGTGTGTGTGTGGGAAAAGAAAAGAAAGTTAAAGACAAACAAAAGAATAAATAAAAAAGAAAGTAGGAAAAACAAATGAGATATATATATATATATATATATATATTACAACTATATATACTATATAAAAAAATTATACAAAATTATAAAAAAGGGTCAAACATACAAAAATATTAAAAAAAAATTGACAAGAAAAAAAATTGAAACCAACACAATATTTGAAGCGTACTTATAATTAATACTTTTATTTCCAATTGGACCATTCACACAGCCACTCAATGTGCAATACATAGTCAAAGTCTACATTATTGTACAATGTCATATTAAAAATTTGATGTGTCAGCCACTATACAAATGGAATATTAAAGTCCGTACAAAAGTTCTGGTATAACATGTTTATACTAGAATTAATAGCTCATCCAATAGGGCCCATATACCATACTGTCAAACTATAAGAGGTCTTAATTTCTCCTATTGCAATATGGAAATTCTTAAAAACAAGTCACTAAGCCAATCATTGCGTGATGGGCTTAGTGTATGGTATCAAGATATTACACCAGAAGAGGTATGGGCATACTATGATATACAAATTAGAACCATGATGGTCATGGATTATTGATCCAGGTGGATATCGGTGGCCACCCACCTATTCCATTTGGACCAGCACCATCAATTCTTGCAGCTTTTCACATTCAGCACAACTTACTATTTTTAGTAGGTTTTCGGGTCCTCCACTCTCAGAGCCGTTTTGGGGGCTTAATGATCCAGGTGGATATTGGTGGCCACCCACCTATTCCATTTGAACCCCCATCATCAGTTCTTTCAGTTTTCAAGTTGCAACAAAACTTACTATTTTTAGCAGTTTTTCGGGTCCTGAACTTCCGGAGCCGTTTTGAGGCCCTAAACGACGTTTTTTGGGCATCGTTTTACCAGTGAATTTCATTCCACCTATTCATGGAATGAAATTCGTTCCGAAAGTTGTGGTCCTCGGATAGATCTTTCTAACGAGCTATTGAGCGCATCAAACGGAGATCGGGTGCCAAAGTTACACCCCCGGGAAGTTGAACCACCAATTTACCCAAACGGGCACCCACAGTGTTGGCGCCTCATCTCCTACGGTTAGGTTTTTGGACGTTTCAGATTCTACATTGTTTTTCAATAATAAATAGGCCCTCGAGCCTCATTGTAACACAGTTCAGAGGTCTGTAGCCATCACATCTATTCTCAGAGATTCGCTACCAGCACCCTAGCTATTTTATTTCCATTATGTCTGTAAGCATATTTCTGTTATTAATGAAATGACGCATTATTTCTGCTGCATCTCTGTATTTATGGTTATGTGTTTATTCTGTTGCGTTCCTGCATAATTCCGGATCAATGGTATCAGAGGGGGTCTGCTCTTTCTTTGTTTTTCTTTGCATGTCCCCAACGCGGTCAGGGTATAAGGAGTTAGGGCTCGATCTGGTTGAACCCTTGCAAGATCAGCCTCGCAAACCCCGACGACCTCCCATGGCGAAAGAAAAGAAAGACAAGGGAGCAGGAGATCCTATCAAAATACTGCTCGAGGAGGCCCTCGAGAAACAAAGGAACGCGATGATGGATAACTTTGCTCAAATCCTTCAACGACTGCCCACATATGGCGCATCTGCATCCAACAGCCACTCTGGAGGCGCCACTCCCTTCAAGGTACAAGTAAACTTTGACATTCCTATATTTTAAGGAAAAATAGATGCAGATGCTGTAGACAGATGGTTAAATTTGCTGGAAGGGTATTTCTCGGTCCATGACTTCTCTGACCGAGAAAAGATTATTTTTGCACTCCTCAAAGCTGCCCCCCATGTCAAAGACTGGTGGGAAACCTACCGTGAGCAAGAGAGCGAAGGGGAACCCACTTTGTTCTCCGCCACACCCACTTGGAATTCATTCCGAGACGGCATCAAGGAACAATATTACCCCGTGGGGAGCTATGAGGACAAATACATCCAATGGACCACGCTGCGGCAACAAAAGGATCAAGATGTGCACGAACTGACGAATCTGTTCCATACCCTGCGCACAAAGTTGGGTATTAAAGATTCGGAGAGACATTTGGTGCTCAAGTACCACGACTGTCTACACAAACACATTCAGTCGGAAATGGAGTTCCTCGACATTACATCGCTTGGCACGGCATATCGCTATGCCGCCAAGATCGAGCAGAAATTTAAGCAGAAGAAGTGAGACTTTAATCCTTAGACTGTCTTCAATACATTGCTATGGAAGGTTCTCTGCATTCTAAACGTTCTGGATTTCGACTCAAAGCGCTGCTCGGAGGATTTTCCCTTGCTCGGCTGCATGATCAGAGCCTGATCAGAGCGATAATCCTAAGATGACTCATGTAGTCGGAACATTGGGGTACATAGTGCGAGAGCTCATATACACGGGGAAGGCGACTTCCAGCTTGGATGTATTCACTTTTGGGGTTCCTCTATTGGAAGTGGCATGCAGGAGGAGGCCCGTGGATTCGTCGAAGGACGTCGAGCAAACGATTTTAGTGGAATGGGTAGGGGAGATGTACAACATGGACATGCTATTGGAGGCATCATATCTAAAGTTGGGGAAGGACGGATATGATGCGGGCGAGATGGAGAAGGTTCTAAAATTGGGATTGTTGTGTTCTCACCCAAAGCTGGAGAAACCGCTACCCATCTGCCTTGCCTAAAAAATACTGGAAGGAAAAGCTCCTCCTTAGGAAATATGTATGCTTTATTTAAACGTCAGTGTTATGGGTTCTTTACACAACAACATATATTTTTCTGTTAACGTCAGTGTTGTGGGTTCTTTAAGCAACAATAAGTCTTTTTTCGTTAGGTTACTTAGAAGTCTCGGGGAAAGACATCGAGTAAAATGCAATAAGAACGAATATGTTCGATCACGCCTCCACTAATTTAAATTGAAAAACATTCCGAAAGTCGAATACTATATTTTGCGAGCTACAAATTTTTTCATGGGATCTTCAAGATAACCCTCACAAAAGAGTTAAACGCAATTTCATAGAAAAGGCATGGGATATATTTTTGTTATATGTTTATTACTGTAAATGAAAATGTTTTGTTATACTTTAATACAAAACAAAGGCATTCAATAAAAATTCAAATCACGACATGGAATCTCAAATATGTCGACGGTCTTGTTTATTCGATACAACTTTACGCCATCTTGATTTTTTTGGAGGTCTGGTACATTGATATTACTGATGTTTTTAAGATCATAGAGGGCATTCAGTGGGAAAAATATATCCTTCATGGTTAAGAAACGTTTCGAAAGTGAAATAATGGTTAAGAAATGTTTCAAAATAATAATAATATAGTCAATCGTAGTCAATCGATCGCAAAAAGTGACAAATCTGATCATAAAAACAAATTTTGTTGATTCTACTAGAACTCTCGACGAATTTAACAATAATAAACCAGGTTGATTCCAATATGATTATTGGCCAATCTGCACACAAGATGAGTAGGAATAAAATTAATGATTCAATATTTTCAAATTTGAACTTTTGTTTTAATTTCATGGTTTTCTTGATTGTAGTTTACTTCTTGTATATTTCTAACGTTTATAAGGTCTATAATTAGAATTCAAGACGTTGAATATCTGTATGTAATAAAATATATATTTGAAACAATACAAAATATTATTTGATGAAAAATTGTTTGGTAGATTATCAAATTGTTTGGTAGATTTTGTTAGAGAAGCTCTTTCAAGGTTTACAAATAAACCAATTTCAATCGAATTTCTTACATTGAAAAATAAGCCAATTTCAATCAATGTTATTACATTAAACAAACAAGCCAATTTCAATTAATTTTCATACATAAATTTTATTTTATACTATTTTATTTTCAAAATAAAAAATAATAATATAAAAATTGATACATTGTTTTAAGAAATATGTGATATAAGTTTAATTTTTTTCGTAAACTTTGAATATCAAATAATAATAATTGGTAATAATTTATTAGAGACAATTTGAAGAAAAAATGTTTTGTAGATTTTGTTAGATAAGCTCTTTCAAAGGTTTAAAAAATAAACCAATTTCAATCAATTTTCTTACATTGAAAAAAACCAATTTCAATCAATTTTATTACGTTAAACAAACAAGCTAATTTCAATTAATTTTCATACATGATTTTTATTTTATACTATTTTATTTTCAAAATAAAAAAATAATAATATAAAAATTGATACACCGTTTTAAGAAATATGTAATATAATATTTTATACTATTTTATTTTCAAAATAAAAAAACAATAATATAAAAATTGATACACAGTTTTAAGAAATATGTGATATAAGTTTATTTGTTTTCGTAAACTTTAAATATGAAATAATAATAAATAATAACTGGTAATAATTTATTAGAGACAATTTGAAGGGTTGATGATTCCGAAAAGATAATAATTACATATCTCAGGGTTAGATTTTATTATAAGTAATTGATAATAAAAAAACAAATGTAATAAAATAATGGAAATCTATTTTTTATAATTAAAATAAAAGAAAATAATAATATTATATATATATATATATATATATATATATTTTTTTTTTTTTTTTTAATAAAATTAAAAATAAAATACACTTCTATATCTAAATATGTCTAATTTGTATAATATAAATAATATTATTAATAACTTATATCGATTTTTCTTAAATAAGGATTTACTATTAGAGAAATTCAATTACTTAAAATATAAACATTTTTTAAAATTTTATATTACAAAAATTGTATCTTAAAATATTTAATCCCTAAACGCTAAATAAATCTTGAGTTAAAATACATCTATACTAAATTAGTATAAAATCACTAAAAGTAATTTTGAACTTACACTAAATAAATCAGTATACATCATAATAAAATATATTAAATATATCCCCTTTCTCTTCCATTATCTAAGCTATGTTAGGTTGCATGTTATAATATAATGTTTACTAAAAATAATTTTGAACCCACACTAAAGCTATGTTAGATTGCATGTTATAATATAATGTTTACTAAAAATAATTTTGAACCCACACTAAATAGATAGTTATATATCATAACAAGTGAGTCCATCTTGTTCTTAGTAAACATTATATTATAACATTATAATATAATGTATACTAAAAGTAATTTCGAACCTATGACACTAAATAGATAGTTATATATCATAACATCTGGCTCATCTTCCTTAGTTTTTATTGTAATAATAAAATATAAAGATATCACCACTTCTCTCCAGCCAACTAAACTATGTTAGGCTGCATGTTATAATATATTATTTATACCAACTTCTTTGAATGTATCCTTCTTACACAAGTTTTGGTAAGTTACATAATTATATATATAGATGCTTGTTAATTTATTAGTGTATGTTGATTTAATTACACCGTAAGGCGTTCCTCTTTGAAAACAACTCCCCTAGCTGCCAGTGTGTCCATGTCACGTCCATGTATGAGCCATTGGATCAAATGTTAGACAATCGAAATGTTTTAGGCCATTAGATCCACAAGTAAATAGTTTTACATATGTTTTTTTATAATGTTAGTTTATCTCGAGCAATAATGATGAATGTTCATAATTCTCATTTCTTAAATAACATTAAATTTACCTTTAATTACTTAATTGTAATAGTTTGTAACTACATAACAATGTGTAACTAAATACATACTCTTTCAGATTTTTTGTTGTTAATGAATATCAAATTTCTTCCGTTAAAAAAAACTATATACATATCTTTAATTACCTAATTGTAGCTAAAAGAATCTTACATGTTTTTTACTTTATGATCATAAACAATTTTCATATTATATGATTTCAAACTTACTCAACTTTTTATTCTGAAATTTTAAACGAAGTTTTTCACTACATATTTTTAGTTTTTATAATTTTTGATTTTTCAATTCCAAACAAAACTTACAAAAGAAAAAATCCACTTAGTCCTCAATGTAGATTATAGTTTTACAAAATTGACACTACGTGGTTAACAATAGAGTAAGTTGAGACAATTGTAAGGGTTTTTTTGTGCAAGTTTTATCATAACCTTTCCCTCCATCCAATATATAATGTAGAGTCTTCTAAAGAGAGAGTATATTCTAGTTTATAACTTGATCCACAATCAAAGAAAATGGCTAGGGATTTTACAAGTTATCATTCGCATAATGATGTATTGACGTTCTGAGTTGAAATGGATCCTATTAGATGCATGGTGGCCAGAGACACTAAAAAATTAAAAAAAGATATCTGTTATGACATCCATATTACCTACAAACCATCCAAATTTCCCATCTTATACAACAATTTCTAACAATAACCACTCAATTTACTCTCCAATTTTTGAAACCCCCACCCATGCTGGGGAGATCACACTGTAAAATCAAATGTTCCTCGGTTTTTTAAAGGGTTCATAAACAAAACAGACAACAAGAAAGTCAATATTGTGGTATAATAATTGATTTTTGAATCATTGTGACAAACAAAACATCACATTAGCTCACAAAATATATCTAATTCTCCAAGGATCTAAGATGATAACAAAGTTTCGAATCATGATAACTAGGTGAAAACAAAAACTAAGTTGTAGCCACAAGCAAAAAATCATAACAACTCACAAAATATATCCAAGGTTGCAATGAACCCCATACATAGTAATAGACCTCATGGGAATTTTAGTGCACATAGAACACCACCCTAAAAATTCTATACTCTTGATCAATTTAGAATAACCTAAGATGTGTAAAATATTTTAATAAAAAACTAGATTTGTAATTATAAAATGTAAAACTATAACTTAAATTTGTGAATTTACCTTGTATTTTTCTTCTTCTTATGTATATAGAGAAAGAATAAACCAAGTTTGGAGTTAAGAAAAAAACCATAACATAAAGAACAATATCTCCTTCAAAAAATGTCTCCATATTAAAATGACATTCACTTTCTTGTATACCAAGACTATTGTTCTTCATATACAATTGCCGATAAGCATACAATTGGCACTCGGATATGTAGATGAACTTGGAGTAAACTCTATTTTGTTAATAAAATTTCTCTTTATTTACATCTATGTTAGATACATTGTACTTGAATGTACTTAAAATATCTTATTTGAGTTACATGCTCATTTCTTGCTTTTTTTAGAGGATTATTAATCACCAAAGGATTTTCACCCCTAATTTCCTATTTCAATATCTATAACATTTTTTTCTATATATATGTGAATAGATTATGGTGGTTTACATATATGTTTTCACCCCCAATTTCCTATTTCAAAATCTCTAACAAATTTTTTGGTTGATAACTCTTATCATCAATATCTTTGAAACCTCCACGACCTGCTTCCATGGAAGCAAAATTTGCCTTTCATTCCTTCATAATGGCTCCTTCTCTGCAACATTTTATTTCTTCTACGCTACTCTTTCCTATGCTATTGCCTTCTTATTTCTTCTAGGCTACTCTTTCCTATGCTATTTCCTTACGTTTCTTTTGCAACATGTTGATTTAATTTAATTATCATTAGAAGCGTGGAAAATTTTAAATTATATATATTTTCTAGTATTTAAAAATATATATATATTAAAAGATTTGGATTTTTGATTTTTTTTATTATAATATTTTTTTTTTAATCTTTATATGTTTTATTATATATATGTTTTATAGAATGGTAAATTATATAATTTAAATGTATTAAAGATTTCTTTAAAGTGCGATATTCATTTATACATTTAAAAATGCAACTTGAAAAATAAAATTGTTACATAATCAACGAGATCTAATATTAAAATTTTTGTTTTATATATATATATTTGTTTTTTCTAATATATATATATATATATATATATATATATAAAAGAATTGGTTTATATTTTGTATGCCAAAAAAGAGGAGGAGAAGCTCCTTGATTACATGCTAGATCGCTTGCGGTGCAACAGAGGAAGTAGCTACAACAAAATGCTACATCTTCTTTGCTTCTATTGTTCGGGAAGAATTGAAATACAGAAAATGAATATATGTGTACAAACTGGGATAAAATAAAGGCAAACTTAAAAGACATGCTTAATGAAGGAAGAGGAGATCAATCGATGCTGATATGGCGCCTTGTCGAGGCATCCGTATTATCCTCATTTCCAGTATTCCTCGCATTGTTGGAGCTAGAGCTAGGAGCTGTGCACTTCTCCAAGATGTATTTGAGTATTTGAACTAATTCTTTAGCGTGAGCACACTGATTGGAGAGTGAATTATACTGATTTTGGAGTGAAGTAACCCTGTGGAGGAAAACATTTACATCTGCTTCATGCTTTTCGTCTAAGATCTTAACTTCTATTTGCAGCTTTGCATCGAGGATTTTTTGATGAGCCCGGATTTGTTCCAGCTCTTCTTGCAGATCCGCGTAGTGAAGGCAATCTTCACTACGAGCCATATTGAAGGCGAAGAAGGAGTAGAAGGATAACGCAGGTTCAGCAGCGAGCAGGGAGCTGAGAAGAGCAGAGGCTACAAAAACGGAATGCTGAGGTATGAGAGGGGAGAGCGCCAAAATAGCAGAGAGGAAGGGTGGAGCGCCGGACAGAAGGCCCGGGATGGGAGTGAAGGGAAAATCCCAAGGCACGATCAGAGGAGCTCTGAAGAGGGGGAAATTACCGCGATCACAACGAGCAAGGGGATGCCTGAGGATGCGGGGAGCAGGTGAATAAATAGGACAATGCAGGGAGAGGGAGGTAGCTCGGGGGGAGACCCAAAGAGATAAGTTCATGGGGAAGCGAATGGAGGGAGTACGAAATGTTATGAGGAGCGCAGAGAATTCTATGGGAGGGATCCGAATAAATATTGAGACTGTCTGCGATAAGATCATGGCAGAGGCATAAGATATGTGACATTATTGCAAAAAATTTTCCCTGAGATTCGAGCACAAGCTCTGTTTGCGAGATGATCAACATCCTTATTGTTTGTTCGAAGGATGTGATAGAAGGCTGTTCCTCCCATACCTTTTAAGAGGCTGCGACATTTGCTGATTGTCTGATGGAGAGCTATGTTGTTTATTGATCGAGCATGGTAACTCATCATATTGATGATAATGGAAGAATCACCAAAAACCATAACATTAGAAATTTGAGCTTTTTTAGCTAATATAAACCTTGGAGGAGGGCAAAGGCCTCCGCTCTGTTGTTGGAGAGGGTGCCAAGATCCCATTCAAATGATGTAAGAATGCTACCATTTGCACTTCTGATGATGCCTCCCACACCTGGAATGCCTGGATTCATTTTTGATGCTCCATCGAAAAATAGAGAAGGTCTTACGCAACTGTTTATCCATTCGGTGAAGTCCTTGTCTTTAAGCTGAATCTTCTAGCTTGTGTCTTTTCTAGAGGGATGATTTGGAGGGGGCTTAAAGCTATCAATTCTGTCCCAAAGGTTGCCGAGGAAACTCCTTTACTCCACACAAAGTTTGCTGAAGTTGATTTTACTGTTGCATTTGGAGGATATTGTTTCAAGGGCAAGGCTCCAAGATTTGCTGCATACTTTCCTAAAAGAAGGTTCTTTGTCACTGAATATCTTCCTGTTCCTAGTGAGCCGAATGTTCCATAAGACCACGTATGGCAGAGTGTCCCAGACCCTCCTCGCCAGATTGCTCTTCTTTTTCCCCCATGGGTAGTTTCTCTTCCAAGTTTTAATTACCTCTGCGATGGTGCCTTACTACTCTCAAAGAGGTTGATAGGATGGGATTAGTTCAATCCAACAATGTGCAACAAAAGGGCACTCGATGAAGAGGTGGAATGCTGTCTCTTCAACACCTTGACAGTTGGGGCACATTGATGGTCCGAGCACACCTCTTTTCTTGAGATTTTCTGAAGTTAGAATTTTCCCTTTCAGGAACGTCCATGTGAAGAACTTAATCTTGGGGATAGCTTCTGATTTCCACACCGCTTTCCAATTGGGCCAAATAGTTGTAGGGTAATAGTCACTGCAGAGTTACTTATAGGCTGCTTTGATGGAATATGTTGAGCCAGAGGGATCCCCACGAAATCCATCAATGATGTCTTTTTTTAAGGGAGCAACGTCATAGAGGTGAGTTTGAAGATTGCAAAGATCAACTTCCAAATGAGTAGGGACTTTGGGAAAGTGTTGTTTTGCAGGTAAATCCTCTCCGCGGATAGAGACGATCCCTCTAGCCCTAGGGTGGGTCTCGAAACAAGGAGACATGCTCGAATGTAGGTTCCTAACTACAAGATGAAATAATACACGGTAGATTGACCTACCTGTGGTCCAATACTATTGCTGTAGTTGTGATGGTGGTGACCTCTCGCTCCTGCCTTGGCAAGTCACAATTCGCTCGTAGTCACGATCGGATACCTGCACATAACACAATACACAAGAGAAGCATACAACATAATAATTTCATTTGCAATCACTAACCAATCAAAGAGGGATATCATGTTGCATTAAATAATATAATTATAACAAAAAACAGGAACCCAAACGCTAGTCATGTATATATATATAAGTAGAAGGAAGAGGTACAACCGATGCTTTGACATCGCAGTCTCCTCCAGTGAGGTTCAGCCGAAGCGCGTCTCGGTACTTGTCAAGAGATTCAGACGGGACGAGGGCCTCAAGCTCTCTCAATGGAGTTTCTCCTTGCTCTATATCTTTCTCATTGCAACTCTTCAATATATGCTTAGTTATTCAGCTATAGTATCAATTCTCCAAGTTCAGCTAGTTGATGAAAAGAGAGATAGTTTCTTTTATAGAGGAAAAGGAGGAGGTTGGGATCCCTACAAAGGTGAGAGGGAGTCCTATCCTTTAGGATAGTTCCAAGGGAGGTGGAAACTACTAACTAAAGGAGGGAGTCCATGGTTGTTTCAGTTCAACCACTCCCAATGACTCATCCTCGAGGTGGTTGGAATGGAACCTCTACCTCTATTTTTAAAAAACATTCCATAAAGATCTTGGCACGAGAGTGTAAATGGCTACTCGCGCCAAGGAAAAAACAAGGGTTTTTACAGTCTTGCTCAGGGATTTGTCAACAGGAGGAATATTGTTCTCATGTAAAGGGATGCAATGATGGTCTTTGCAAGGCATGACACTTCTTATTAGTCATAGAAATGACCCTCCAATGTGCGAGTTGGGGATTGCAGGGACAATGAAAAAATTCTGTGTAACAGATGCCCCCTAAAGCATGAGGTCCGAGGGAGAGGGAGGGGCGAAATGCTTTATGAGAACGCGTTCGAACCAAACACTGCTGTTGGAAAACCTGCAATTACAAATACAATTGATATCTGTGATACATGGACATGTGGCATGGGTGTAGCCATCCATAATAGAGTACATAAAAACTAAGATCCGGAGTATGGACGCAACCATCCAACATTAAGGATTAACAAATAGACTTAGGTATGGTCGCAACCATCCAATCAAAAGAGTCATGTAATAAGTCATGATAATCCACAAAAATTTGTAGCCTGGATTTTATTAGACAAAACCCAGGGTCTTGCGCTCCATTTCAACCTGAACAAGTATAATTTCAAGCATGAAAATATATGAGCTGAAGACGAACATGCAAGAAAATCGTCTGATTACTAGCCAATGATGAAAGCCGTTAACAGATGCGAGAGAAACCACCAATGATGACAATGGCCCTCAAGGTACAAAGGTAAAATCTACAGAATGTGAATAGTGATCTGATGTTGAACACCCACATAATCACTCGATCGAAGGAAAATGATGTGAACCTTGCATCGAATGTGAAAAACCTGCCATTGAGGCATGCAAGCTCCAAGGTACCAGAAGGGAGTCTCTAGATCAGATTCCTGGATAATGAGCTGAAGTCAACAGGAAGTGACCTGGTGGAAGGAGGGCCATAATTTTTCCCACATCATCGACACGAGACAGAGGAACATGATGAAAGTGAATCAGGACCAACAGGGAATTAGAGGAAGGTTGACAACTGCAGAGGAAAAACTTCTCTTGAACATATTAGCGACACGACACTGGATTTGGCAGTATTTGACATCAAGGGATCTGAGGTCATGATGACATGGAAGAGAGCAAATGAGAGGTCAAAAGAGATTACCCAAACGCATGAAGGAAAAAAATGATGAAATGAGATGTCCCCAACCCGACATGAATGCAGACAAGTGTTATGTTCAAGAGCGACATACTTCCAACATAGCTAGAACTGGATTCCATTTCCCCCCACCATTTCTGGCGAGTACCCCAATTATTTTTTAAAAAAAGCTTGAAGGGGATAGAATATGCTTGCATTGTAAGTTTGTCCTTCGGACAAATCCAACCTAGTACATTTTACGAGTCCTAGGAAGGAGAGACTCGAGTAACGTCATGGTGACGAAATCCGATGTCATCAGGATTTAACGAGTTTGACAAAGGGAGAACTCGACATCTTTTCATGTTTAGAGAGTTTGAAAAGAAGGCGCAAAAGAAAACTCCAGCAGTCCCTTTTCATAGGCAGTCTCACAGATCAGAAAAGGTAGAAAACTATGTCTGAGAGAACCTCTTAGTCACGATAGGCTAAGGTATTCCTTTTTCGTAAAAAATCCATCCCAGCTCGAAAAAGGGTTAAACGTATACTGGGTAGATATCGTTTCGCAAAAATTTAACGAGTTCAAAACGACAAGAATCTGAAAAATATTTTCATTTTTAGAGAGTCAGAAAAGAGCTGAAAGATAAGTCCAGTAGTGAATTTTTAGTGTTTTTACCGAGTCCGAAAAAATATAAAATATAACTCGTTACTTCATCACTATTGTGTGAAAACCTGCTGCTGCACAAGAGACACATGTAAAACCCATTTTTCGAAATAATATAATGAAATAATTGAAAAACATGTCTTAAAACCTAATTAGGGTTGTGAAAAAGTTATAAAATGCCAAAAATGGTAAAAACAATTACTTTTCACTTTTTACCTCTTATGGAGCAATAGTTACCCATTTAGCACTATGATTTTGCGGTGACGATAGCGGCCGATCCGACAGTCCAATCTCGGTTCCGTTAGTTCTAGGTAAGAGCTGACACCTTTCATTTCATATTGAGTAATTCCTTTTTACCTGCAATTTCCAGTTTTGAATTATGGGGGAGGAAATGTGAAAATCAGGGCACAGCAGTTGGCGCGGGTTTCGAGCACGGAATCGCGCCAACCGCCCAATTTTATACACTAGGGCGCACCCATTGGCGCAACTGTTTGGGAAACAGTTGCGCCAACATTGCAAACCATTTTTGTGTCAAAAATCCCAAATGATAGACCAACATTTCACAAATTCTGATGTTCTAATTAGGCTAACAATGTCCATGTTGAACCCTTAGTTAAACTGAGAGGGGGGGGGGGGGTGAATCAGTTTAACACATTCGTCGTCTTTTAAAGCTTTTCATTAAACCTTATTTACACCTTCATTTATGTCCAACTTAATATGTGAGAAATCTTAGAATGTGAGCAGCAAGTGTTAATATAATATAACAATAGACTTAATATGAGAGCAGCAGGTATTAAGCAGATGATATAAATTAGATCAACACATACACATTATGCACAAAGACACCAGATATAAGTGGAAAACCATAAAGGGAGAAAACCACATCTTATTATTGTTGTGATGCAAAGGCAAGCTCCAAATCCCTCTCACCACTGTTTTTCTGTAGGCACCAACCTACAAGAGGATCCAACCTCAATTCTGCAAGCTACAACTTGCAAGGAAGCACCAACTCCCTTCAATTTTCTGCAGGCACCAACCTACAGGAGGCTCCAACCTCAGTCAGCTACCACTGACATCTATCAAGCTGCAACTTGATAGGGAAGCTCCAACTTCCTCAATTTATCAAACTGAATGTTTGCTGATTTACCTCAGATATCAGCTCTGTTCTGTAGCATCTCTTTCGGCTCTTCTTTTCTTAATCTTCTCTTCCTCACTCTTCTATACTCTGCATTCTCTATATTTTCTCTCTCTAACCTCCTTATGCATATCCAGTTGATATTATTTATAGAGTTCCTCACATGACTGTTTGTATTTCACAAAGAATTTGGATTGAACAATCATGACTCTTTGGCTTCTGTCTTCTCATTCCTTTTATCTATTTATTCAATAAATATAACTGTAGGTATCAATTTAACATTACAGTGGGATATTTTTTCTCTTCCAGAGACTTGCCAATGCATCACAACAATATAAATCAATTAAAAAAACATTTACACTCAATTACAATGAAAATTCCAGCTCACTCATTCGGCCTCTTGGCTAGCTGCACATTTGTCTTTTATTTGACTATGTTTGTCCCTTTCTTTCCTCTGTATGCCTTTCTGTTTATGGCTGCTGCATAACTTCTGTATTTATGTAACTGCTGACATTAAATCTGGGCAAATTCCAACCCTTTACATAGCAAGCGTCTTGTTGATGTGGTGAGTTCCGCAAGCAGAACATACATTCACCACGGCCTTTGTTTTATGGCCCGATACAATTGCACACATCGCAATTGTATCATATTAATAATCGCCCTCCACCTTAAGCCGAGGCCCGTGGGTTCATAGACCACGCGGCACATTTTAATAAAAACTGCCTTTTTTTTAATATGACTTCAATTAACTCTCGGTGTAGTAATAAAACCTGGTTAATCATATACAATCCCTTTCGAGCCCACATACCACATTATCCGATGCAATATGCTACTCCTCGACTTCTTCTGATTGAAATTGATCGCAATCACAACTTTTAGTTGCAAGTACCACTGCCCTGCTTTCACTCCGATGCGATTGACTTGATGCGATGCGATGAATAGCTTTAAAAATACTTCCGATTGCGATTAATCGCAATCGCAAATTCCATTTGCATGTTTCGATGCCCTTTTTCCGATGCGATTGACCACTGTTCACTGCATTCTACCGATGCGATTGGAACTGGAACTCAAACAAATAGAATCATAATTTATAGACCGATCGGGTCCGAAACTCAATCGCAATCGCAAACCTTTATTGTCATGCTCCGATGTTTTGCTTTTGTTCGATGCGATTGACCACTGTTCACTGCATTTTGCCGATGTGATTGGAACTGGAGCTCAAAAATTTGTTAATCATAGTTTATAAGCCCATCGGGTCCGGGCTTCAATCGCAATCGCAAGTCTTTGTTTATATGATCCACTGCCAACTTTTTCTCCGACGCGATTAGACTGTTTCGATGCGATTATGCCGGACTTCAAATACGTTTGAATCATAATTCATACACCCATCGGGTCTGGAACTCAATCAGAACTCTTGTCGATATGTTCCGCTGCCAATCCTTTCTCCGATGCGATTGGAAAGGGTCCCACCTTATGGTACTTTGGTTCTTTCGCTTATTAAGTGCTTCATATTAATATATATGCTTTGAAACTTTGTGTATTAGGCACAATATATGTAATGTGCTGCATATATATATAAGCTTCCGGAATTCAAACATATATCAATTATGGTTCATTGATCCATCGGGTTTGGACTTATATCGCAATCACAACTTTCTGTTGTTTACATATTCCGCTTCATAGTTTTTCTTCGATGCGATTGGGAAATGGTCCCACCATATAAGGCTTTGATACCTTTGGCTCTTTTTCCATTAAAGCGCTCCATTAAAAATATCTATGGTTTGGACCTTTGGGTCACAATTATCGAAATTATATATATATCCTCCGGCTTGGGCGATTCTCGGAATTAAGGTTCATATATATATATCCGTCAGCTTGGGAAATTCTCGGAATTTTATATATATGCATACATTGCTGCTTGGGTTATGATTCCCGGAATCAGATTTTATATTATATGTAACACCCGGCTAGGTAATGATCCCCGGAATGAGATTTATATATATATTTACTTTGCTGCTCCAATCTTTAGTGTATCTTCCAGCGGGGGTAGCGATTCTCGGAATTTGTTTGTGTATCCGTCCGCTTGGGGTAATGATTCTCGGAATAAGGTTTGTATATATATATATATATATACTTTCTGCTTGGGGTAAGCGATTCCCGGAATTGGGTTTATGTATCCTCTAGCTGGGGTAGCGATTCTCGAAATTTTCTGCTCTGCCTCTGCTTGTGATAATGGCTCTGCCTCTGCCTCTGCCTCTGATAACTTGCTGTGATAACGGCTCTGCCTCTGCCTCTGCCTCTATACTCGCTGCCTCTGCCTCTGCCTTAGCTGCTACTGCTGCTCAACCTCTGCCTCTGCCTTCGCTGTACATATTACCTGCTGCTGTTCTTTGCCTATCTTTGCATCTGCTGCCTTCTTTGTCTGTCTCTGTCTTTGCTGCCTCCATTGCCATCAATGACAATATTTCCAACAGTCTCCCCCTTTCGCATTGATGCCAATACACTTCCTCTATTTTCCTGTTAGGATCCTTTCTTCTGTTTCTTTCTCTTCCTCCCCCTTTGACATCAATGGCAAGGGGTTTGAATTCTTAGTGTAGATCTTATTCTTTGATTCTGTGATTTTATTTTTTTTCAATATTTCGTGCATTTCCTCTTTCTGAAATTTTTTGACTTTGTACGTTGCTGCTTCAACCTTTGGATTAGAAACACGTCGGGTTCACTATTCTTCCGTGTTCAGTTCACGTCAGGTTCACCACTCTTCTGCTGCACCACTGACCCTTTTTTGCTTTTTATTGACTCCTTTTTGTTGAATGTATTGTTGCCATAAACCTTTTGATCCTGAGGTCCTGTTTTCATGCTTCCCTTGCTGGTTGATCTCCCCTTGAGAATGATATTCTCGTTTCTGTTCTCCCCCTAAAACTGTGCTTTCTCTTCATATTAGAGAGTAGCATCTACAGATACTACCCCTAGTCTATCTCTCAAATATTCAAATGGTTCTCTGGCAAGCGGTTTGGTAAATATGTCTGCTGTCTGTTCTTTTGTTGGCACATACTCCAGTTTTACTATCTTCTGAGCCACTTTTTCTCCAAGAAAATGATACTTGATTGGGATATGTTTAGTTTTAGAGTGAAGCACAGGGTTTTTAAATATACTTATAGCACTTGTATTATCACATTTGATTGAGATAGGTTCATCAATGCTTACCTTCATGTCTTGAAGAGTTTGCTTCATCCACATGACTTGTGTACAACATGCTGCTGCTGATATATATTCTGCTTCTGCTGTAGACAGAGAGATAGATGTTTGTTTCTTGCTTAACCATGCCACCAGAATTTCTCCTAGATAGAATGCACCTCCACTTGTACTTTTCCTGTCATCCACACAACTGGCCCAATTTGCATCTGTGTATGCTGTCAAAATGAAGCTTTTGCCTATAGGATACCAAAGTCCATACTGTGCTGTTCCTTGTAGATATCTGAATATTCTTTTGACTGCCAGAAGATGGTTTTGTTTAGGTCCTGCTTGATATCTAGCCACTAGTCCTACTGCTAGCATGATGTCTGGTCTTGATGCTGTCAAGTACAACAGGCTTCCTATCATGGATCTATAGAGTTTTTGATCTATATATGTAGATCCGTCATCAGCATACAGTTTGCATCTCGTGATCATGGGAGTTGACATAGGCTTACAATCCTCCATTTTAAACTTTTTCAACATTTCTTTTAAGTATTTTTCTTGTGAGATGAACGTACCTTTGTTTTTTTGCTGAATTTGAAGTCCTAAGTAGAAACTGAGCTCTCCAATCATAGACATCTCAAACTCTGTTTTCATCTCATCAACAAACCCTTTTGCTGGTTCTTCTCTGTTTCTTCCAAACATAATGTCATCAACATATACTACAACAATCAGGAGTTCATTTTCATGGGATTTTATGTAGAAATTGCTGTCTACTCCACCTCTCTTAAAGCCTTGTTTTTGCAAATATTTATCCAGTCTTGAGTACCAAGCACGAGGAGTTTGTTTTAGTCCATAAAGAGCCTTTTTCAGTCTACATACATAGTCTTCTTTGTCTGTTAATGAGAAGCCTTCTGGTTGTTCCATGTAGACTTATTCTTCTAAGTCTCCATTCAGAAATGCAGATTTTACATCCATTTGATATACCTTGAAGTTTTGGTAGCATGCAAAGGCCAGAAACATTTTGATGGCTTCCATTCTGGCTACATGGGCAAATGTTTCATCGTAATCAAGTCCTTCGATTTGTGAGTATCCTTTGCAGACCAGTCTGGATTTATTCCTGATTACTTGTCCTTGTTCATTCATTTTATTTTTTAATACCCATTTTGAGCCTATGACATTTTTCTCAGTGGGTCTAGGAACTAATTCCCATGTATTGCTTTTCTCAATTTGGTCCAATTATTCATTCATAGCATTTACCCAAGACTTGTCCTTGCTGGCTTCTTCTAATTTCTTTGGCTCTATTTGTGACAACATGGCTATATATACCTCTTCAGTTTGTTCTGTTAGCTGCCTTCTTGTTTGGACCCCTACTCTCTTCTCTCCAATGATCTGATATTCAAGATGGTTCTTCTGAGTATATCTTGAGGGAGCTTTAGAACTCAACTCTGTATCTTCTGTTGTATTGCTTGTTTCCTCATCATCTTGGTTTTCTTCTTCATGGTTGTCTGATGGACTGCAGCAATCTGTATCTCTTGTATTGTTTGGAAGATCTTCATCAAATCTCACATCAATGCTTTCTACTATTTTTCGAAGAGTCTTGTTGTAGCACCTGTACCCTTTACTTTTGGATGCATATCCTAGAAATATCCCTTCATCTGCTCTTGCATCAAATTTTCCAAGATTTTCATCATTATTATTTATGTAACACTTGCTTCCAAAGATTCTGAAATGTTTGATTGAAGCTGGCTTTCCATGCCACAGTTCATAGGGAGTCTTATCACTTCTTGGTCTTAAGTGAGCTTTATTAAGGATATGTACTGCTGTGTGCACTGCTTCTGCCCAGAAGGTCTGAGCAATATTACTTTCATGCATCATGGCTCTGGCTATTTGCTGTACAGACTTGTTTTGTCTCTCTGCTACTCCATTTTGTTGAGGTGTTCCTGTAATAGTAAATTGTTTCTTTATCCCATGTTCATTGCATAGATCAGCAAAGTCATAATCTGTGAATTCACCTCCTTTGTCTGATCTGATGCATTTCAGCTTGCATCCTGTTTGATTTTCTGCTAATGCTTTGAAGATCTTAAATTTTTCCAGAGCTTCTGATTTATTCTTGAGAAATGCAACCCATGTCATTCTGGAGAAGTCATCTATTATCAGCATGAAGTAGGATTCTCCACTTGGATTTTTAATTCTTGCAGGTCCGCACAGGTCCATGTGCACAAGTTGTAGAGGTCTTCTTGTTGATAACTCATCTTTGGCCTTGAAGGATGTGCAAGTCTGTTTGCCTAATTGACATGATTTTCATATGGCATTAGAAGGCCTCTTTATTTCTGGCATGTCTCTGACAACATTCTTCTTGCTTAATCTGATTATGTGATCGAAGCTGAGATGTCCCAACCTTTTATGCCATAACCATGACTCTTCTAGTTTGCTAAGATGACATGCTTCATCTTCCTCTTTCACAATGTAAACATTAATCTCTGTTCGAACTCCTTTGAGTAGAGTCTTACCTGTGGTGCTTGATCTGACTTCACAATCTTATGCTCTAAAAATAACTTCACAGCCTTTGTCACACATCTAACTGACACTTAGTAAATTTTCTTTCAGCCCATCTACAAATAGTACATCTTGGGCCTTTCCTCTGCCATTGTCTATGCTGACTGAGCCTTTTCCCTTGATCTTACCTGATTTATCATTGCCAAAAGTAACATTGCCAGATTTCTTTTCATCAAGAGTTATACACTTGCTTTTATCTCCTGTCATGTGTTTAGAGCAGCCACTGTCCAAATACCATTGACTTTTCAAATCTTGAGAAATTAGAGCCAAGTCACATTTATTCACCTTCTTTATCCACTGGAGGCGCCCTTTTGTTTGGTATCTTTTGTGAGGTGATGAATTACATCTTCTTAGAGGACATTTGGAAGGTATATGTCCAACTTGATTGCATACACAACATTTGGTCATAATTTTTGTAGAATTATGAGTATGAACATAATTTCTTTGATTCATAAACTTCCTTGAGGTGTTAAACATCAATCTTTGTCCATACTTTCTACACTCAATGATTTTATGACCAAATTCCTTACAATAAAAACAGTAACCATAGAAACTATTTGCATACATGATGTAAGGTTGTCTCTTCCATTTGTTTGCTTGAGGCAGTCTCTTCAATGTTTGCATCTTTTGTTGGTTTGAATTACTCCTCCTTGCATGGCAATATGAAGCAATGTGTCCCAGCTTGTGGCAGACATAATAGGTGGCATTCTTCATAGGATGGAAGAATCTCCCTTGATGGCTTCCGAATTTGACATATTCAGAGACATATGTCCCTTTCTCTGTTGTCTTAGTATTTATTGCCTTCTTTGTTATTAGAGGTTTCTTCTGATCTTTGTCTCCCTCATTACAGGTTTCTTCTTTTGTAGGAATTGTTTGAGCTGCTTCATCATTCTTCTTTGCTTTTACAAAAATAATCCCTCTGTTTTCTTTTTCTTTGCTTTTACTTGATTCTCCTTCATAGCCTATTCCAGTTTTTATCATAGGGGATCTTTGAGCAACCATAATTTCATTCAACTTACTAGAGCTTGTTGTTTGAGAAGAGCTTATAACCACTTTCCTTTGAGCATTTTCTAGTTTCTTCCTGAGACATACCTCTTCTTCTTCCAGTTTCTCTTGTTCTCGGGTTTTATCCTTGATTTACTGAAGTAACATGTCTTCTATCTTCTTGGCTTCTTCAAGTTCTACCTTCAGCTGCATAAGGACTTCTGAATTCTGTTCTTCTCGTACAAGCTTGAGGAGAATGTCCTTTTGTTTTCTGCATTTCAGCTTGAGTCTATCAATCTCTTCTAGAGCACTTCTTAGCTCCCCCTCAAGGTCGACTTCACCTTCTTCTTCTTCATCTTCTAGCAGGAGACCTTCAAGTTCTTCTATAGCCATCAATAAAAATTCAGAGGTTCCATCTTCACTTGAGAGTTCATCTGGGTATTCAGATGTATTGCTGTCTTGTTGAGCATAGAAGGATTTTCTGTTGAACTTCTTTCCTTTCTGCCAGTTCTTAGATGTATTTTTCTCTGACTCTTGAGCCGGATTCCTTACTTTCTTATGAGGACACTTAGCAGAATAGTGTCCAACTCTTCCAAAGTTAAAGCATTTGAAAGGAAGTTTACCTTTGTATTTACCTGAACCTCTATCCAGTTTCTTGACAATTTTTTCTTCTTCTTCATCCGAACAAGAGCATATGTCTTCCTCTTCTTTTTTCTTCTTTTCTGTTTTAAATGCAGCCTCCCTCGAACTTGGCTTTTTCTGTGGGGATCTCATTTCATATGCTGTTAGATTTCCAAGTAGCTCGTTCATGGTCAAGGTCTCCCAATTAGCTGTTTCTTCTATAGCAGACACCTTGGGATTAAACCTGGGTGGAAGAGATCATAGAATCTTTTGTACAATTACAACTTCTTTTATGTTTTCTCCTAGATCCTTCATGTTATTTACTATTTCTGCAACCCTTAGAAAGAAGTTAGCTATATCTTCATCATCATTCATTGTTAAGTTCTCAAACTGGGCTCTATAGACTTGAAGTTTAGCAGTCTTTACCTTCTTGTCTCCCTCATGGATATTCTCCAGAGTATCCCACATTTCTTCGGCAGTGTTTTTGTGCATTACTTTGATAAAATCTGCTTCACACAATCCATTTAATATGGCATTAATAGCTTTTGCGTTAGCTACAAAGTCTTGTTTGGCTTCTTTCTCTGAGGCAGTTTCCTTCGGGGCATATCCTAATTCCACAGCATCCCAAGTTTCTATTCCTAGAGACATTATGTATGTCCTCATTTTGATTTTCCAGAAGGCATAATTTGCACCCGTAAAGAAAGGGGCTTTATTGGTTGAGCATCCTTCTTTACTATCCATCTTGAGAACCTATAATCTCCTTTCAGTTGTTAAACTGGTACAAAGGAACCTGCTCTGATACCAATTTTTGAACCCTTAGTTAAACTGAGAGGGGGGGGGGTGAATCAATTTAACACATTCATCATATTTTAAAGCTTTTCATTAAATCTTATTTACACCTTCATTTATGTCCAAATTAATATGTGAGAAATCTTAGAATGTGAGCAGCAAGTGTTAATATAATATAACAATAGACTTAATATGAGAGCAACAGGTATTAAGAAGATGATATAAATCAGATCAACACATACACATTATGCATAGAGACACCAGTTATAAGTGGAAACCCATAAAGGGAGAAAACCACATATTATTATTGTTGTGATGCAAAGGCAAGCTCCAACTCCCTCTCACCACTGTTTTTCTGCAAGCGCCAACCTACAGGAGGATCCAACCTCAATTCTGCAAGCTACAACTTGCAAGGAAGCACCAACTCCCTTCAATTTTCTGCAGGCACCAACCTACAGGAGGCTCCAACCTTAGTCAGCTACAACTGAAATCTACCAAGCTGCAACTTGATAGGGAAGCTCCAACTTCCTCAATTTATCAAACTGAATGTTTGCTGATTTACCTTAGATATCAGCTCTGTTCTGTAGCATATCTTTCTGCTCTTCTTTTCTTAATCTTCTCTTCCTCACTCTTCTATACTTTGCATTCTCTATATTTTATCTCTCTAACCTCCTTATGCATATCTAGTTGATATTGTTTATAGAGTTCCTCACATGACTGTTTGTATTTCACAAAGAATTTGGAGTGAACAGTCATGACTCTTTGGCTTCTGTCTTCTCATTCCTTTTATCTGTTTATTCAATAAATATAACTGTAGGTATCAATTTAACATTACAGTGGGATATTTTTTCTCTTCCAGAGACTTGCCAATGCATCACAACAATATAAATCAATTAAAAAAACATTTACACTCAATTACAATGAAAATTCCAGCTCACTCATTCGGCCTCTTGGCTAGCTGCGCATTTGTCTTTTATTTGATTGTGTTTGTCCCTTTCTTTCCTCTGTATGCCTTTCTGTTTATGGTTGCTGCGTAACTCCTGTATTTATGTAACTGCTGACATTAAATCTGGGCAAATTCCAACCCTTTACACAACAGGTGTCTTGTTGATGTGGTGAGTTCCGCAAGCGGAACATACATTCATCACGGCCTTTGTTTTACGACCCGATACAATTGCACACATCGCAATTGTATCATATTAATAATCGCCCTCCACCTTAAGCCGAGGCCCGTGGGTTCACAGACCACGGAGCACATTTTAATACAAACTGCCTTTTTTTAAAATATGAATTCAATTAACTCTCAGTGTAGTAATAAAACTTGTTTAATCATATAAAATCACTTTCGAGCCCACCTACCACGTTATCCGATGCGATATGCTACTCCTTGACTTCTTCCTATTGCGATTGACCGCAATCGCAACTTTTAGTTGCAAGTCCCGCTGCCCTGCTTTCACTCCGATGCGATTGACTTGATGCGATGCGATGAATAGCTTTAGAAATACTTCCGATTGCGATTAATCACAATCGAAAATTCCATTTGCATGTTTCGATGCCCTTTTTCTGATGCGATTGACCACTGTTCGCTGCATTCTGTCGATGTGATTGGAACTGGAACTCAAACAAATAGAATCATAATTTATAGACCGATCGGGTCCGGAACTCAATCGCAATCGCAATCCTTTATTGTCATGCTCTGATGTTTTGCTTTTGTTCGATGCGATTGACCACTATTCACTGCATTTTGCTGATGCAATTGGAACTGGAGCTCAAACATTTGTTAATCATATTTTATAAGCCCATCGGGTCCGGGCTTCAATCGCAATCACAAGTCTTTGTTTATATGATCCGCTGCCAACTTTTTCTCCGATGCGATTAGACTGTTCCGATGCGATTATGCCGGACTTCAAATACGTTTGAATCATAATTCATACACCCATCGGGTCCGGAACTCAATCAGAACTCTTGTCGATATGTTCCACTGCCAATCCTTTCTCCGATGCGATTGGAAAGGGTCCCACCTTATGGTACTTTGGTTCTTTCTCTTATTAAGCGCTTCATATTAATATATATGCTTTGAACCTTTGTGTATTAGGAACAATATATGTAATGTGCTGCATATATATATAAGCTTCCAGAATTCAAACATATATCAATTATGGTTCATTGATCCATCGGGTCCGGACTTATATCGCAATCGCAACTTTCTGTTGTTTACATATTCCGCTTCACAGTTTTTCTCCGATGCAATTGGGAAAGGGTCCCACCATATAAGGCTTTGATACCTTTGGCTCTTTTTCCATTAAAGTGCTCCATTACAAATATCTATGGTTTGGACCTTTGGGTCACGATTCTCGAAATTATATATATATCCTCCGTCTTGGGCGATTCTCGGAATTAAGGTTCATATATATATATCTGCCGGCTTGGGAAATTCTCAGAATTTTATATATATGCATAAATTGCTGCTTGGGTTATGATTCCCGGAATAATATTTTATATTATATGTAACGCCCGGCTGGGTAATGATCCCCAGAATGAGATTTATATATATATTTACTTTCCTGCTCCAATATTTAGTGTATCTTCCAGCGAGGGTAGCAATTCTCAGAATTTGTTTGTGTATCCTTCCGCCTGGGGTAATGATTCTCGGAATAAGGTTTGTATATATATATATATACTTGCCGCTTGGGGTAAGCGATTCTCGGAATTGGGTTTATGTATCCTCCAGCTGGGGTAGCGATTCTCGAAATTTTCTGCTTTGCCTCTGCTTGTGATAATGGCTCTGCCTCTGCCTCTGCCTCTGATAACCTACTGTGATAACGGATCTGCCTCTGCCTCTGCCTCTGATATAATGACTCTACCTCTATATTCGCTGCCTCTACTTCTGCCTTAGCTGCTACTGCTGCTCGACCTCTGCCTCTGCCTTCGCTATACATATTACCTACTGCTGTTCTTTGCCTATCTTTGCATCTGCTGCCTTCTTTGTCTGTCTCTGTCTTTGCTACCTCCATTGCCATCAATGACAATATTTCCAACAGTCCATGTAACAATCTTTGCAGGTGTAAATCAACAAAATGGTCATAGAATGAAAAGAACGGGAACATAGCGAAGAAGATGAGCTCCCCATGGAAAACGAGAGAGTCATGGAAGCTCTCAGAAACTGTGGACTAAAAAATTTCTTCCTAACACCATGCCTCCAAGCTCAACTGGAGCTACTGCAGTATCTGATTAGCATATGGGACAAAAATCAAGAAAATTTCATCCTTCAAGATCAGGAACTTGAGATTGAAGTCTCTGACGTCTATTTCATAATAGGATTTTCGCGAAGGGGAGTAGCACCAATCCTAACCAGAACCCGGCCTTGCATGGAGAACATGACCATGGTGATAGACAGGGTATGTCCAGGAGCACGAAAAGGATCAGGCAGTGGGAAAGTTGATATCCAGACTATCCCAGACTTGACACTAAAAGTAGTGTTACATACCATCACACGAGCTGCAGGATCGCAAGCACCGCACGAAGCAGGAAAGACATAGTTGCTTCTTTCTTTAGACTGCTTGTCACTGACCATCTACAACTGGGCAAAGGTCGTGACAATAAACATGAAACACCAGCTAAAAAATGCAAGAAGGGAAAATTGAAGCAATTCGGTTATGGGTCTATTCTGGTATTGTTCTTCTTGGAACGACTACCAATATTTTAGTGGTAGGTGGTCATAGTCCCGACACCACCAGCGAGAGAACCACGGATGGCTCGATGGGCAGCTCTAATGCCAAGGGAAGAGGGCAGTCAACAGATGTCCTGGAGACTGTAATTTTTTGATTGGCTCCGTCGACAATTGATTGTCTTGGAGTACTGGCCCTACTCTGGTACATATTTCACTGATGATCTGAACCTCCCACTCCCAGAGGGAAAGGGTTGGGATGAAGATTTGGGTGAGACTCATTTTTTAATTTTCACGAGTATTATGATATTTTTTTTACTTATGCATGTTCTGACATTAAATCCATGTGCTTGCAGATGTTGGCCCAGAAAGACCCGCAGGCATGTCACTGATAGCGAGATGAATCCCTCGCGATTTCTACCCTCAAGGTGAGGGCGGCGAGGAAGATGAGATCGTGTGCAATCTGGAGGGAATCACACGCGGAGTCTCGGACTATACACGATTTGACGACATTCCTCGTGCCTATCAGAGGCATTCATAGGGGTGCCTAGCCGAATTTACCGCTTGCTGAGGCGACTTGTACGGGCAGTGACATGCTACCATGAGCATCATGACGATTAGACACATAGGTTTTATCTGAAAATTTTGAGAGACGTGATGTCTCGGGATGTAACATAAACACACATATTTTTTGAAGTTATGATGCACATTGATGCAAACATTCGATATATATACATCTATTTTCCTATATGGATCTTTTACATATGATGATGTCTTTACAAATTACGCAAATGTATATATAACACAATGTTAGCCACTGTATCAGTTAATGCATTCATTCGCCTAGGAATATGTTGATATGTGATAAAATCAAAATGTCTTTCCAACAAACGAATACGCAAATACCATCTCAGAATGTGCGGATTTCTAAATGAATAATGACCATTGAGTTGCAGAACGACAAGCTATGAATCTAGATTTACAAGCAATGCACGTATGCCGAGGTTGATTGCCTCGTTTAATAGTTCAATGACAGCGCTATATTCAGCGACATTGTTTGTAGTGCGTTCTAGAAAAATACCTTGCAGATCTATCAACTCACCAGCAGGATCATAAATTACCCAGGCTGTTGAAGACAAATTCCTGGTACTGTAGGAAGCACCATTAGCAAAACCGACAGAAGGGGTAATAGACATCTGCAAAATAAGCAAGACCCAATAAGCAGGAAAACGCTCACAAAGCACACCAAACCAAAAAAATGTACAAATAGGGAAATAACACCTATGTACATAGATTACGCATGAATGCCTCACACATAATATTTTTTGAGATACAACCCATTTCTGGGCTGTTCAAGAGGATGACCTTCGTAATGTATGAGCTCATAGGTGCCATTCTGCAATACACGCTTAATGAGGTAGGGCCCATGCCACATGGGTTGAAATTTTCCTGCCCCCAACTTGTCATGAGCTTGGTCATACAGGAGGACGAGATCTCCTTCAATGAAGGAACGAGGGGAAACTAAGAGGTCAAAATGAGCTTTGACCCGCTTTTTCTATGCCTCAATAACCAAAGCAGCAAAGCGACGAGTTTCATCCAGCCTTTATAAATAAAGGAGATGATCTTCTTCTGGCGAAGTATTTGGCAGTAATTCAACAACCAGCTTGAGCGAAGGTATTTCACATTCAATCAGAAGAGTATCTTCCAGAACATATACTAACTGGAAAGGAGTGAATCCAGTTGCATTCTTAACTGAGGTTCGGTATGCCAAAAGAGCCGAAAATAACATGAGATGCCAATTTGATTTGTGGATCCCAATCGTACGTTGAAGCATGGTGACAAGAAATTTGTTCACAGCTTCAACCTGGCCATTGGCCAGAGGGTAGTATGGTGTTGAGCTGTTGTGACGCAGAGCCAACTGAGAAGTCAAATCTGCCACCATATAATGCCGAAAATGAGAACCATGATCGGTAATGATGGCTTGAGGGACACAAAACCTATCAATGATGTGATTGAATATGAATTGAGTAGCTTTTTTACCATCGACGGCAAGTGTAGGAATTGCTTCAGCCTATTTGGTGAAGTAGTTTACAGCTACGATAATATAGGCATGCCCCCCAGTCGAGTGAGGGTTACACGTCATAGAATTGATGCCCCACTTCGCAAAGGGACCAACGGTAATGATAGGGTGAAGAGGAACAAGTGGCACACACATATTGCGTTGGTAAATTTGGAAATCATGGCATTTACGAACCGTGACAATGCAGTCTTTGAAAATAGAAGGCCAAAAATAACCAGCATGAAGAATTTTTTGTGCAGTAGCATAAACAGACATGTGACCGCCATAGGCACCATTGTGACAATCATTCAGGGCTTTCTCAGCCTCCTCGAGAGTCAAACATCGACGAAGTACAGAATCGTCTCCGATGCGATAGAGTGTATCTCCAACTATATGATAAGGCTGCGACTGATGGCAGATGCGTCGGCGGGCATCCTTCGTCAATTCAGATCTAAAAGATGAAGTCTAGAGATAGACGATGATATCACTGTACCAAGGATCGAGGGTGCTAGTCAAGAAAATCGAATCATCTGGAATGTACTCCTCAAAATGAGAAGGAGCAGAGTCAGAAGGGAGAGAAAAGAGAAAATCAACAAAGACCAATGATTTCTTAGACTTGGTAGAAATAAATTCAAAATCAAACTCTTGGAGGATGTCAATCCACTTTGATTATTCCCCCCCCAGCAATTGTTGAGACAATATGTCTTTCATAGGGTTTCAATCAGAAATCGCAGTCATCGTACGCAAAAGAATATAATGATGAAAACGCTGGATTTCCTGAATTGCAGCTAACGCAAACTTCTCGACATGAGCATAACACATTTCTGGGTCGGGAAGGTTACAAGATAAGTAATAGATAACATGCTCGTGACCATCATCATCGTATTGTACCAAAAACATGGCAATTGTGCTGAAAGCGACAGCTAAATAGAGGGAAAAATCATGATGATAATTTGGAGGGCGGAGTAGAAGAGCATTGACAAGCAATGTCTTCAACGCATCAAAATGTTTCTGAGTGATTTCATCCCAATAGAAAGGGACGCCCTCCTTCAACAATCGTGTGAATACTTTAGCTACTTCGGCATAATTAGGTATAAAACGGCGTAAAAATTTAGCCTTCCCTTGTAGACTCTGCAATTGATGCAATGAGGAGGGAGAGGGGATATTGACAATAGCCTCAACCTTGAGAGGATCAAGGCGAATTCCATCTTTAGACACGATAAACCCTAAGAGTCTACCGGAATCAACGCAGAAGATGCAGTTGTGTGGATTAAGCCGAATATTGTAGCATCTACAACAAAGAAAAAATTGACGAAGATGGTCAGGATGATCTCTACGTTTAGCCAAATGAGCCGGAAGGTCATCCAGATAAGGCTGTATGATGTGACAAATATCATGAAAGGCATAGGACTTCGTGTTTTGAAATGTAGCCCCTGCATTCTTTAAACCAAAAGGAAGCTTCTTATACGCGAAGGTACCCCAAGGATAGATGAAGGCAGTTTTGTATTGATTAGTTGGGAGAATGTGAATCTGATTATAGCCAGAAAAACCATCCATGAGGGAAAAAATCTCATTCCCGGCACAGTCATCAATGATTTGATCGATGAAGGGAGTAGGATATTTATCCTTAAGACAAGCACGATTGATATCACGATAGTCAACAAAAACACGAATAGTGCCCTGTTTCTTATCTACAAGAACAATATTAGAAACCCATTCTGTCAATGGAATTGGATAAATGAAACTAGCCTTAAGAAGCTTTTCAACTTCAGCCTTAATGGCAGCAGCTTTTCTAGGATGCACCGGACGAAGAAGCTGGCGAATAGGTTTCGAACTGGGGTAGGTAGGAATCTCATGTACCACAATGATAGGATCAATGCCAGGCATTTCCTCGTAAGACCATGCAAAGACATCACAGAATTCGCAGCAAAGGGTAGTATAAACTTGTACTTCATCATCTGAAGAACAAGTGACCCCAAAATGGATGTTCCCGACGATCCTCGGTTTAATGGAAACACTAATAGGCATCATCTGTGTAATGTTGCTCAAGTTACCTTCCGAAAAGACTTCATGTATCTGAATAGGTGTTTGAAGCGGAGGAGAGGGAACCTGAGAAGAAAGCCGCTCAAGACAGGTAGACATGGCCTCGAGACTTGGCAAAAACGAGGAACGATGATGACCATTGTCCCACGGGAGATCCTCAAGAGACATGGTTTCCACGATGGCCTCATTGAAAGGAAACACTTCTTTCAAAGGATCAGGTGAATTAGTAGCACCAAGCCAAGGGGATTGAGAATAAATGTCAAGAGAAATGCTCAACGAAGCACAATTAGAAGGCGGAGTATCTGAAGCTGCTATGAGTTTACAATAATCAATCTCAATCGGACTCAACGGAATCGAATCTCCAAAAGAATCGATTTTTTCGAGTGAAGGGATAACCCATGGGTCATCGGTGCGAGAAATCATGTTGACCTGAACAATATTTGGTGGTGGAAGGGGAAAAACACCCATGAGGGTAGGGTCCTCAAAAAGGCCTGGTCCTACACTCTCATAGGGAGTAGGAATCTGATCCACATATGGAACGTTGTTCTCAAAAGTAGAAGTGAAAAACAATTGATCAATAGTAATAATCTTTCCTTTTTGCAGAAATTTCAAAACACAAAAGAGAGTGGACGGAACACACATCATGGCGTGAGTCCAACTGTGTATGAGGAGAAGATTTTAATTGAGTTTAGCATCAACGGCTTCAACCTCGACATTGACTGTCTTTCCTTCCAATGTAATCGGTAAACTAGCGAGAACACCAAGAGGTTTAGACTCTCTTCCATCAAATGCTTCAAGGGCGTTGGGTGGAGAAGTAAGAGCTGGAGAACCAATGGCTTTCCAACAAGAAGCCGACATGACACAGGTAGATGCACCCTTGTCCACAACCACCCGGTGAATATTCAAACCATTAACACCAACTTGGATAATGAGCACAATTTGGTGCGGAAGTCGTGGGGCGAAATTCTCTAAATTGAAAGCCATAAGGCTATTATTGGTAGGATTTACCCCACCTATCGCAGATAACAAAGCCTTCCATTGTGACAGACAACTCTGAAGCACTTCTAGAGTAGACATAATAGATGGCACCTGAGCCAAATCCTCAACAATACTATAATGCTGAGCAGCACGGCGTTAGGATTGTAATAAGACTTACGAAGTACATATTTGGAAGGCGACTGCATAACGGATTTAGCACTAGGTCGTTCAATCTCAAGAGGGCCAAAAGCATGTGGAGAAGGAGGACCATTAGTGATCTCCTTCCCCGCTGCCTGATGCGAGCCAGAATAATCTTTCGATCGAGTAGAAATGGAAACGGGTGCAGAACCGTTCATCATGAGCACCTGAGAGCCAAAAGGGGCAGAGGACTGAGGTTGCTCTACCATCTTGGTTTGCTGTGGGAAGGTTCTTTAAGAATGACCAGAGCTCCTCGGGTTCCTTTGAGCAATCAGCTCACCTCAAACCATCGAGGACAATCTTTGGTGAAGTGCTCTTCATCACAATTCAGACAAAGATACTTCGGTTTACGTTGAGAACTATCATCAACACAATGTTTTGGAGAATCCCATTTCAGGGTATCGGCTTTGGCCTTACCTTTACCCTTCTTCTTACCTTTAGAAGTGTTATCCGTAGTATTAGCCTGAACAACATTCACCTCTATGGGTTTACCAGAATTCGAAGTTGGCTGAGAAGCGACATGATTGGAAGAAGTAGACTTCTGCTTCCAAGAGTTGGATGAAGAAGACTTCTGAGAAGTATGAGATATAGAACCAATAATACCATCGAAAGATGGAGTCGCTGGTGGTTTAGAAGTTCCAGGTCGAGGAGCATCAGGCAAGATATCATATAATGCGCTGGACTGAGAGTACATAAGATCAAGGTACTGTGCGTAAGCAATGGCTTGTTCCTCAGTTACACATGCCCCCATAACTATGTCTTTTGCAATTTGATTGACAAAAGAGGTAGTGAACCAATGAGTCAGAAGCTGATCAGGAATTTAAAATTTAATCATGTGACGACGATGCCGCCACTCATGAATATGATCCGAGATATGAGTAGCTCGGTCCTGTTTAAACGAAGTGAGGAGATGTGTCTCGGTCTCATAGCGGATTGGTAATTGAAAATGTGTAAGGAATGCCATGGCTAAGGAATTGAAATCTTGGAAAAATCCACGAGACAACTAAATGTACCACTTTGCAGCGATAGCAGTAAGAGTTCGCTGGAAAATATGGAGTCAAATAGAATTTTCAACCCAATGGAGGTGCAATATGTTGTGCCTGTGGTGGATACATTTCCCCCCCAGGAGCATAGGATGGACCTAGCTGATTCAGAGGTTGACCTGAAAGACAGGAGGGTTGTCCATGTTGGACCAAAGGTTGTCTTTGTAAAGTTTTTCCTTGTGGACCGTATGGTTGTCCTTGTGGACCAAAGGCAGGACCCTGCTGAGCTAAAGGTTGTGCCATAGAGGGTTGTCCTTACAAGCCAGAGGGTTGCACAGGTAAGGTAGGTCTAAACTGAGAAACGGTTTGATGAGGATCAACGAGAGGCAAATAAACAAGATTACCATGATCATCATAATGAAGCGTAAATGAATAAACAGGGTTACCAACAACATCATAGTGATGAAGAAGAGGATTTCCAGGAGTCTAGGACTGCTGAGAACCCTGAGAGCTTTGCTGCTAAAAAACCAACAAATACTCTTCAAAAGTAAGGCCGCCTGGAATCACGGGTAGTGGAAACAACACTACAAGCAGGTGTGGCCTCCGTGGAGGGAGCATAATGTCGATGAATATCTAACATCTTCTCGTCAAAATCATAGGTAGAAACCATAGAAGTAAGCGGGGTTTCAACAACGTAGGGTTGTGATTTGCTTGGGCCGGGATTAATGGACCTGCGAGTGTGAAAATATCCAGACGACTGGGATGTAACAATTGGTGTAGACGAAGCCACACAGAAAGTAGGTTGAACTGGGATAGACGTCACAGTAACCAACGGATCTGATGCCGAAGGTGACAATCCTAATGAAGGGAGGACTGAACTCTGAGGAGGAGTTACTGTGCTGGATTGTGTGATGGAAGCAACACCAGACATAATCTTACTCAATGACCTATATCCAAGTGGAAGTGACACCAATGGTGGAGAAGATTGGATAGAGACATAGGGGAGATCTTCGGGAAAAATATGATATTCTCCTAAGGAAACAGGCATTTCGCCACTACCAACTGGACTCGAGGAATCCATATCTGACTCTGTCATAATATCTTCAAAAAGACTACGGGGACTAGGAGGTATCGCAACAACAATAAATGGCGATCCCAACGTAAGAGGAGGGAATTCTCCTTCTTCCCCAAAACCAGACCAAGCACTTGAAGGAGGCCAATTGAACTTAACCGACTCGTTAAGCGGAGATTAAGTAGCAAGAGGCTAGACAGACGAGAGAATAGGTTGCGAAAACTCAGCAGACCTAGTGGACTGAGGGGTTTCAAAAGAAACGTCCAGGAAAGAACGACCACTAGGAGGTAGTGAGGACGATGAAACTGGAGGTTCCGCCACTTTGACTGTATATCAAAACAGGAAGGAAAAGAGAAAACCAAATGAAGGCTCCAAGATCAAAACCAAGGAAAACAAGAACATGCCAAGTATCAAAAATTTTAATGGGCGTGTAATCGTAGGTGATTTATTTTATGACACTGAAACCAAAATGCACTGTTTCATGTTTTAAGAGTCGAGAAATAGGAAAAATATGACTCTAGTCACTTTCAATTTGAAAAAAGCGTGAAAGGACAAGTGCTCGATGATCTCTTCTCTTATTTAAAGAGTCACGAAAAGGTCGAAATGACTACTTAGGTACTCTAAGCAAGAGGGTGTACCAGGTTTCCGTGAACTGCCATATACATCTTGGTGATCAAATGAAAGAGAAATGACCAAGGACTTAACGTACGTGCAGTTAGTCTCTTCGAATGCTGTGTTTGGTGTATCACAGTTATAAGGCGGCAGACTCGGCTTCCTATGGATAAAGGATTTCAACCTAGAGGGGTCTCCCTTTATATACGCGACGGTACGGGGAGCACAAGTCCGTACTAGCGCTGTATGAAGCCAAGAGGCGAATGACAACTACTAGGTTTTAAGACGCAAGAACACGTCTCTAGCATAGACCACTAAAATTTTTTGTTAGGTTTCAATGTTGCCTTAGGTTCATTAAATGAATTTTAACAGCTGATCTTGGATTATGTTTCAATTTTAAGGCCCTATCGAATGTGGAGCTCAACTTCCTAGATGCAAAATATATGCAAATGAGCATCTTTTCCAATTCGATGAATTCTAGTTATGAAAAGGATGGAAATATTTCAAACAATAACAAACAAGGAAAGTATACGAAGAAAACCTATAATGCCTCTAATGCAATTAATCGAAAATGAAATCCTTTCCTAGATTTAAAAAATACTAGTTATGCAAAATAACATTTCAATTTCGATGCAAAGAATGCAAAACATATTTTTTTAATTTTTCAAATGAAACAAAGCACACAATGCACTAATTCAATGAAAAATAAGCATGAGATTGAGTATGTGAATTTAGGAATTGGAATTGAATAGCTCAACCAAATACAAAACAAACACAAGATAATACTCAAACAAATGACACAATCTTCCAATAAAAAAGAGAGAGTTTTCCAAAACGACCCAACACAAGCAATGTAATCGATGCCTGAAGCAATAAGGGGAAGGCTCAATCGATAAAACGAAAAGACAGTTCAACCGACAAAACACTCAAAATGATCACGAAAACTCAGCGCAACTAACCCAAAATGAGACTAACAACAATCAAAGAGACTTGATCTTCAAGCAGAAGGCTCAGTGCAAAAGGACACATAGAAACCCTAAGGCCTTAAACTACACTGATAGGAAGATGTATAAACGATTGAGAAAACACAAGCCTACAATGATAACAAAAATCTCAAAGACTTAGTTACGCTTAATAAAAAACCTAGAGGCAAGAAAAATTGACAAAAAAATCATAAAAAAAGGGTAAACATACATCTACAGGAATGGGTGTCACTGTAAGGTTGTATTCAGCGCCAAACAGGGGTTGGGGCGATTGCACCAAGAGAAACCTGCACCAATCGGCACGACTGTTCAAATGAAAAGAGCACTAAGCCAGATAACTATAGAAAGAGGGAAAATCCAATGAGCAGAGGTCAAATTTGACACTTTGGAGCTGAAGAGAGGATGGCAAGCAAGCTGACAAACCAGAAAAGAGATAGACAAGCAAACCAATCAACCGAAAAAATGACCCAACAAGCCAAGACGACAAACTCACACTGATCCACAGTGGAGTCACTAATTTTTTATGCAGGTAAATCTTCTCTGCGGACAGATACGATCCCTCTAGCCCTAGGGTGGGTCTAGAAACAAGGAGACATGCTAGAATGTAGGTTCCTAACTACAAAATGAAATAAGACACGATAGATCGACCTACCTGTGGTCCAATGCTGTTGTTGCAGTTGTGATGGTGGTGACCTCTCGCTCGTGCCTTGGAAAGTCACAATCCGCTTGTAGTCATGCTCATATACTTGCACATAACACAGTACACAAGAGAAGCATACATCATAATAATTTCATTTGCAATCACTAACCAGTCAAAGAGGGATAACATGTTGCATTAAATCAAACGATTATAACACAAAACGGGAACCCAAACGCTAGTCATGTATATATATAAGTAGAAGGAAGAGGTACAACCGATGCTTTGACATCGCAGTCTCCTCCAGCGGGGTTCAACCGAAGCGCGTCTCATTACTTGTCAAGGGATTCAGACAGGATGAGGGCCTCAAGCTCTTTCAATGGAGTTTCTCCTTGCTCTATCTCTTTCTCAATGCAAATCTTCAATCTATGCTCAATTATTCAGCTATAGTATCAGTTCTCCAAGTTCAGCTAGTTTATGAGAAGAGAGATAGTTTCTTTTATAGAGGAAAAGGAGGAGGTTGGGATCCCTAAAAAGGTGGGAGGGAGTCCTATCCTTTAGGAGAGTTCCAAGGGAGGTGGAAACTACTAACTAAAGGAGGGAGTCCGTGGTTGTTTCAGTTCAACCACTCCCTATGAATCATCCTCGAGGTGGTTGGAATGGAACCTCTACCTCTATTTTTAAAAAACATTCCATAAACAACTTGGTGCGGGTGCTTAACTGGGACATAGCGCCAACTGGCGTGGGTTTAGTGTTAATTTTCCAGCTCGGCATGGGAGTATAATTGGCTACTCGCACCGAGGCAAAAGGAAGGGTTTTTACAGTCCTACTGAGGGAATTGTCAACAAGAGGAATAATTCTCTCATGTAAAGGGATGCAATGATGGTCTTTACAAGGCTTGACACTTCTTATTAGTCACAGAAATGACCCTCCAATGTGCGAGTTGGGGATTGCAGGGACAGTGAAAAAATGCTGTGTAACAAGTGCCAACCAATCTAGTTTTGGGATTGGTCATCCCATTTAGAAAAATGGATTAAGAGGCTAAAGCCCATATTACCGAAATGAGAGAGGATGCGATGGGTACCAGTTCTTTCCAAGATGGGAATTTTCCCCATAATTCGGTCTTTCCCAATATTAATAGAGCTACCCCCCATGGGAACTTTAGAGAGGTTCTGGGCTAAAAAAGGAGGGGCTTTCTTGCAGAGGGTCCAGATTCTAGAGCAAGGTCTATTAGGGATGTCATGGTCTAGAAGATTCTATCAAGGAGAATTAAGGTATTTTACCTCCAAGACTCTTTTCCACCATGCCTGATTCCCACTGATTAATCTCCAAACAATCTTCCCTCCAAAAACTTTGTTTAGAAGCCTGGGAGAGTGAACTCCAATCCCTCCATGTTCCTAATCTTGGATTACTTGTCTCCACTTGACAAGATTATATTTCTTTTTCTCATTTTTCCCTCCTTGTTAGAGAAAGTGCCTAATGATAGCTTCAAATTTGAGATGGATGATAGCAGGGGCTTGAAGGAGGGTGAAATGATACAAGGGAAGAGATGAGAGACCTGATTTGAGGAGGAAAATGCGCCCTGCAAGATTTAGCCATGAGGATCCATATTGTTGCACTTTTCTCTTCATTTTGTCTACGGTAATATTCCATACTTCAGCCTTTAAAGGGCCAACACTGACAGACATGCCCAAGTAAGTGAAGTGGTCCCAAGTCAGATTGCAGGGGACACCAAAAATATTAGCAATACTATGGATGGTTTGGTTGGTGGCATTCCAACCATAAATGTAGATTTTTTGAAAATTAATCAACCCTCTGGAATAGACCATGAATTTGTCCAAGACAGTTTTAATTGACTGAGCAATAATACTGGATGCTCCTCCCATCAGAAGAGTGTCATCTGCAAATTGAGAATGGTTCATATTTTTTACACCGTTTCTGAATTTGATGCCCATGATGATGCCAACTTGCGTCATATTATCTAAAGCCCTAATAAAGGATTCTTCCACGAGGATAAAAAGAAAGGGGGAAAGAGGGCATCCCTGTCTAAGACCTCGGGAAGATTGAAAGGAGGGTGTTGGTCTGCCATTGACAAGGGGAGAGATCCAAGGGCCAGAGATGCAAGAATTAATAAGGGTGAGGAAGTTTGGATCAAAACCCATTTTATTGAGCACATCAGAGAGGAAAGAGTGCCTGACCCTGTCGAAGGTATTGGAAAGATCGAGCTTGAGGATAAATCCTTTTTCATTGTGCGAAATGCTTGAGTGGATGGCTTCTTGAACAAGGAGGATGGTGTCAGTAATTTGCCTTTGGGAAATGAAGCATCCTTGATTTTCTGAAATGAGGTTGTGGAGATGGGGTTTGAGGCGCATGGCGAGGATTTTAGTGATGAGTTTGTAGGAGGAGTTGCAGAGAGAGATGGGTCTAAATCTAGAGAAGGAGGAGGGACGATTTTCTTTGGGGATAAGGGAAAGGAAGGTAGAGTTGTTGTAGCCCCCAATTTTCTTCTTCTGTTGAGTCCATTGTATCATTTTGACAAGATCCTTTTTTATGAGATCCCAATAATTTTTGTAGAAGCTGATAGAGAACCCATCTGGCTCAGGTGCTTTGTCTAGGTGCAAGGCCCAAACTGATTTTTGGACTTCTTCTTCGTCAGTCTCTTTGTTGAATGTGTTGTTCATCTCCTCTGTAACCATGGCTGGAAGATATTGTAATAGATCTGAGTAATCTTCCGACATTTTTGTCTCTGTTAGAAGATATTTGTAATGCATGGTGGCAGCAAATTTAATTAACTCTTTCTTAGTCTAGATTTTACCTTCCGCATCAATGATGGAGGAAATATTATTCCTGGTTTTTCGAATAATGGCTTGTTTGTGAAAAAAAGAAGTATTATTATCACTTGCTTGAAGCCATAGATTTCTGGATTTGACTCTCCACTTCTCGTCTTATTTTCTATTGGCTCTGAAGAGCTTCCAGTATATATATTTTTCCTGATTGGAGCGATCTTGATTAAGGAAATGTAGGTCGATATAGCTGTGGAAAACGTCCAGCTTGGATTTGATTTCAATCTTGGTCTTTTTCGGCTCCTTATAATGGATTTTGGCCCAATCCTTCAAGGTCAATTTGGTGTTTTTTTTTTTTAAACTTGGTTTCCCAGATGAAGGAGGGAGAACCTTCAATGTGCTACATCCAAGTATTGCGAGTCAGCTACCTTGCTTCTGGGATATCGTTCCAAAGAAGACTGTATTTGAAGGGAATGGGGCCGAGAGAGCGATGATCACCAAAAGTGAGGGTGATGGGGTAGTGATCGGAGGCAAAAAAGGAGAGAACATTGGCTGAGGCGATGGAGTAATATGAGAGGAGTGTGACAACAATAAGGATTATGTCAAGCCTCTCCATGATATTTCCTCTCCCAATTATTCTATTGCTCCAAGTATATCTACGGTTTTTTGGAACGATATAAACCAACTTGTGTCTTGCATCATGACTTCAAGCTGATCTCGAGAAGGATCTAGATTAAAAAAACCTCCCCTTTTCTCGTTTGCATGAAGGATTAGGTTGAAATCTCCTCCCATAATAGTGTTGATGCTATCCCCATTATCTATGTCGCCTTTAAGAGAGTTCCAACAGAGTTCTTTGTCCCTATAATTATTGGGACCATATACATTGTAAACAGTAATTTATTTTTGATCTTTAGTGCTTTCAAGAATCACTTTGATCCAGTTCTGGGTTGCTGTAGTGTTTTTATGTTTCCAAGTGTTGTGGCTCCAAAGGGTGGCCAACCCACCAGAGGCTCCCCTTGATTCAGTTTGGGTGCCTTCATAATGCTTCATTTTGTCCATTATTGTCTTCATTTCAAGGTCTCCTTGCTTTGTTTCCTACAGGAGAAAAATATTCGGTTTCTCTTGGTTTATTAAGTCTCTTAGGGATGCTATTTTGGAGGGGTGCCCTAGACCCCTGTAGTTCCATGAGAGGACTTTCATCATTACAGAAAAGCAGATCGGAGAGTTGCTTTCCCTCTGTCCTTTTTCCCTATATCTTTGCTATTCTGCCCCAATATATAAGTTTCAATAGGGTTCTGAGTTCCAAGTGCTATGTCCTTTTGTGCATTTTCATCGTGGTGCTGCTTTGAAGATTTCCTTCCAGGGCCATGTTTTTTAGTGTTTTCCAGTGTTGCACCATACTCCTTCACAGAGTTTCTTGTGATTCGGACTGAAGAAGGGTGGCAGGAGGAGGAAGGAGGTTCAGGGATGGTGGGAGAGGGGCGAGGAGAGGCAAGCTGGGAGGGAGTGGAAATAAGGGGGGGATCCTCTTCTGGAGGGGCAATAGAGGAGACAGGATTTGAGAGATCTAGTGAAGAATTGGAGGGAGGAGTGGGGGAAGAAACAACTTGATTGGATGAATCTAGGATCTTGGGAGAAGATGAGGAGGGTGGGTCAGATTTAGGAGGGGGCGCTGAGGGGGTGTTACTCTTGGGATTAGATGTGGTCTTCTTTCTCTTGACAATTGATTATTGTGAATCAGTATCCGGGCTTTCAATATCAATAATTTTTGAACAAAGATTTGCAAAGTGGCCATATTCATGACATACCTTGCATTTAAATAGGATCTGTTCATAGTCGAGTTGCTGGATGTGCGTCCATTCATCTACTTTTAGCTTGATAGCCTCGGGGAGACCTTTGCCCAGATCCACCTCAACACAGATCCTGGCGCAGGCTTGCATGTTATCCTTTGGCTCGCTTCGGTCTATGAATTTTCCTACTGCGTTTCCAATGGCTCGAAAAGAATCATCCCCCCATCAGTGCAAGGGGAGGTGCGGAAGGCGCACCCAAACAGGAACAACATTTGGTACATCTAATTCTGGGTCAAAATCCAAAATCCATTTGTTAAGGTACATACCCCTGGTGTTCATAAAATAAGGTCCATTCCTGAAGATCAAGTCCTTGTCTTCTTTCATCTCGAAATGGAAGGTGAAATAGTCCTTGTCTTCTTTCCATTGATCTTGTTTGACCAGTTGCGCTCGAACCATTTTTGCATAGTCTTCGGCGAGGGCCAGAGTCCAGTGAATTGACCAATGAGGCCCTTCTCAGCAAGAGAAAGGGCAACGAAGTGCGGGATAGACGGTGGAAGGGCTACCTCCTGGATTCCATCAATCTTTTTCGCAAATTTGGAGATCGACGACCTAGGGCAAGGAGGATCCAAAGAGTTGATCAGGGCAGAAAAGGCCTGGGCCTGATTCAGAGAAGCGACCACCTCCGGAGAGGACTCTGGAGGGGCCATGCTCAAGCAGGGAGCAACAACCATCAGCTAGGGCACCGCAGGCAGAGCACGGGCTCAGGCTAGCAGTGCGAATAATTGTCCTATTAAAATAAATTATTAAGTAGATTATAAATTCATAAAAAAAATAATCATGAAAATTATTAAGAGGATTTTTCCAACTAATAATGCTTTTATATATTATTGTTTATATATATATATATATGAATTGTAAACATCAATTATTTAAATTATATAATTTAAATGTATTAGAAATTTCTTGAAGTGATAAATTCATTTATACATTTATAAATATAATTTGAATAATAAAATTTTAATATAATCAACTAAATCTAATATTTAATTTTTTTTTTATATATATTGATTTTTTCTAATAAAATAAATTATTATTTTTTGTTTGCTTGGTAGTGTGGGCCCTTACATCACTTCACGCAAAAGCTATGGTCTAAGAAACTGCGACTGAGGGGCATCTAAGCCATCAAATCACCTGGGGATCGCACCTGGCCTGAACCACACCAACCCTTAACATGGCTGGATTTTTTTTTGCCTTCAGGGGGATTGGAACCACTGACCTTTTCATCATGAGTGTCTTAACAACATACTCTTCACCGTCGAGCCAAACCCTCGCTGGCCTAATAAAATAAATTATTACGCATAATATAAATTGGTAAAAAAATAGTCATAAAAATTATTAAGAATATTTTTCCAACGAATAATACTTTTATATATTATTATTGTTCACCTTCACCGTGATCTTCCATGGTCAAATTTCTTATCACCATGATCTTCCATGGTCTAATTTCTTATCACCATGGTTGCCCCACTATGGAAACCTTTATGAATTCAAATTGTTACACCATTTTTTGGTCATCTAACCTATTATCATTAGATGGACCCAAGTACATCATATAAGACCAATTTTACTCCAAGTAAAATTGCTTTCACTATGAAAATAACTTAGTAAATCACCTTTATTAAGTTGTTTTTGGTCTAAACAGGAAACCCCATAAGGAAATATTAAATAAATATATATTTGTTTGATTTTACTTAAGAAATAATTAGTTAAACAATAGTTTAATTAATATTTCTGGTTATATTTAACCAAAAACAAAGAAATTAATTAGATAAATCATTATTTGTCTTATTATTTTCTAAAGAATAATTGTTTAAATGTTATTTAAATAATATTCTTTGTTAAATATGACTAATTCACTCTTAAATAATTAAATAAATCATTATTTATTTGATTATTACTGAACCATATCCTTAAAATGATAAATAAATCATTTATTTATTGATTATTACTTAATCACATCCTTAAAATGATAAATAAATCATTTATTTATTTATTATTTACAAATAAGGGGATTTGGCTCAAGTCAAATTCCTTTTCCCTCCAACAAATATAATAAAATATTCCATAAAAGTTGGATCTAGATTTGGTTAATAATATTTTAATTATGCACCAATTCCCAGACTAACTCAATATTTTGTTATAAATAGAAGGGTTTTCCCATTCATTTGTCACCTTTTGTTGCCTAAAGATCACTATGGATCTCAACTCTTGTTCTGGCTATTGATCCACAATCATAGCCATATTTTTCCATTTTTGTCTGGGTTTTCTACACCATCAGGAGAGAGGAATTCTAAATCTTAAGTGCTAAGGACTTTCAAGAACCCATCCCATTGAGGAGAACAGGGAACACCCTCTTGTGTTTTCCTCCCAGGTGCCATTAATAAAAATTTCATTGGATATATTCATGTCTTGTCTATTAGATCTATGGAGTAAATTGTGTTTTTTCTACTGTTTAATGTCTTCTAATGCATAGATCTAGATTTTTGTAGCATTTGTCTTGATCATCTAATTGCAGATCTAAAGATATTAGCAATCATTTATGCTATTAGGGCTCTTTTTTATGTGCAGCTAAAGTGGTATTTTTTCGTACACCTCAAATCAAGATTCATACGCCCAATCGGGCAACCCCACATGGGTTTACTTTTACGACCGCTGTCGTTTTTCTGATTCTTGCATATCCAACTACTTCAAACCCTAGGATTTCTCTTCAGCCCCTTTTTTTTCTTATTCTTGATGTTGTTTTTAATCCATAAAACCCTAAAATGATAAAAATTCTAACTTCTACATGTTTTCGGACCCATTGCGCAGGTGAACGACATCAGCCATAGCTGAGATGACAATTTTTTCTGAAACCTGTCGCCGAGGGTGTCGGAAGTGCAGGTCACACTTTTCTACCCAAAACCTGTGACCTGGACCTCCAGAGCGCACTTTACAGCCCAAAAAGTGCGACCTCTATTGAAAACAGGCTAAAAACTGCGGCTTGGACTTTCTACAGGGATTTTTCTGAAAGTTTTATGGGTTTTTCTGAGCCTCTCGGCACACCTTCGACCTCCACATCTCACTACGGACTTGTACTATTCTCGTTTTCGCTCAACTAAGTGGTTCTCAGCTCCCCAGAGCCGCACCTCCACTTTTGGTGGAAGAGTGTTTATTGTTGAAGGTTGTCTGAAATTTTAGAGTCTTCACCATTTTTTTCGATCTCGATACCTCATTCGCATCCACTTGGGCCTATTGTTATCCATCCAAATCTCCTCTTTCATCTTTTTTTGATTTTTCCTTAGGGGGCACTCCACTTCCTTCCTGGAGATAGCCTTTCGCCACCACTTTTTACATCAATTTTCCTCTGATTTGTTGTTGTTTTTTGCACCACTTTCCAACAGATTTTGTCTTTTAGATCTTTGTATCTCTTGACCCAAGATCTATTAGCCTATTTTAGTATGTTTAGATTAGTTTTATACTCACCTATTGACTAGTTGTTGAGAGGCCCACCTTCTTGTGTTTAGATTATTGCATTATTAGTTGTTTATTTTCTGATTTGCAGGCCTATATATTGTCATTTGCAAGGTTATTTATAGCTATACAACAACACTTTTTCTTTTTCTCTACAAATGTCTAGGTTAAAAAATTAAAATTTACACACTTTTACACACACACCCTAAGTGAAAAAGGGCTTGGTTGACACTGCCAAGAAAAGACTCTAAAACATTGAAATCATTTGATCCTGCACCTCTTTTCCCTTGTTTCGACATTGTAATCACTTGATCCTGCACCTCCCTACCCTTGTTGGTCTCTTTTTTTCCTTGTGTCATGTTTGTGTTGTCACCATTGCGCCACCAAGGCGTTCATCCCGGAGACTTCTTGGCCTTCATCCTCAGTTTCCGGTAGGAAGACTTACTCCTCCACATAGAGTTCGAGTTAGTCCTCTACCGAGTCCGCACACAGACTCTTATTCTAGACCTTTGAGTTCTCCTTCTCGTCCCGCCTCCGATTCTCCCCTGGAAACCTTCACTATGTCTGGTGCAAGACCTAATTCTGGTGGTCACCCCGGCCCTCCCACCAGAAATACCACTAGTGGGACTGCCACGGACACTACCCCAGAAGCACCCTTGCTCCCTTACATGGCAAGCTTCAGCCTCCCCGATTTTGACCAGTTGATAAACAACCCTATACACCATGATTCTAGTTGGCCTTCTATGCCAACCAAGCTCCCTTCAGACGTCTCAAAGTTTGAAGGTCTTTCTAGAGAAGATCCTTCAAATCACGTTCGATATTTCCACATGTGGTGTCCATCTAATTCCATTACCGATGACTCTGTCTGTCTTCGGTTGTTCCAACGAACGCTTATAGGTGAAGCTTCTAAGTGGTATGTTGATTAGGCCACTTCCTCTCATACCACCTTTGTGACTCTTGCCTGGGCTTTTTTATCTTACTTCCAGCTCCCCCTTCGTTATGACACGGGTATCAAGATTTTGACAGTTTTTCGTCAATCATTTGCGACCCGTTTATCCTATCATGTCCTGGAATGACAGAGAAGAAAGTGCCTATGTCAATCACCTACCTTCGAATACCGTGTCTACATGGACTGGTTCCTTAGATATCTCTTTCCTCCTATCTGGAAAGATGTCGCATCGCATTTTCCTTAAACAGAAGAAGTCGCCTTCCAAATGGCGTTAAAATATGACCTGATCTACGCTAATACGGGTTATGTTTACACCATTCTACCTGATCTTCCCAGACCCGGTGGTGACAACGCACCAGGGGCACCTCATGCTGCCGACGGTATCGTTGGAGCTCTCTCTCAACCATATGCTCAACCTCCCATGGGTTGTGGTTTTCCTGGGGGAGGGGGCAGCACCTTCTGCACTTTTCCCCCTCCCGATAGCATGTATCCAGGATACGGCGTGCCTCCTCTTTTGGCCCAACCTCATGTTTACCACACTGTTACCCAGTCACGTTATCTGTATCTGTAGCTTGGTGCTCCAACTCCTCCAACATTAGCACCTCCACTTCCCTTTCCTTCTCAACCCCCGCAACAGCAGCCACCGTCCCCTAAGGAGTAGGAGGATGCACAGCACGGATTTGTGGCTACCCAACCACCTTAAGGTCAGGTGGCTACTCAACCTCTTTTATTTGGTTCCCCCATTTACTAGATTCTCATGATATCCTCTGATCAGCCTTCTGAACCTTCTTCTCCTGGCCCTTCACCTTCAGCTGGTACTCATGAGCCCCTTTATCCTCCTAGAATGGTTCCTCCAAGCCTTAACCATCTTGGAGCCATCCCGCCTGGCCATTACCCCCTAGTCAGATACCATTCCTAGCTCCCCCATGAGGAGTGTACAAGGTACCTGTTATGGCCACCCTCTCTCTTCCTAACCTAACCCTTGGGATTCCCATCTGGTACCTTGATCCTCCAGCCGCTACCCCGCCTGGTCAACCCAAACCTTATCTTGCTTTGACCCTTGTCCAACCGGTCCCTATGACTTCTCCCGCTGCAACAGTGCCTCATTCACCTCAACAGGAAACACCTCTCGTTGCGACTGCTTCAGATAAGAAGGGAAAAGCTCGCAAGGGGGCATCAAAGGACAAGGCTACCCCGGAAAACCCTCCCCCGTCTCGGCCTCCAAAGCGTACCATTCAGTGTGCTTTATGTGATGTTGTCGGCCATGCCACCCATACTTTTCCAGAGCTGCCTCACCTCAAGTCCATGGTCAATGAGATGTTTCCAAAATCTAATATCCTAGAGGTATATGTCACTATACCCGATTCAATCCCGAAACTCAAGCCATTGCGCACAAATCACCCTTGTTCTTTGTGTGATTTCCATGCCACTACACTCACTCTATCCTCGCCTCAAAGAGTATCATTTCTCTTTAGAAGCCTTATTCTAATTTGAGGCCAAGCGCAATGAGTCCACTGCTCCCTTATTTGCGCGTTTTGCTTTGGCAAAACCAGAGGACACGAATGCTCCCATTAATATTCCATCTCCTAATGTCAAGATGATGGAGCCTTCATCCACCATTTGCTACCTATCATCATCCATGACACCCTTGGTGGAAGCCCCCTTGGAGACTCCCCCTGATGTTTCACTTAAACTCCCTTTAGTGATCACCCTGGGCTCAACATCGGTAGATCCGTTATCTGCTTACTCTTCTGTCACCACTTGTGATGATGCACATGTGAACCCCTCTTCTCATGATGACGAATTAGATAGCTTCGCTGCACCAGGTGGTCTTTCTTCCATCAGTCACCCCATCTTCTATTACGATGACGACATTATGGAAGTAGCCACCACTCCCGAATTTACCTTTTCCCCCTTACATCGAACTCATGCATTCGAACCACATGCTCCTTGTGGCCATTACATTGACACCCAATGTTTGGGTAAGGGGGGCACCCATATTGGAGAGACCAAGAGAAACAGTTCTTCACCACTCTCCTAGTGAATCTAGTCGTGATGACTCTAGTCCCAATATTCTTCCACAGTTAGAAGAACCTCTAGAGTCCCATATCACTTCAAGATCACTCTAGGGATGATACCCCTCATCATTCCTTCATTTTTCATCAGCAACCTAGTCTCATAGACATTGTGGTTGACCAACCTATAGGTTTTCTGGGAGAACATCAGTTCATTATCCCGTATACTATCTTTGGGATACTAGCACCATGTGTGCCAACCTAGAAAATTAAATTCCATTTGATTAATCTATGCAGTACCAAAAGAAAGTGGTAATCGTCTAAATCCTTTCTCAAACTTTTTAACCATACCGAAAACAAATGGCGCACCACATCATTAAAATGTGTTTAGATTTCCCTTTTCCTAAATACATTTTGGCATGTCCACAACATGCTTGGGGGCACCTATGCCCCTCAACCATAAAAATCCCAGATCTCAGCCAAAAACAGCTCTAGAAACCCCTTTGTTTTGACAGGTCGTACTGTTTAGGTCATTTCCTGGGATAGGTCGCAGTTTTCTGCCTAGAACCTGCTACCCAGGTCGCAGAACAGACCCCAAAAGGTGCGACCTAGACAGTTCACGAGCGCTGGGTACCTAAAATAAACTTTCAATCCACTGAAATGAAAGAGTAGAATTAGGCCTCTTACCTACAACTGATAGATCTCAAATTCCAACAATCAATTTATCTGATACAACTGCGCAAGATTTAAGGCCTCCTATCCTCACGACATTCACCATAGCTCCACCGGAAAATAAGTGAATCTGGAAGGAAAATTTCTTATTAAAAGAAAAACCTGGATGTTTCTTTCGCTTACTACGACCAAATTGTAGCTCAATTTGACGAACCGTGTATACCATTGGAAATATCTCACCAAGCCCTCAAATGGGTATCTTTTAGTTTTTTGATTTGATACTTCACCAGAACACATTTTGTCCAAGAAACACCACTTCACTCTTCCTCAAAATCAAATTTCTTGACTTGCAACACTTGTACCGGGGGCACCATGTTGCCTCCATACTTGTCCACGCTCGTGTCGACTTTCGTCATGAGTTACCATCTTGTACTCACGTTTTTATGGTCCCCATTAGACCCTTTACATATGTGGTAGCACCATCAAGTCACCCTTGTTTAGAGCATCCGAGTGGAGTCATCATTGCATTCATGGAGTCTATCCCGAGCCCCTTTACATCCCACTATAATCCTCCATCATTCATTGCTTGGTTCTTCTCTCGTGTCACACATTATGGCCTTCAGCCCCACTGTCCCCTATCCATCATGATATCGTGTCAGTCGCTGCCAGGTCATCCATGCCATTAATGCTTTAACAAGGGAAGTCATCCGTTTGCTACTCAGTTCCCCCCATTTCATCATCATCATTGGTGTCAGTCTGTCAGTCACTCTACTATTTTCTCCCGTGCCTTAGTTGAGGATTCCTTATTGCCTCACCTATGGCAGACCTCCTTCTGTCGACAACAGCTCATTGATTCCAGAAGGCAAGTCTAGAGGGCGGTGTACCTTGGTTCCAACTTCCACTCTTGTTTGGTGCCCCGGATCAGGCAAAGGGACTCCTTATTTCCTTTTGACTTGATTGGTTCTCGGCTCCAGCTCCTTTCAGCATGATCGAGATCCATATACTTGATGGTTCAGTGATGCAGCAGCTGACATCGGCGATTCCCGGGTGTGTGTGAGATGTCGCAGCTCTTATGAGGGGGTGGCCCTACAGGTAGCCCCCCACACACTCGGGTGACCTCTTCATTACAGCCTTCGATGCAGCTCCACACATTTGATGATATCGGCCTCAGCTGCTTGCAGTGCCTTTTCGTTTGCATGTATCAGTGAGATTTTTAGAGCCCTTTCCTGTTTTCAGGGGCATCTGGGTTGCATTTATATCTCATGTACTCAGATATTATTGTACAAATTCCAGGCTGTTATCCCAGGCACAATATGTATGTGGGATTCATTATCGTGTTATTTATCTAGCTCATGTTCAGGCCAGCATATGCTTTATTATTGCATTCCGTGGTTTTTTGGGCGCCTTATTGTTTGTACTATTGCCTCGGCGGGCATAGGTATGCCTCCCCCGCCGCTTATAGCAGGTAGTCACTCATCAAAAAGACTTGTCGCACCTGCAAGTCGCCTCCTCAGGGTCTAGTTCTTTCAGCACTTTGGTTTACCTTATACTTCTCTCTCTTTGAATTCCCCTTCGATGTCTAGTGATTGAGTTCTTATAACGTACTTCGATCATACGATTAGCTCCTAATGCTCGCACGCTGGGGGGAAATCTGTTACACCATTTTTTGGTCATCTAACCTATTATCATTAGATGGACCTAAGTACATCATGTAAGACCAATTTTACTGCAAGTAAAATTTCTTTCACTATGAAAATTAGTTAGTAAATCACCTTTATTAAGTTGTTTGTGGTATAAATAGGAAACCCCATAAGGAAATATTAAATAAATATATATTTGTTTGATTTTACTCAAGAAATAATTAGTTAAACAGTAGTTTAATTAATATTTCTGGTTATATTTAACCCAAAACAAATAAATTAATTAGATAAATCACTATTTATCTTATTATTTTCTAAAGAATAATTGTTTAAATCTTATTTAAATAATATTCTTTGTTAAATATGACTAATTCACCCTTAAATAATTAAATAAATCATTATTTATTTGATTATTACTGAATCATATCTTTAAAATGATAAATAAATCATTTATTTATTTATTATTTACAAATAAGGGGATTTGACTCAAGTCAAATTCCTTTTCCCTCCAACAAATATAATAAAATATTCCATAAAATTTGGATCTAGATTTGGTTAATTATATTTTAATTATGCACCAATCTCTAGTCTAACTCAATATTTTGTTATAAATAGAAGGGTTTTGCCATTCATTTGTCACCTTTTGTTGCCTAAAGATCACTCTGGATCTCAACTCTTGGTCTGGTTATTGATCCACAATCATAGCCATATTTTTCCATTTTTGTCTGGGTTTTCTACACCATCAAGAGAGAGGAATTTTAAATCTGAAGTGTTGAGGACTTTCAAGAACCCATCCCATTGAAGAGAACAGGGAACACCCTCTTGTGTTTTCCTCCCAGGTGCCCTTAATAAAAATTTCATTGGGTATATTCTTGTCTTGTCTATTGGATCTATGGAGTAAATCTTATTTTTCTACTGTTTAATGTCCTCTAATGCATAGATCTAGATTTTTGCAACATTTTTCTTGATCATCTAATTGCAGAACTGAAGATATTAGCAGTCACTTCTGCTGTTAGGGATGTTTGTTATGCGCAGCTAAAGTGATATTTTTTTGTACACTTCGAATCAAGATTCATACTAACACAAGTCACCTAGGTTTTATACCATGCTTGAGGTTTTTGGTATTAAAACCCCAAGATAATATGGTTGTAGTTAAAGAGCCTTCCCCATATTGATTAAAGGCCTGCTTAACCTTTGACATGATATGAATGTTTTTGGAGCGTCTTATTTATATATCCGACACCCCTTCAAACTATTGAATATCGTGAAATTTTATCTCCCTCCACCTACTACGACTTGGATTCATGGTAATACTCCTACGTGGAGGTGCTATCCATTCACGGGTATCCAACAACTTTTCTTTTGTTTTTTTTCACAATTTTTTTTTTCCTTACAGCTCGATTTTTTCACATCGTTGCTTTTCCTACCCCTTTCCAAGGAAGTTTCCTCCTCTACTGGGTATTATTAGATACCTTTCTCCAATCTAATTTTAATTTAAATTATTTTCTTTCTCCCTAAGGATTTTTTTTCGGGAGATTTGGGAAAGTGTAAAAAATTCCATCTTATCCACATGGATTAGAAATTTTGATCTCTTTATACTCTGTCTTTTCCAACTAGTATGCATATTTCTAACTCAATATTATTAAAATCAAATTATTTCTTACAACATTATGGATGTTTCATAGGTCCACATAGTATTTTTCATGTATACAATAATTAAAAATTAAAACCTAATGAATTGAAAATATGGGGTATTACAACTCCTAACTTCCATGAAAATATTTGGAATCAATTATGCCCCTCCATTTTAGCCACATAGAAAAAAATATTGGCTGACCATAAAGCAAAAGCAATACATGGCTATAGATAAATTTCATTAGTGGATGTGGAAAAAAAAATAGTGGGAGAGAAAGATTGGACTTGAAGTAAGAATTAGTAGGACACTCTTTGGGTTAAGGAGGTTTAAGCCACAAAAGAAATACTAAGTTGTTTTCTTGTCAAGGAGTAGATCTAGGGGGCACTACTAGAAACATCGTTCAAAATTTCTGAGCAGAATGTCAACCTCTAATCTAATTCCATGAAATTTTAAATAAGTATATGACAATTGGGAAAAAAATGTGTTAAATATATTTACTATTGAAGTTGTTGTGATTATATAAGGCGGTAATTCATTATAATTACATGTTACAGTGGGCGTTTTAAAGAATATTAATGATTACATTCTATTAATGTCTTCTATGAAAAATAATATGTATATCTGTTTCTATGTTGGATTTGTTGCAGGAAATCGAGAGGTTAGTGATAGAAGACTTAACAATAGGGTATCTAAAAGATAAAACCTAAGGGAACTTCTACTGTAGAAAATTGAGTGAGGAGATCCTATTTACGAGTCTAGCCTTGGTATTTAGTGTGTAGGTGGATATGAAAGAACAAAAGAGAGAAAACATAAAAAATTGAAGAGAGTTGGTTAGATTAGAGGTTAATGAGAAGGTAAGAAAATAAATATATGTGAACAAACACTTTTAAAGGGTAATATTTCACTTGTTACAAAATTGAATACATACTCATATTGCAAACAAAGAGAGGGATATAGAACAATGCATTTTATAGATGAATAGGAATGGGAATTGGAGCCTAGGTTAGCATGTCAAAGGCTATATATGAGGATGGAAAACCACATCAAATGGTCAAGAATCATGCAATACATGAATAAAATAATAAGGCTCTAAAGAAATACATAGATGGAAAACCATGATAACAGTCCATGACCAATTTTGGCCTATAATGTTCTTAAAATTATATATATATATGTATTCATAACAATATTATAAACAATTTATAGTCAGCCATGTATGTATGTATGTATGCATGTATTCATAACAATATTGTAAATAATTTACATTGAAAAAATGGTATACATATATCGTAGTGCATGTTACATGTATTTTCAAAAATAAAATTTTGCGCATGAACAAAGAAGATAGAGGAAATATATCTAGCAGTGCCATAAAATCATAGCCATAAAGATAATAACATTGATAGTAGAACAAAAGAAATGAATAGAGCTAGTCTTTCTTGACCAAAAAAAATTACACAGTCAGCCATGCAAGTTTGGACTGTAACTAAAATGATAGTATATGGGAGGTTTGTCAATATAAAATGGGAAACCATTAATTAATAAAAAATACATCTACACTGTATATAGAAATTAACATTTTTGCCCATTATTCTAATGAGAATCCTCAAAGAGCTAGTTAAATAAATTAGGAAAAAACCTATCATGTTAAGGATTTTTTTGTAAACCCTTATGAAATTTATACGACTCGATGAGACAGAGTCAAAGCATGAAAATTACTTTGAAGACCTGCGAAAGGTACATAGAAAATGAGTGTAAATGATCCCTATGAAGGATTCGTAAAAAAGACACCAAACAAAAAAATTATTACCTATAGTCATACATGAATCATTAAATGACATAAATCAGTCTTATGAAATTGAACAATTTATAAATTGTGGTGCACATAATAACACAATCATATGTGGAAAATAATTCATTTAATAATTCACCGGACCATACCTTGCTCACTGGTAGATGGTTTTTAAATTGATATGGTTTTTAATCCTAAATTTATCACGCTCGCCCTAGGTTGAAAAGGGTGGTTTAACACCTAGGCTATAAAATTCTTACCAAACAACATTCAATTACTAGTAAGTAGAAACTTCTCGATTCACGTGATCACAGTCTTTGGGCTGCAAGTGGTGCTAGTATGGATGCTAACTGTTCATCCCACAATCGTTAATTGCTAGGGTTTTGATCGACCGATGATGGATCATTCAAGTTGGTTAGAGGAAAACGACTAGGCGCTTGTCCATCGAGCCGCTCAATTTTCCTATTCCATCTCCACGACGAGGCTGTATATCATTATAATGGGGACCTAAGCTAGACTAGTGACCTAGAATAAACATGGCCTTAGGGCCAATTAGAGTGTGTAGAAATGAATGTGAAGCTTAAGAATGAGAGAGAACTGCTAAAACACCATATTCAAAATTAGAAAGATATTTCAATGTATTGTGAATACAAAACAAATAAATATTGAGCTGGTAATGAGAAGTTCTCATTTTGCAATTAAAATCAACGAATACCCTTTTATTTTGATAAGCAATGTACATATTAAGTTCATTTTTTTACCGTGTAATTCATAATTATTTTCCCGGGTGATTTTGGGGAAATGTTACATATGGTATCATAGAAAAATAGGTTGCAACATTGTGCCTCTGAGCTGACCATGTTCTTGTTTAAAAAAATGAATGTTTTCTTTTGCACAACAATACAAGAGTAAATAAAAGGGACAAGTGATGGCAGAAATGCAAGGAGAAAATCACATAGGTGAAGACGAGATTTGGTTGCAGTTGGGTGAACAAACACAAGTTTCACATATGTGCATATCATCCATATATGTGCATATATGGAATTTGTGCATATACGATAGATGCACATATACAAAATATATTCATGTACGAGATATATTCACATATATGAAATTTACACATGTACACAAAAGATATGCACATATACGAAAGTTGTGCACATATACAAATGTTGTGATGGAAGTTGTCATATATGTATATTGTGAAAGTTGTGAACTGATTTCATTTATGTGCATATATGGAAGTTGGTTTTATATCAAATATTTTCACATATACAAAATTTGCACATATACAAAAGATATGCGCATATACATAAGTTGCACATATATGGAATATATGTGCATACATGGAAGTTGTGCATATATGGAAGTTGTGCAGAACTTCAACCTATGTATAGGCTCAACTTCTATATATGTGCATGTCATTCATATATGCGCAAACAAATATGTGCATATACATAAATTCCACATATACAAAGGTTGTGCATATACAATGGCTGAAGTTGCGTATAAATAATGTATATGTGCTTCTTCCATATATGCACATATTTTATATATGTGCATCCACTGTATATGTGCAACTTCCGTATATGTGCATAATTTTCGTATATGCACATATCTTGCGTATATGCATAATTTCCCTATATACATATATATTTTTTATATGTGAGTATATCATATATGTGCATCTACTGTATACATGAAACTTCTAGATATGCCCATATATGGAAGATATACACATATATAGAAGATATGAACATATATGCAAGTTGTGCATATATGAAAGACATGCACATATATGAAAGATGTGCATATACGGAAGTCACACAAATTCTATATATGTACATATTTTGTATCACATATCTTATTTATATGCACAACTTCCATATATGCACATATATTTCATATATGCACAACTTTCATATATGTATATTTACAAAAATTGCACATATACAGAGATTGAAGTGTGCACAATATCTGTATATGCACATATATGGAAGTTGTGCATATACAATATATGCACAACTTCAACCACTATATATGCACAACCTCTGTATATGCACAATGTCTGTATATGCACATATTTGTTTGCGCATATATGGAAGATATGCACATGTACAAAAGATGCACAAATATGTTAGTTTCACCTATACAGAGGTTGAATTTCTACACAATTTTTGTATATGTGCATACCTTCCATATATGCACAAATTTCATATATGCACAACTTCTGTATATGTGCACAACGGAAGATATGTGGATATATGGAAATTGTGCTTATATGGAAGGTATGCACATATACGAAAGTTGTGCATAACTTCAATCTTTGTATAGGCACAACTTCTATATATCTGCATCTTTTGTATATGTGCATATCTTCTATATATGCGCAAACATATATGTGCATATACAAAAATTACACATACATAGAGGTTCTACATATATAATGGTTGAAGTTATGCATAAATTATGTATATGCACATCTTCCATATATATGCAACTTCTATAGATGTTCAAATATTGTATATACACATCTTCTACTGTATATGTGCATATTTTTGTATATGTACAACTTTCATATATGAAAATATTTTTTGTATATGGGTATATCATCTGTATATGGGTATATCATCTGTATGTGCGTAACTTACATATATGCACATATATTTTGTTATCGTATATGTGTATCTACTATATATTTGGAAATTCGATATATGCACATATATGAAAGATATGCACATATATGCAATTTATGCATATACGAAATATATGCACATATATGAAATATGTGCATATAAAGAAGTCACACAACTTATATATATATACATAATTTGTATCACATATGTTATGTATATGCGCAACTTCCATATATTATGTACATATCTTTCATATATGCACAAATTTTGTAAATGTGTATTTACAGAAGTTGCACATATACGAAAGGTATGCACATATATGAATGTTAAAGTCGTGCACAACTTCTATATATGAAAATATATGGAAGTTGTGCATATATAGTATATGTACATATATATAAGTTACACATATATGGAAGATGTGCATATACATAATTTATGCGCAACTTTAGTCACTATATATGCACAATTTTCGTATATGCACATATTTGTTTGTGCATATATGGAAGATATGAATATATATAAAAGATGCACATATACAAAATTTGCACCTATACAAATATTGAATTTTTGCACAGCTTCCACATATGGGCATACCTTCCATATCTTTATTTCTAGGTTGATATTTTTTGGGTCCTTTCTTTGGCTGGTTCTTTATTTCTTCCCGATCTCTTGATCTCCCCTCTAATTTTTCCTCTGCATTAGAACCCTCATCATATACAAATATCGTAACGCCATTTCTCACGGTTTACATGAGGAGATTTACATTACGGTTTATATATTTGAATTGTGCTTCCAACCGTGAAAACCTCTCCTTCGCAAGATCATGAAGTTTATTCACAAATCCATTGGCCATGGCTAGGGTTTTAAGAATTTTGTAGTTGTTGATCCAACAATATCCTTGTGATTGTTTGCTTCCTTTGTTTGCTTTCTCTAAATCCAAGTGAATTCTAGAGTGCTCTAAGCATGCTCCAAGAATGGTCTAAGTATAGAAGAGTGTATGAGAGAGAGAATGAAAGGAGAGCTCAACTCAAAAACTGTCAAAAGGCTGTAATGACCAAAAGTTTTGCAAAAGATGTGAACTAATTCTCTGATGCATTTTTATCATTGATATCTCTTTTTATTTCATTTTCCTTTATGTTTCCTCTAATTTCCCTTATATGCAAATTTCTGTCTCTTCATGTTCTGTTTCTCCTATTTTCCTTTATTTTAATAATTAAATGTCTTTTAATGTATCTTTGTCTTTGCCAATTTCCATAGCCATTATTAATCAACAAGTGATTCCCACTAAAGTGTTTGCCCAACATTTAACTTGGAATACATGTCTCATGACTTTGGTTTTATTTTTTTTACATGGAAAATCAACCAGGAGTTGTTACATCAGTGCTCAAAGAGTAGAGAAGGATATGCGATTGAACTAATTTCATACAAATTGTGCAAGTAAATCTTCTATATATGAACAACTTTCATATATGTGCATATATTCCGTATATGTATATATCTTCCATATATGCATAAATTTAGTATTTGCAACTTCCATATATTCACATATATGAAAGTTTCACATATACAGAAGATATGCTCATATACCAAAGTTGTGCATATATGGAAGATATGCAATACAAAAGATGTGCATATATAAAAGTTGTGTGAATTTTGTATATGCACATCTCTCGTATATGCACATATATTTCACATATTCATAACTTCCATATATGTGCAAATTTCGTATATGCATATACTATTCTGTATATGTGAAACTTCCGTATATGAACATATCTTTCGTATATGTGCATAAATGTGAAAATATTCAACCTTCGTTTATACACAACTTCCATATATACAAATACAAGAATGTTTCGTACATACAGAAAATATACGCATATACAGATGTTACACATATACGTAAGATACACGATATAAATATGTGCATATATAAAAGTTGTGGGACTTCCATATATGCAAAATTTTATTATCATGTGCATACCATCTGTATATGTTCATATATGAAATTTTTCCATATATAATAGATGCTCATATACAGAAAATGTGCATATATGGGAGATATGCACATATATGAAAGTTACACACATACATGAAATATATGCACGTATACGAAAGTTATGCATATACGAAAGTTGTGCATTGATCTTAAAATGGGTTGGATAACTTGTTAAGTTGTGCATTGATTCATGAGCTAACTGAGTCTATCACACTCGGTTAACTATTACAAGTGATTATGAGATAAGATTACAATTTATTATCCAATTTATTTAAGGGATAAATAAATTTTACACATTTCCAATTTATTAAATAAATTGGTTTTCACACTAATGTATCGCTAGGACCCATCACTACATGACTTGTGGTCCCACACTAGTGTGTGTGTTGTCATGTTGTTTTTGGATGCCAATTTCACTGTTTCTTGTTGCAAATTTCAACGCTCCCTCTCAACAAGAAAGGAATCAATCTGTCCTGATCCGGTACCTTTGGAATGTTCTTGCATGCAACATGGAACTCTTGCATGCAACACTTCTCTAGTGTTGTTCGCACATGCAACTCTTGCATACAACACTTATCTAGTGTTGTTCGTACATGCAACTCTTGCATGCAACACTTCTCTAGTGTTGTTCGCACATGGAGCTCTTGCATGCAACACTTCTGAAAATGAATAGCCTCTAAACAACTGAATCAATATAATGCATCTGTCACCAGAGTATTCTGACTGCTGCTAGCTACTGCACATGTCTACTGGACTCTCTGCGCTATTGAAATCTGCATCCATACACTCTGCACTACTGCCAAATTTGATCTGCGCTCCAGTATTTGACACTTGTCACTCTGATTTTTGTCTTCTCGACATATGACTGCATCAATCTAACTGATCCTTCCTTCTACTGCTGTACTGTGGGCTCCTCGTAGCCATGTTCGATCCATGAGACACACCATCTCAATGAATCTTGCCCAAATTTCTTCTTTGGATTAAGTTTGCACATCGCCACACCTCTCACCTGGAGGTATAGCTGCATGTACTCCCTCTTCCCTTCTGGCTTGAAGGTCTCTTCTTGAGTGGTTTTTTCCACTCCATGATCCTCATCTTGTGGTTACTCCACATATTGAGGTTCATCCTTTGGAACCAAGAGTTACTCATCTGCATGAAAATGAAGCTCCCTCTCAAGGGATAATTGCATGGATTTCTCACACTTCCCCATGGTACATCCCTTTCATGTGTCTATCTACACAAGAATACCCTTTGGAAGCCCCATAGAAATCTGCTACATGACCTTCAAAGCTCCGTGGTATAGATGGCCCAATCTCTTATGGCATAACTCACCCTCATCCCAACTCACCACTTTGTCTGCTTTACCCATCAATGTTGCGCAACCATCTACATCAAGTTTATAGAGTTTCTTCACACGAATCCCAATATTCTTGGCTTTTCCTCTGGCTTTGTTTCAAAGGGAAACTTTCCCTTCACTGAAAACCACATCATAACCTCTATCCTCCAACATTGTGACTAAAACTAAATTCTTTTTCAAGCCTGGTACATGCATTACATCTTTTAATAAGAAGGGTTTACTTGAATGTCTTTGGAAGGTAAATGTACCAAATACCGGTAGCAATGTATCTCCTGTCTTCACCCATTTCAATATGCATCTGGAGGTCCTTCTCCTCCAAGCTACTGAAAAGTTCTTTGTCTCCTGTCATGTGGAAAGATGCACCACTATCCAAGTACCACACTGATCCCATCGCATGTGACACCATGCATGCGATGAGCGAGAAGTCCAACTAAAATTGCGAGGCCGAATCCTCACCAACTGCAGATCCTGAAGCCTTCTTGTTCTTCTTCTTTTGTGGAAAATTAGTGGCATAATGTCCATGCTCGTGACAGTGAAAACATTTCACTCTGGAAATGTCACGCTCCTTGCCTTCTTCGCCAGTCTCAGATTTGGAATAGAATTTATTTCCCTTCCCCCACTTCACCTTACCAGCCAAGTCACAATTTTCTTCATCATCTGTTTTAGATAAAGATCCATCCTTTTTATTGCGCCCAAATTCTTGTTGCACCAAATCCGACTAAAGTCGTTCCCAATCTGGCAGCTTCTCCTTCCCATTGACAGAGCCCTGATAACTATGCCAACTCTTGTGAAAGCCTAGAAGAGCTAGGCTCACCAAGTCATCATCCGCGATAGTAATTACGATGCTCCCAAGATCATATTGACATTGGATAAACTTGGTTAAATATTTCAGAATAGTGTCGCCTTTATCCATTTTGATTTCTTGAGCTTTTCCTTCAGTGCCAATTTTCTGTGGTCACTGCTACTCTGAAACAGATATGCTAAAGCCTTCCACATTACATATGGAGTCGCTTTTTCATGGAGAATTAAGACAATGTGGTCTCATACTCCCTCTAATAAGATCATCCTCGCCCTGGCTACCTTATTTTTCCAAGCATCAAGAAGAGTAGCGTCTGCTGCTACAAGCTTGGGAATATCATTTTCAATGAATTCTTTCAACACGTTGTCCTCCAACACTCCCACTTAAAATAACTATCAACTTGCAAACTGTTCCCATGGCGAATTCTACCATTCTGAAACCAACTTTTTCCCATGCTGAATTGTGTGTCCTCCTTGCTTGCATTGCTTTGCTTTGACACTTCATTCTCTGCATTGGCTAACCCAAAAGGTAATTTGTGCAACATAACATCATATTCTTTCAAAGAAAAACTGTTATTAAACTGAGACATATTATTAGCAACATCATAAAAAGGTGAATGCTCAAAATATGGTCATTTCAACATCAACAAAGTTAGACTTTGATTTGCATTAACCAGTCTTTTCAATTGACTTGCATGGAGTAAAGAAGATTCCAGCTTCTTCTTGTGTGCTCTCACAATGTACTCTTTACCATATTTGAACAAGTGATACTTGTTTTCATGGTGATGAAAGATAGCCTTCCTGTCAAATAAATAAGGAATTCCCAAAACAATACCTGAGATATCAAGCGGCACCACATCAAGTTCAACTGTGTCAATAAAATGTGCAGTTATTGCAAAGCGCAATATGCACTTCCTTGAGACTTGCAAATTTGCATCCTTGCATATCCATCCAAGTGGATAAGGCTTCGGATGTGGAATGGTCTCAAGTTTAAGCTGCTTGACCAAGTCTTTAGATATAAGATTCGCTTGTGACCCACTGTCAAATAGTGTGTCAATTTTGGTATGTTTTGAAATTACCCTCACATGGAAGAGCTCTATCCTTCTCTTTTCTTCATGAGTATCTTTGTGACAATTCAAAGAGCTAGAACTGGGAATTGTGTCTTGCACCAATTCTTTCCCCTTAATGTTCTTTAAAACCATGGCTATGCTTTTTGTCTCATCTCTTGATTCTGACCCTAAGTCTTGCTCAAATGTTGCTACAGTTTTCTCCTTTTCTTTGGTCTTGTTTTTATTCTTGAATTTTTCTGGTTTCAGTTCAGGATGAAGCTTCCAGCAATGATCTTCATCATGACTTGTCTTTGAAAAGTTCTTGCAAAAGAACTTTCCTTTTTCTTTTCTTGAATTTGCAACTCTCTTCTTTCCTTTGTTTTTGAAATTACTATCCTCATCAAAAGTATTCTTTCCTCTAACTTCTAAATGTGTAGCCAACACACAGACTTCATCTAAGCTGGTAGGATTGAACATTAGAATAGTATGTTGTAGGTAATTGTGCAAACCTCCTATGTATTTCAACAAGGTGTCTTGACTTTGTAAGTCAACCCCAAGTAGAAGTGCTCTCCTTCTAAACTCTTGGGTATAATCTTGCACATTTTGACCCTTAAGTTGCCTAAAATTTTTCCAATTCATGATTGCCTTTTGAATATGAGCAAGAGGATAAAACTGTTTCTTAATAGCAGTAATAAACTCAGTCCATGTTAGAGTTATATTACCATGCTTTTTAATCTCCTCTCTGGTCTTGGCTTCCCACCAAACCAAAGCTGCTCCATCCATTCTCAATGAGGCTAATTGGATTTTTGTGTCATCATCATGCAAATTCTGAATTCTTAGATAGACTTCCAGCTGTCTAAACCAGTTGTCCAATTTTTCTGCATTCACATCACCATTAAACATCGACAACTCAAACTTTACATCAAGCTTTAACAAAGGATTTTTAAGAGATGTTTTTGTTTTGTGTGACTGAAAACCGACGTCATATGAGAAAGTTATTCAGCTTTGAATTTTCTCAATTTCAGTTAAAAAATGGCCAAAATTTGACTTTATAAAAAAATATTTTTATTAAAAAAAGAATATTCCACAGAATATTCTGGGAATATTCCGTGGAATATTCCACAAGCATCCAATCAAAGGGTGCCGCGTGGCCAGCCTGGAGGCCGCCACATGGCCCCAAGGTCAAACGGAAATGGTGTATCAAAAATTTTGTGTCGCGGATAGGATTCGACCCCGGGTCGGGGCGGTGGCAACAGAACGACCCAACCGTTGGGCCATGGCAATGGTTCTTGAAAGGATTGGGTTCGAAATCATATTTAAAGTTTGAATTTCCATTGGCGCATAACACGTCAGGTCATGGTCCCATGGATATTGTAGAAATTTGAATATCTGTTAAATTATTCACCGAGATTATCCTGATCACACACTATTTGAGCTTCATGCATAATACATAACCTCTTCTACTATTGATCATCAATATGCGGAATTAAAACAATCGCATGCGCACATTAAAACCATAAACAATCACACATATAAACACAGTATTTATGGGAAAGCTTAAAGCTGAAAACCCCCAACTATCTGTATATTATAATGATAGAGATCATGTAACAATCATAGTACAAAATCCTCACAAGCTCTCAGCACTATCTCCAATTGTTACACACTACACAAGCTCAGATCATACAAAACACTTGCTCCAATCTGCTCCACCTGTTAGCCAGCCTCTACTGCGCAATCCAATATGGATAATCATGAGATCAGGGTTCAAATCCCACCAGTATGTACTGCGCAATCCTCATTGGATTCTCAATCAATGTGTGTGCAAATCTCATGCACCAGTATATTCACAAGTGATAGTCACACTGCTCTTTCACCTACCTCTTCACTGGTCTCCACTGAAACTGTCCATGCACTGAAGTTAACTGATGTATTATTTAGTTGATTTATGAGTTAATAATTAGTGAATTAATTAATAATTAATTCACACCACTCTCACTAATTGTATCAATCAGTTAGACTAGATACAACTAGCTCAACCAAGTTAAACTGAACACAACTCCATTAACTATCTCATCAACTCCACCAAACTCTGTCACATGAGTTCTAACTGAAGTCAACCATGCAATAGCTCCACTAAACCCTAGGAATAGAGTAATTCCTTCTGTCAGCTGCATGTGCCACATCCAGGCATCAAACTGAAGTGCTCCAAGAGGATAAGATAATGTTTAGAGTCCAAATATTATTAAGAGCTAATAATATTCGACATATCTATTTTTAGATTGGCAATCTAAAAATATATTCCGCCCAGTATGTCTAAAAATAGAAGTCCATCTATTTTTTCCGACTTGACCAACCATCCAAAAATAGCATCCTGCAACTCATAGAACATGATCCATATGTCTAAAAATAGACATAGTCTAAAAATAGAATTTGCACCAAAAATACCCTGCGGGCCCACTTAGTGAAGGCGAATCCTTTCCACTAAGATCCTCATCTTATTGCAATCTCAACACTCCCTCTCAAAAATATAAGGATTATTTGCAACCCCTATCCTGCCCTTGTGGTATTCGAATTTGCTCCTGGTGAGCGCCTTCGTGAAGATATCAGCATCCTGATCCTCTGTAGGAATGTATGAAAGTAACATGATTCTCCGCTGCACACAATCTCTGATATGATGATACCGGATGTCAATGTGTTTAGATCTATCATGAATATTGGATTAACCGAGAGTTCGATGTAACTCTGATTATCACAATAAATCACAGTAGGCTCTAAGTGTGAACCGAACAACCCGACCAGGATCTTCCTCATCCATATAGTCTCGCATGCATCCAAACTCGTTGCCATATACTCGGCCTCTGCTGAACTGAGTGCCACGGATATCTGCTTCCTGCTGTACCAAGAAACTACTGTCGAACCGATACATCAAAACTCTCCGCATGTGCTCTTCGTCCGTTGGGCCCGCCCACCCGCATCCGTGAAGCCACAGCCTTTCACTTCATCCGACCGTCTGCATTCACAATCCATATCCCAATGTGCCTCTGAGATAACACAATACATGCTTGCCCGCCTTCCAGAAGAGCTTGGTAGGCTTAACCATAGCTTGTGAAAGCTGGTTAACTGCATAGCATATATCAGGTCGTGTATTGACCAGATACATAAGCGACCCCATCAACTGTCGATAAACAGTGGCATCCACTACCTCCGCTGAAGTAGCATCCTCCTTCCTCCAACCACCAGGAAGAGGAGTATCAACAGGCTTGCAGCCATGCATGTTGAACTTATCCAGTATCTCCCGGGCATACTTACCCTGAGAAACACACAATCCACCACTACGCTGCCAAATTTCCAATCCCAGGAAATAATGAAGGAGGCCCACGTCCTTCATCTCAAACTATTTTGCAAGATCCTCCTTGCATGAGAGTATCAACAACTCATCACCTGTGAAAATAAAATCATCTACATAAAGTACAATGATCAGCAACTTACCCTCCACCAAAATCTGGTACAGGTTAGGATCCGCCTCACTCTTGGAGAATCCAAGTCTGGTGAAATAACTGTCTATTCGTGTGTACTAAGCATGAGGTGCTTGTTTCAACCCATACAACGCTCTCTTGAGTCTACACACATGCGACTCGCTGCTGAAGATCATGAAACCTTCAGGCTGCTCTATGTACACCTCCTCCTCAATGACTCCGTTGAGGAACGCAGTCTTCACATCCATCTGATGAATGTGCCACCCCATCTGCGCTCTGAGAGCAAGAATCGTCCGTATGGAAGAATACCTTGTGACAGGTGCAAAGGTCTCCTCATAATTGATCCCCTCTATCTGTGAAAAGCCTCGGGCAAAAAATATTTCCTTGTACTTCTCCACACTCCCGTCAGCTGCCTCCATCACTTTGTAGATACATCTCGAACCCACCACTGATTTCCCCTTCGGCCTCGAGACAATCTCCCATGCACTGTTTCTGACAATAGAATCATACTCTTCCACCATGGCATCTACCCATGTGGGGTCCTCCACAGCTTCCTCGAAAGAGGATGGCTCTGTCATGATACACTTGCTCATAAGAGCCATGTATCCAGTGTACCGGTCAGGTGACTATCTCTGTCTACGCTGTGATGTAGGTGCTCCTACAACCTTCTCTGCATCTTGAGCCAGTCGCTCAGCTTCTGTAGTGCGCTTCCGCCCTCTGATGGTTGGCGCTGCATGAGTGGTTTCTTCCACTCCATAAACTTCCTCTTGTGGCTGATCCACATCCTGAAGCTCATCCTTAGGAACTAATTGCTCCTCCTCTGCATGCAAGTGTAGCTCCCTCTCAAGCGAACACTTCATGGCTTTCTCCTTTTGAAATTTGATATCCTGTCGCACAATAGTCTTGCGACTGTCTGGAAAATACGCACGATAGTTGTGGGGCATATCAGTGTACCCCACAAATATCCCAACCTCCGCAGTCGGCTCCAGCTTCTTCCTGGCATCCTTCGTCACATGAATGTAAACAGGTGAACCAAAAATCCTCAAATGGGAAATATCAGGCTTCTTACCAGAAAACGCCTCCTCAGGTGTACTCATGCTAAGTATCCTGTGAGGACAACGGTTCTGCACATATACTGCAGTATTACATGCCTCCGCCCACAAGTGAATGGGTAGGCCCTGATCATGCAACATCGCCCGTGCAGCATCCACGATCGTTCTATTCTTCCGCTCAGCAACCCCGTTCTGCTGTGGGTTATGAGGTGCTATGAGCTCTCTTCAAATTCCTTCTGCGCTACAAAAGTCCTTGAATTCACCAGAGATGAATTCACCACCATTGTCACTCCTAAGAGCCTTCACCTGCTTCCCTGATTCTTTCTCAACCAGTGCCTTGAAGTCACAGAACTTTGAGTATGTCTCTCTCTTCTTCTACATGAAGAAGATCCAGCACTTACGAGAAAAATCATCAACAAATATCACATAATACACGTGGCACAACTGTCAAACTGCGAGAAAGGTCCACACGTACGTGGTCTCTCAAGGATATCGTCGTGGCGGCTGTCTTCATTAATAGGTGGCTTTCACAAATTTTCCCCAAGGTATCTCTTGCCTTGACACTGCGCAAGAGTGCCTTCCAACTTCAGTGAGAAGCTCTGCTTTACCCAATATCTTCAAAGGGTTGCATGGTGAAGGTGGCCCAATCTCCGTGCCACAGCACCGCCATCATCTGACTCACCACTCATGCCTTGCTTGCACCTTACCATTCGCTGCGCGGCCATCTACCTACTTGATTGATAAAGGATGTTAACCTCATTCCCCTATCCAAACGGCTCTCACCGGTTGCCTTCTTGCGCGAAAGCCTTTCTTCGCTAAAGACAACTCCCCTTGTCTTCTAACATCGCCACAGAGATAAGATTCTTCTTCAATCCTGGAACATGCATCACTTCCTTCAATACGAAGGGTTTACCAGACTCCCTCCCAAAGGAAATGGTACCGATACCGGTCGCACTGTATCTACCATCATCGCCCATCTCGATGTGCACTCCAAAATCTTTCTCATCCAAATCAGTAAACAAATCTCGATCTCCTGTCATGTGAAAAGATGCACCACTGTCCAGAAACCATACTGATCCCGCCACACTTGAGACCAAGCATGCGATCAGTAAAAAATCCAGCTCAAACTGCGAGGCTAAGGCCTCTCCAGCTGCAGATCCAGCAGCCTGCTTATTTTTCTTCTTCTGCAGACAATTTGTGGCATAATGTCCGTGTTGGTGACAGTGAAAGCACTTCACCTTGGACATGTCCTGCTTCTTGCCTTTCGCACCAGAATGAGAAGCTTTCTTGCTCTTCCCCTTCTTTGCTCTGGCAGCCAAAGCACAATTCTCTTCATCAGAGTTCTTTGATGACGATCCGTCCCTGGTACTCCGCCTTATCTCCTCTTGCACAAGATTCGACCAAAGTCACTCCCATCCTGGCAATTTCTCCCGACCATTGACAGAGTCCTGATAGGAATGCCAACTCTTCGGAAGCCCAAGGAGAGCCAAGCTCACCAAGTCCTCATCATCAACAGTCACCCCCACACTTCCCAGCTCATCCCTGCATTGGATGAACTTCGTGAGGTACTTGGGCATACTGTCGCCTTTCTCCATCTTTATGTTTTTGAGTCTATCCTTGAGCGCCAACTTCCTCTGGTCGCTCTTGCTTTGGAATAAATCTGTCAAGGCTTTCCACATCAAGAATGGAGAAGCCTTACCATGAAGGCTAGACACTATGTGATCCTTCACGCCCTCCAACATAATCCTTCGACACTTTGATGTCTTCTTTTTCCATGTGTCAAGTACGGCAGCATCAGTAGAAGTAGGCTTTGGGACTTCAACATATATGAACTCCTTCAACCCATTTTCATCTAACACCGCCTCCATCCTATCCTTCCATGCAATATAATTCGAGCTACCCTCAAGGGAATACTCCAATCGCAATCCGTTGAAAGACATCTCAACTTCGACACCAAGAAAACACTGCTGCAAATTCGAATTCCACCAGCACAAAACTCAACCGCTTCAATGTTTTGCAATTGCTCCAATGATCAATACTGCTCCGATACCATGTAGAAATTTGAATAATTGTTAAATTATTCACCGAGATTATCCTGATCACACACTATTTGAGCTTCATGCATAATACATAACCTCTTCTACTATTGATCATCAATTTGCGGAATTAAAACAATCGCATGCGCACATTAAAACCATAAACAATCACACATATAAACACAGTATTTATGGGAAAGCTTAAAGTTGAAAACCCCCAACTATCTATATATTATAATGATAGAGATCATGTAACAATCATTGTACAAACTCCTCACAAGCTCTCAGTACAATCTCCAATTGTTACACACTACACAAGCTCAGATCATACAAAACACTTGCTCCAATCTGCTCCACCTGTTAGCCAGCCTCTACTACGCAATCCAATATGGATAATCATGAGATCAAGGTTCAAATCCCACCAGTATGTACTGCGCAATCCTCATTGGCTTCTCAATCAATGTGTGTGCAAATCTCATGCACCAGTATAGTCACAACTGATAGTCACACTTGCTCTTTCACCTACCTCTCCACTGGTCTCCACTGAAACTGTCCATGCACTGCAGTCAACTGATGTATTCTTTAGTTGATTTATGAGTTAATAATTAGTGAATTAATTAATAATTAATTCACACCACTCTCACTAATTGTATCAATCAATTAGACTAAATACAACTAGCTCAACTAAGTTAAACTGAACACAACTCCATTAACTGTCTCATCAACTCCACCAAACTCTGTCACATGAGTTCTAACTGAAGTCAACCATGCAATAGCTCCACTAAACCCTAGGAATAGCGTAATTCCTTATTTCAGTTGCATGTGCCACATCCAGGCATCAAACTAAAGTGCTCCAAGAGGATAAGATAATGTTTAGAGTCCAAATATTATTAAGAGCTAATAATATTCGACATATCTATTTTTAGGCTGGCAATCTAAAAATAGATTCTGCCCAGTATGTCTAAAAATAGAAGTCCATATATTTCTTCCGACTTGACCAACCATCCACAAATAGCATCCTACAACTCATAGAACATGATCCATATGTCTAAAAATAGACTTTGCGCCAAAAATACCCTGCGGGCCCACTTAGTGAAGGCGACTCCTTTCCACTAAGCTCCTCATATTGTTCCACTTAGTGAAGGAAACTCCTTTCCACTAAGCTCCTCATCTTGTTGCAATCTCAATAGATATAGAACTTGGTGCAGAGTTTATTAAAAATGCGGTTTTAAAACCTTATCCATGCTGAATATAACTCATTGTTAATTCAAGGCCTTCCGTTCGGTGCGGGCACATGGGGCTTATCCGTCAGCCCTCCAATTCGGCGGTAAATTCGGCGGTTCCCCCCAACTTTAGTGCCGTCCTCCTAAATTGTCGGTGCTATCTGGAGTTCCACCAGATTTGGTGGAGCTTTTCTAGCCCTAACTGGGCAAAAACTTCAGTTAGCCATAACTTTGGCTAGGGAAGTCCAATTGAAGCGATTTTATTTATTTATTTTGGGGTATTGAATCATTTTGGAGCTGTTGGGATAGGTTGCAGAGCCATCAGGGCACTCTTTCAGTGATTTTATCAGCGATTTTTGTTGTGGAGCCACTAGGGCTTGGTGAAAGATCAACTGTGTTGGACTATACTCATCCATTGGAGGTGAATGAATAGTTGATTTTTACTGATTTAAGTCCTATGTTTCTAAATTTGCAGCTAATTTTGCCCTTTGAGGCTTTCTACACAGTGTAATACTTAATTTGAGCATTAATGAAAGAGGGAAAAGCCTATTTGGAGGGTTTTGGACCCAGCAGAGGTAGCCCAAAAGAGGGGTGAACTGCTTAAAAAATGCTATATGTTATGCTGTGTATTTTTGCTGTTATATTCCAGATTTTACTACATTAAACAGTAACTTTTAATAATTCCACTTTTCCCAATCAGACTTATACAATGATCACAACTCATTAGTTTCACTTCAAACCACATTAATTCCATTGCAAAATACTTGAACTTGCTTATTCACACATAAAAGTTTGGTTAATGAATACTTTGCATACATAAAAAAATACTTTCATTGCCAGATCAATTAGTGTTTACATTATATTTCTTTAGGCAGGGCCAGTAAGAGGGCCAGAAGCTTCTGGTTTCATCCTTTCTAGTAAAGGTGAAATAACCAGTAAAAGCCCCTACTGTCAATCTCTGTATAAGAAATATTTTGTTCACACAATTTCAGATCAGATTGGTATCAGAGCTCTAGGTTTTGCTTAAGAGTTTGTGAAATTTGCGCAAGAAAATTGTGTTGTTCTGCAAATTTGATGCTTACTAGGCTGAAATTGAAAAGAGGGGAAGGTCAATTGGTTAGAGAACAAGTTAATCCTCAACCAAGGAGGGCTAGAGTGCCATTATCTCCACGTTCCATTTCATCCTCATTAGCCTTAGAATCAGCCACAAACATGTCTTCCAGATAAGGAGAAGTACATGAGGAAATGGATACCAAGGAAGAAGAAAGAGTTTTTAGAAAATATTTCTTGGACATGACTGAAATGATTAAGATCCTCTATCAGGAAAGGAATGATAGGATTGTTGGAGAAGGGTCTAGAAACTAAAGAGAAGAAGGAGATTCTTCAGGAGGGAAGAAAGAAAATGATAAGTCTAAGAAAGGGAATGGAGGAAATGGTGATCCTTCATCTCCATCGTCATCCTCTTCCTTCACATCATCCTCTTCAACTTCTGTTAATCAGTCACAAAAAACAAAAACATCTCTTAAAAATCCTTTGTTAAAGCTTGATGTAAAGTTTGAGTTGCCGATGTTTAATGGTGATGTGAATGCAGAAAAATTGGATAACTGGATTAGACAGCTGGAAGTCTATCTAAGAATTCAGAATTTGCATGATGATGACACAAAAATCCAATTAGCCTCATTGAGAATGGATGGAGCAGCTTTGGTTTGGTGGGAAGCCAAGACCATAGAGGAGATTAAAAAGCATGGTAAGATAACTCTAACATGGACTGAGTTTATTACTGCTATTAAGAAACAATTTTATCCTCTTGCTCATATTCAAAAGGCAATCATGAATTGGAAAAATTTTAGGCAACTTAAGGGTCAAAATGTGCAATATTATACCCAAGAGTTTAGAAGGAGAGCACTTCTACTTGGGGTAGACTTACAAAGTCAAGACACCTTGTTGAAACACATAGGAGGTTTGCACAATTACCTACAACATACTATTCTGATATTCAATCCTACCAGCTTAGATGAAGTCTGTGTGCTGGCTACACATTTAGAAGTTAGAGGAAATAATACTTTTGATGAGGATAGTAATTTCAAAAACAAAGGAAAGAAGAGAGTTGCAAATTCAAGAAAAGAAACAGGAAAGTGCTTTTGCAAGAACCGTTCAAAGACAAGTCATGATGAAGATCATTGCTGGAAGCTTCATCCTGAACTGAAACCAGAAAAATTCAAGAATAAAAATAAGACCAAAGAAAAGGAGAATACTGTAGCAATAGTTGAGCAAGACTTAGGGTCAGACTCAGGATATGAGACAAAAAGCATAGCCATGGTTTTAAAGAACATTAAGGGGAAAGAAGTGGTGCAAGACACAATTCCCAGTTCTAGCTCTTTGAATTGTCACAAAGATACTCATGATGAAAAGAGGAGGATAGAGCTCTTCCATGTGAGGGTAATTTCAAAACATACCAAAATTGACACACTATTTGACAGTGGGTCACAAGCGAATCTTATATCTGAAGACTTGGTCAAGCAGCTTAAACTTAAGACCATTCCACATCCGAAGCCTTATCCACTTGGATGGATATGCAAGGATGCAAATTTTCAAGTCTTAAGGAAGTGCATATTGCGCTTTGCAATAACTGCACATTTTATTGACACAGTTGTACTTGATGTGGTGCCGTTGATATCTCAGGTATTGTTTTGGGAAGTCCTTATTTATTTGACAGAAAGGCTATCTTTCATCGCCATGAAAACAAGTATCACTTGTTCAAAGATGGTAAAGAGTACATTGTGAGAGCACACAAGAAGAAGCTGGAATCTTTTTTACTCCATGCAAGTCAATTGAAAAGACTGGTTAATGCAAGTCAAAGTCTAACTTTGTTGATGTTGAAACGACCAGATTTTGAGCGTTCTCCTTTTTATGATGTTGCTAATAATATGTCTCAGTTTAATACCAGTTTGTCTTTGAAAGAAGATGATGTTATGTTGCACAAATTACCTTTTGGGTCAGCCAATGCAGAGAATGAAGTGTCAAAGCAAAGCAATGCAAGCAAGGAGGACACACAATTCAGCATGGGAAAAAGTTGGTTTCAGAATGGTAGATTTCGCCATGGAAACAATTTGCAAGGTGACAGTTATTTTAAGTCTTTTGGGAAGTTTGATCAGTGTAGAAAAAGTTTTTTTTCTGCAGATTACAATTGCTGTTTTGAAAATTTTAATAATTTGCATCATGACTCCGTCAATCTTAGCAATGGTCGATCAGTTGATTCCAGAGACAGTTTATCATTTTCTCAAAAGCTCCATTTGATGAAATCGAGTAGATTTCAGTTATTCAAGGGTAGAAGAGTGGAGAGTCAGTCTCCACATTATCAATTTCACTAATCAGAGAGCTTTTGGGGTCCAAAAGCTTCCCATTTGGGAGGTGTGATCAAGAGATCCAGTCTCTTGTAGAAAAATGCTCAAAAATGAAGTTGCTCAGAATTGGTCCAAAATAGAACGACTAGAAAGAGCTCGGAAAAACGATCCTGTAGACATGAACGAAACTGAAAACCGACGTCGTATGAGAAAGTTATTCAGCTTTGAATTTTCTCAATTTCAGTTAAAAATGGCCAAAATTCGACTTTATAAAAAATTATTTTTATTAAAAAATAATATTCCACAGAATATTCTGCAGAATATTTCACAGGCAGCCAATCAAAGGGCGCCGCGTGGCCAGCCTGGAGGCCGCCACGTGGCCCCAAGGTCAAACGGAAATGGTGTATCAAATTTTTTTTGTCGCGGACAGGATTCGACCCCGGGTCGGGGCAGTGGCAACGAAACGACCCAACTGTTGGGCCATGGCAATGGTTCTTGAAAGGATTGGGTTCGAAATCATATGTAAAGGATATAGCGCTTGGTGCGGAGTTTATTAAAAATGCGGTTTTAAAACCTTATCCATGCCGAATATAACTCATTGTTAATTCAAGGCCTTCGTTCGGTGCAGGCACATGGGGCTTATCCGTCAGCCTTCTAATTTGGAGATAAATTCGGAGGTTCCCCCCAACTTTAGCGCCGTCCTCCTAAATTTTTGGTGCTATCTGGAGTTCCACCAGATTTGGTGGAGCTTTTCTAGCCCTAACTGGGCAAAAACTTCAGTTAGCCATAACTTTGGCTAGGGAAGTCCAATTGAAGCGAATTTTTTTTTGATTTTGGGGTATTGAAGCATTTTAGAGCTGTTGGGATAGGTTGCAAAGCCATCAGGGCACTCTATCAGCGATTTTATCAGCGATTCTGGTTGTGGAGCCACTAGGGCTTGGTGAAAGATCAGCTGTGTTGGACTATACTCATCCATTGGAGGTGAATGAATAGTCAATTTTTACTGATTCAAGTCCCCTGTTTCTGAATTTGCAGCTAATTTTTACTTTTGAGGCTTTCTACACAGTGTAATACTTAATTTGAGCATTAATGAAAGAGGGAAAAGCCTATTTGGAGGCTTTTGGACCCAGTAGAGGTAGCCCAAAAGAGGGGTGAACTGCTTAAACAAATGCTATATGTTATGCTGTGTATTTTTGCTGTTATATTCCAGATTTTACTACATTAAACAATAACTTTTAATAAGTCCACTTTTCCCAATCAAACTTGTACAATGATCACAAATCATTAGTTTCACTTCAAACCACATTACTTCCATTGCAGAATACTTGAAATTGCTTGTTCCCACATAAAATTTTGGTTAATTAATACTTTGCATACATAAAAAAATACTTTCATTGCCAGATCAATTAGTGTTTGCATTATATTTCTTTAGGCAGAGCCAGTAAGAGGGCCAGAAGCTTCTGGTTTCATCCTTTCTAGTAAAGGTGAAATAACTAGTAAAAGCCCCTACTGTCAATCTCTGTATAAGAAATATTTTGTTCACACAATTTCAGATCACTCCCACCATTATGTCTTTCCACACAATATAATTAGAGATGCCCTCGAGTGCATACTCCAATCTCAAGCCATTGAAAGCCATATTGATCCGTTGTCGCACCAAAGAATACTTCTGAAAATTCGAATGCTATTCAGTCACAAAATAAATTTCTTCTGCACTATAGTGATTTCCTATGCTCCAATACCATGTAGAAATTATACAAACAATATGTATATCAATGGATTCAATTGGATCATGCGATCTGTTATCACCAAAATCATACCTGATTGGCTTCTAATCAGACAAATTTAGTGTAACTGTTTCAAACCAATCTTGTGGCTGAGGCTTAGCCTCCTTAGTCTGAGAGGGCTCTCTCAAGGGTTATTGATATTGAATAAAGATGTAGATAGATGGCTAAATCTATGATTCATGTATTATTTTTATATGTTTGTAGGTTTAAAAGATCAAATATTACTACCATTGGGCTATGGAGTCAGTGACAGGGACCTCAATAACAAGGCTTTCCTTGTGGAAGCTGAGGCTTGTAAATATTTCAATGAAAGAGAAACACATACAGGAAGATTTCAATAGCTTGAGGTTCAAAGGAAGTCAGAGCATGTGATACACAAATTCTGAGTAATGAGACATCAAGACATTGGAAGCAAAATATTAAAAGATATAAGTCATTGCTAATACTTAAAGGAATTCAGAGCATGAACAATCATGAGTTTTGAGTAACAAGCATTAAGACATTGAAGAAAAACTTTCAAAAGATAGGACCTAAAACTCATTTTACCATAGCTTAATAATTAAAGGAATTCAAAGCATGAAAAATCATGAATTCTGAGTAATAAGCATTAAGATTTTGGAAGAAAAACATTTCAAAAGATAGGATATAAACTCATTGAAATATCATAAGAATCTCAGGTGAAGAAAAGATGCATTGTTACTGTATATATCAGAAACTCCAAAGCTTTACAGTAAAAAATTCTTCTGAGATAACATCTTCCAACCCTTTATACATCGAATTACTCACTACTTATAGGAATCTAGCCTTTACATCCAATTTTCCAAGTGGCTAGATCATTAAACTCTATTACTAACACCAAATCTAACCACTAACTAGATATTTAAAACTAGAAACCGACACCTTTCGAATTAGGAGTTAGAGTCCACCTATGACTCAAACACCTACTTATTACATTTAATCTAAAGATGATCCAAATCTTCCTCGAAAGGAATCATGTCTTTCAACCATACTAGCCACAAACAAAACATTAATACTCTGACTGTCTTCATGAAGCTACTCTACCTACTATTAAGGAACTATCAGTTTGATGATATGGCAACATAGTGAGCTGGTATCTTCGAACTATATCCATAACAAAATATCTCCACATGGAAATCTTTTGATCTGATACTCTTTATCATTGCTTTGATACTATTTTTCATTCCTCATCGAGAACAAATCTGAAAGAGTTATTTACCCTTCACCTTCTTCCAAAATTGACCTTGCTATAAAAATAGAGTTTTGAGCTACTTTCGTAGCAAAAAACAAAAAGGTCATATGTGATAATCTTCTGCTATTCTTGACCATTGGAGGATGTTAAGTGATCAAAAAAATTTAAACCCAAACCTCAAAGTTCCTCATCCTTGTCAGTTTAAGTGCCTTTAATCCTAAAATAAATTTTCAGAAATTCTGCAGCAAAAACTAGGCTTCAAGCCTGGTATACGCTGCGGAATTGCCTAATTTCTTAGAGACTTGAGAAGATTTAGGATCTGAGCTCTGAAAATATCCATGAATATAACTACATGTAAAGTATGATAATATAAGACAAAAATGGTCTATTATTCACTGTTATCTCCTTATTTACCAACAATTTTTTCATGAGAAACTTCAATAGTTTTTTCCACAACTCCTCTTTCCAAACCTTTCTTCTCTAAATATTTCTTCATCATCTCCATATTTTCTTTCAACTCGTTGACTTGTCTCTGAAGACTTTTCCTCTCTGCCTGTAGCCATAAATTCCTCTGCCTTGTGTGTGTTATCATGATGCGTACAGGCTACAGTGATTTCCTCAACAAGTTTTTGGCCTTTCCAATAGATTTTTCAAAATGAGTAACCTGATCATTCACTTTCTTTTCCACCTCATCTATCATTTGTCTATCTTGCTTGTATCTTTCCAACTATTTCTTTGTTTCAGACAACTCTTCCCTAGCTGCTTTTAACTGTTCTTCAAGAAGCTCTTTTTCAGTTTTCTCTATGAATTTTTCCTTTCCCTTTCTCTATTTGACTATTTTTTCCTTATCTTTAAACTGTCCCTTTGGAAAATCTGCCTCAGGCTCCTTCTGAATCTTTCTTTTATTTAGTAACCTCTGTCTCAGTAGGAGATATAACTATGACTTCTTGCACTACTGCCCTTTTTTCTTTATCTTCCCTCTGTTGATTATTTCCAACTGTGATAGTCTCAGAAATCTGTGATCTAGTGAAAGGATTTCTAGGTTTAAAAATAAAACTTGAATCTTTTGATGAAAAATATAATTTCTTGGCCATAAGCCCCTTCCTTTTAATCTTGGATCCTTCTACCTCATTTTCTTTCACTACAGGGGTTTCTGCAATGTCTATAGCCTGTAAGATGTCTTCAAGCTTGCCTTTAAGTCCAATAGTTTCCTTTGTGCTTCCTTTAGACCTTTTTGCTGCAGGTTTAGTCTCGCTAATTATGACATGTTTTTTGGCATGCTTAATAGTTGCTGGATGTGGTGCTGCCTCTTGGATGAAATTAGCTTCTACCTCCACGTCTTTAGCTGTAGCTTTTAAACCTTCTTGTTGATTCCCTTCTACTTCTGCAGTAGTATTTAGCTCTTGCCTAGGAGGAGTTTTGAGTTTAGAGGCTTTCCTTGGAGATAAAACATCCATTTAATATCCATTCATAAACAAGAAAGATGCCCAGTCTCTATCTAGTTTATTTAATTCTTCCAGTACTAGTAATTTCATCAATCCATGGTGAAAGATGGAAGTTTCGCTTCTTCCAGGTCTACCTTGCACTTTATCTGCCATTTTCCCAAGGCTTATAAAAAGGTAAAAAGGAATATCTATCAACTTTTTTCCTGTAAAATGAAGCAACAACTTGAAGTGATACATGTAGATTGTATGGAATCTGCCTTCATAGGTAAAGTATTTTTTGTATGACTGTCAATAAATTAGAGTAGTTATCTTTAAGGCAAGTTCTGGGAATCCCTACAGTCATATTTATACCCACATGTTCAGGCTTTAGATAATCATCACAACTTCTTAAATAAAACTTTGTAGCTTTAAACCATTCTTCTCCAGTCCTAGGGATCCCTGTTGCTTGAGAAATACTATAAGGCGAAATTGGCACATTAAGAAAACCAACCTTTGTAGATGTTCCTTTGAAATTGAGTGCAAAGTCTTGTGATACCTGTTTATGATGACCTTGCAACTTTTTACAAAACTGAATGCAGCCTGATCTTGTAAAAATTTCCACGAAATTTGGATCTTCCATGATTAATCTTAGACTTGTAGGCTCGTACCTGAATGGTAGGCCTCCTTTATTTGCTTTCTTTGGTGTAGCCATTTCTTCTTGTTTTGTAGTGGTAGCCTTCTCTGGATATTTACACTTGTTCAGTAAAAGCCTTTGATGACAACGAGCTGTTATGGTAAAAGAGGACTGACATGAAAGAGGGTTTCTAAGGGAAATGAAAATGACAACAAGATGCTTTGGTAGCAACTTACAAAAGAAGAAAATAAAGCGTGAGGAATGAGGGATGGATTTGAAAAAATGAGATGAGATTTATTAAGAAAATGGTGGTTGATGCCAAAACGTGCCTAAGACTTTTAATGATGACCCTATTATGACAATATGACCTCGAAACCCTCAAAGTTTAACAACTCATCATTATGTAGAAAACCATTATAGGATGACACGCTTTTGTAGCGCATTTAGCTTTACAAATTTCATTTTCGCTACGAAAGTACTACGTGTTTCTGTAGAAAAATCTGTTAATTTTGTACTAAAATCACTGCGGACTTAAAAAAATTCTGACAAGTGTCCAGATTGAGACATTAGGTCGATTTAAAGTATCTATTTCAGATTTTTTTCTTTGAAATGACTTGATATCATTCCCTAACAACTTAAAACAATCATAGAAGCTTATACTAATCATAAAATTTATCATTTCTTGACGCTATGCTTCTAACCAATCTAAATACACACTTGAAACATTTCAAGTTATGATTTGAAAATTTAGGGTGTAATAACACGATCTACTAAAGCAAAATATTGAATCCTTCTCCCAATAAATTGCAGAAAGTAAACACGATCACCAATCACAACAAGTAAATAAAGAAGAAAATCAAACCACAACACATATATTTTCCTGGGGAAATCTTACTGCTCAAAACCCCTCTATCTTCTATTGTATATTCACCAAGAAATCACGAAACAATTACAATGTACTCTTCTCACAAGAGTCTCCTGCACTCTCACAACTGTCTCACACTGACCCGGACAAAATCGACCAACACTTAGCCAATTCTCAGCCTGTCTTCAGCCTGCCTTGCTCACGCAATTCATGGGGAATGAAATCCCTATTATTTAGTAATTTTAGCCTTTCTCAACTGCGCAAGTATCATGGGAAATCCTGTGGTGTTTTAACTGCATCTGGGAAGTTTGCTAATAATACAACTGATAGTCAGCTTCCCTTTAACCTTTGTCTCAACTGGGTCTCCAATGGAGCTGACATGCATCCAACTATTAATAGTAAATCATCAGTTACTTGACAAATCACTGCATGTGAATTAAATCTGATTTAATTCACTTGACCTCTCACTAGTGCGACAATCAGTTACAACTAGTTAGACTGACTTTAACTTACTTAACTGAGTTAACTGATTTCTCATGCATTAAATTAATGCACTAACTGCATCTTGGACTCAATAACTAATATAATCACTTTTCATGCCTCACCAACACCCTCAAATCGAAATTCATGAGCTAACTAAGTCTATCACACTCAGATAACTATTAAAAGTGATTATGAGATAAGATCACAATTTATTGTCCAATTTATTTAAGGGATAAATAAATTTGACACATTTCCAATTTATTAAATAAATTGTTTTGCACAGTAAAATATTGCTAGGGCCCATCACTACATGACCTGTGGTCCCACACTGGTGTGTGTGCTGTCATGTTGTTTCTAGATTCCAATTTCACTGTTTCTTGTTGCAAATTTCAACAACATTCTCTTAACCATTAAGCCCACTCAAACTGTATATATAAGTGGTTGAAATAGTGATTTCTTGTTATTTAAAAATGAATTTTTATATGGGAAATTGGATTTAATATATTTTACAAATTACACAATCTAAACTACTCTTCTAATATTTCTTACCCAAATTCTTGTGAGCCAAAAACAAAAAAGAGGTTTCTAGTAGTATCAATCAACGCTTAATTTAGAGAGCTCTAGTCAACACTTAATTTAGAAAGCTCTAATGTATACTCACTTAAAAGCACCACATAATTATTACATTAAAAAACTTAAACATATTAATTTGATAGAGTCGACTTTTAATAAAGAAAATCTAAACAATACCACAGAACCATTAAAACTAAACTTAATTCACAAATTAATAATTATTTATAAATTAAATTTAAAAAATTAAACAGTAAATTCTAACCGCCCCATATTCGTTAATTTTACAAAGCTTTTATCTCCCGGGGTTTCAAAAGGTGTTATAAGCTTGAATGATTTCACATGTGCATTTTTTAACGAGTATTAATCCTTTTGTTGGTTTCTTCCTCAAGTCACCCAAATTTTATACATAATTCGATTGGAAATATTCGGATAGGTTGTTTTAAAGATTCTTCGACAAAACCTAGGTGAAAATATGGCGAGATCTATAATAAAATCTAACACTGAGATCTGTAATTATTATTTTTTGAATCATCAACCCTTGAAACTGTCTCTAATAAATTATTACAAATTATTATTATTATTTGATATTAAAATTAAAAAAAATTACTAAAAACTAAAATTATATCACATATTTCTTAAAACAGTTTATCAATTTTTATATTATTAATTTTTTTATTTTTAAATTTAAATAGTATAAAATACAAAACTATGTAAGAAAATTAATTGAAATTGGCTTATTTTTTAAAGTAAAAATATTGATTAAAATTGACTTATTTTTTAATGTAAAAGTATTGATTGAAATTGGCTTATTTTTTAAACCTTGAAGACAGTCTAAGGATTGAACTGTCCACTGTATCAATGTACTGAGCGCCAGTCAAACGATTGAACTATCCACTGTATCACGCAACTCCATTCTTCATCATTACTTGTATTGTTGTCAATGGCCGTCAATGTACATAAAGGAGAAAGATCATGAGGGCATGTTGGACTAACCACATAACCATGCTTCCTACCTCAGATTGACCATGCTTGCTACTTCAGAGGATGGACCATCTTGAGAGGTCGTAAGAACTTTGCTCTGTTGGTTCACATTCATAAGATAGGAAAATCACTCCTCTAGCCCTCACAAGCAATTGCAATGACCTTGCTTACTAGCAAAAGCCCCTCGGTCGCAATTTGAAATGTTGGGTGTGGGCAAAGCATTTGAATTTCATAAGCAACTGCGACGACCTTGCTTACTAGCAAAAGCTCCTAGTTTGCAATTTGATATGTTTACCGCGGGCATAGAAATTAAATTTTGAAATCTCTATACCTACGTTGCATTGAATCTATCGTAGACTATCCTATCTGCAGTATGACAAGTTGTGAGATAAGCAGAACTGCCAAAAATTGATGTGAAACAAAATACCATAGAGATGTCTAAAATCAGAATATGATAATACATGACCATCATGGTTCTCTATATATCACAATATGATCATACCTATCCTGATGTAACATTATGATACCATACACTAAGCCAATCACACAATGGTTGACTTAATGACTTGTTCTTAAGAATTGCCTTGCAATATGTACGAATTACTCTCACAACCACCAATTTTGACATTGTTTCAATGACAATTTTAGAATTTGTAAATTTTACAATTTGCACGAATTCCTATCCATACAATCGTACATGCACAATTACAAGGCTTATGAGTGTGAGACAATTTTATAAATTTATAATTTTACAATTTGCACGAATTCCTATCCATATAATCATACATCCACAATTACAAGGCGAATCACACACTCATATGATTACATTGGTTGATAGATAATTAAATTGGTTGTGAAATTCATGAGATTATAAAAGTCATTGACCACAATATCCACTTAAACAACCATTAGTACCCACATCCATATTGCTATATACTAGTCATTACCATCTGTACAATTAATTATCAATCAACAATGCCATATGCCTAAAATATTAACATGAGTCTATAATTGAGGATAATGGAATATTCTCAAAATTTCATATAATTATGCTTCAGTGGTATTTAGAATTAAGGGAACTCTTGCAGGATAATATATTACTATTTCTATTGCTCCCGCAGAAGGTAAAAATTATATAATTAGTGATTCCCGAGTCAAATATAATCGAAAAATTAGACCCTTGGAACAAGAAACAATATGACATAACCATTTTCAATTAAACATTAGGGATTATACATTTATATCAAAATTCTTTGTTTAATCTCTTTGGGGCGATCAAGGTGACATAATTTTGGGTTTACATTCGATGGAATCATTAGGGTCATTCATTCTAAATACGAAGAAAAAGTTTCCAACATTTTCCTACAACAAGAAGAAAATAAGGCTACAAGAAATTATAGTGAAACCATATTCAGTAACACCAAAATATATACAAGATATCTCAAAAGTAATCCTTAAATAAAGTTAAAAGTGAATGTCAAATAAGTAGAAGGATGTTGACAAGATTACCACAAAAAAGGAAGAAGTTACTCATCTAAAAAACCACAATGAAAAATTACTTGCATAGGTCGAAAAGTCCAAGGCTAAGAAGCAAAAAATAAAGCAAGAAAATAAATTTATGAGAAGAAACTCATTGAGAGTCTATCAAAGAAAGAAGAAAAAAAGTTGTGCTTAAAAAAAACTTAATAAAAAATTATTAGGACAAATATTGAATGTCAAAATGAAGTTGAATTATAAGTTTAAGAACTTTCACATTTAAAAAATCATAATCAAAATATGCTTACTCAGATTTAAAAACTCGAGGATGATAAAAAATCATTGAAAAACAAATTAGAATAACCTATCACGAAAGAAGTATCGAAGTCTTTAGACGTAATAGTCCAAGTTGAATAAAAATGAACGAATATTGATCCAATCAATATCACAGCTCGAGAAGATGACAAGCCAAATAAAGTGAAAACATATTCAGATATTGCAGTTCGAACAATGAAAAATCCAAGTGAATATTCTATAACCAATTCAACAAGATCAATACTTCAAGTAAATCAGGAAATTACCACACACATGATAAGGGAAAATCAAATCACAAGAACTCTTTATCAATACCCAAATAACAAGAGCATGCATTTCAATTAGTTTGTGTAGATGTATCACTCAAAATAGAAACAACATACTTATGTTTCAAATAACATTAATGTTTGCACGATCCAATATTATGATAACAATTTATACTAGCTATCAAATAATTGCAAAGTTCCACGGATAATAGTTTATCCCAACTATCAAATAATTTCAAAGTTACACAAAATGTTGATTTAGGATGGTTAGATCCTTCTCAGTGTGATTTTTTTTTATCACTTAGAGGATCCTATCATCTTGTATCATCAAATAACTATGACAGATCCAAATATATTACAAGACAAAGAAACATATGACACACCTTGCCAGCAATAAGCTTTGAGGAAAAAGATTTTCTGAAGAGGAAGACAATGTTATGAATAAAAACATATAAAATTAATATAAATTATATAAATAATAATAATAATAATAATAATCATAAATAATAATTAATTAAACAATAATTAGTTATTGAAGACTAGGCATGTCTCTAAGAACATTGTAACATACCCCCTTACCACCCAAAGTACACACTGAGGGTATAAGGAAATAGTTACTATGATGACCCAACATCCAATATTTAGTTATGGAAATGAGGTCTTAAAATCCCTCTACTTCAACTTATTTGAAATAATAAACAAAAATTACCATCACGACTAGATTGTCATGAGCGTTTAAGTGATATAAGTTTTATAGAAATATGAATCCCTTAAAGTTTGACCCAACAAAAATATAACCACTTCAACAAGAGTTCTACCACACAACACTTGTATGGTGTTCTACCTCATCCGATGGTCCACATCACTCGCCATGTGTCCTTTTCCGTGCCACTTGAGCCTAGGGCCCACCATGTTGAAATTATACAATATGCATGTATATCTTGGATTCACTCGGTCTAACAATGTACTAAAGTTAAATACTGAATTTCTTCTACAAATATTTTTCGGAATTAAAAAAACACAATCACTATTCATATGAACATGAAGAAAGATCAATCACACATAACACAGATAATTTCCCCGGGAAAGCTTACAGCTAAAAACCCCACTATCTTCTATTGTATATTAAGCATGGATCATGAAACAATTACATACAAAACTCTTCTCACAAGAGCTCTCCAGTACTCAACTAATTGTCTCACACTTTCATATGCAAAACTGACTAACACATAGGCAATTCTTAGCCTCCAGACAACCTACCTTGCTTGTGCAATCCCTGATGGTAAATATTCCTAAAAGATAGGAATTATTTCCTGCCTTGACTGCACAAGTATCATGGGTACTCCAATGGGTGTTTGCTGCATGTGTGCAAGAAGATAATCCTACAACTGATAGTCAACCTCCCTTTCACCTAGAACTCAACTGGGTCTCCACTGGATCTGACATACATGCAACTAATAATAGTAAATCCTCAGTTGCATGTGAGATCACTGATTGTGAATTAATTAATATTTAATTCACTGGATCTCTCACTAGTGTATCTTCAGTTACAACTAGCACAACTAAGTTTAACTCACTTAACCGAGTTAAACTGATTTACAACTTTCACCAAATCATGCACCACTGAACTTCAAACTCTGTTACAACTAGAATTACTCCACATGCCTCACCAATAACATCTAACTCGAAATCCACTAGCTAACTGAATTTATCACTTTCAGTTAACACATTCAAGTCCAAATTTAGAATAAATTATAGTTTAATTTCCATCTTAATTAAGGGATAATAAAAATAGACATGCACCCAAAAATAACACTGTGGGCCCTACCATAGTCTGGGTGCTTAATGCAACCAAGTGCTGAATGAAACCATGTGCTTAATGCACTAGGCGTGGGTGTTGAATCTCAACATTCCCTCTCAACAAGAAAGATTATCCTTCACCTTGATCCTGTCTCTATGGTATTCGAATTTGCTCCTAGTGAGTGCCTTCGTTAGAATATCTGCATCCTGATCTTCCGTGGGAATGTACTAAAGCAACATGATCCTTCTCTGCACACAATCTCTGAGATGATGACACCATATATCTATATGCTTGTATCTATCATGAACACATGATTAATTGAGAACCAAACAATGAATCACTGCTGGATCCATCTGAGAACCAAACAAACCAACCAAGATCTTTCTCATCCAGATAGCCTCACATGCAACTTGAATTGCTGCCATGTATTCCGCTTTCATTGAACTGAGTGCCACGGATCATTGTTTCCTAGTGTACCAGGAAATTGCTGTCAACCCACTGCTAAAGATCCCCCCTGATGTTCTCTTTCTGTCTGATGGAATTCTAGCCCAACCTGCATCCGTGAAGCCATGCAACTTCACTCCATCCGTCAGTATGTACCATAGACCATAATCTGATGTGCCCCTTAGGTATCTGAGGACATGCTTCCCCACCTTCCAAAAGAGCTTGGTAGGCTTAACCATATCTTGACTCAGCTGGTTAACTGCGTAGAAAATGTCTGGACTTGTGTTCACTAGATACATTAGCAAACCCACTAACTGTCGATAGACAGTAGCATCCACTACCTCTCCAGAAGTAGCATCCTCTTTCCTCCAATTTCCTAGAAGAGGAGTGTCCATGGGTTTGCATCTCTCCATGTTAAACTTACTCGGTATCTCCTTTTCATACTTTCCATGAGACACAAAAATTTCACCATCCCACTGCCATATTTCCAATCCAAGGAAATAATGAAGGAGGCCCATATCCTTCATTCAAAACTCCCTTGCAAGATCCTACTTGCATGAGTGTATCAATTTCTCATCACCAGTCAAAATTAGATCATAAACATAAAGAAAAATTATCAATAGCTTACCCTCAACCACAATCTGGTACAAGTTTGCATCTGCTTCACTTTTGGTGAAGCCTAGTCCAATGAAATAACTGTTTATCTGAGTGTACCAAGCACAAGGTGCTTGCTTCAGCCCATACATCACTATTTTGAGCCTGCGCACATGTGGCCCACTATTGAAGGTTTCGAAACCTTCAGGCTACTCTATGTACACCTCCTCCTCAATGATCCCATTGAGATACACAATTTTCACATCCATTTGATGAATGTGCCATCCCATCTACGCTGAGAGTGCAAGGATGGATCTTATGGAATAATACCTTATGACAGTCACAAAAGTATCATCATAATATATCCCCTCGATCTATGAGAATCCTCGGGCTACAAATCTGGCCTTGTATTTCTCCACACTCCCATCAACAACTTGCTTTACCTTATAGATCCATCTCGATCCAACCACTGATTTGTCGACCGGCCTTGGGACTATATCCCATGCACTGAGACCAAATTTTTCTTCAGACCTGGTACATGCATTACACATTTTAATTTAAATGGTTTACCTAAATCCCTCTGAAAGGTAATGGTACCAATACCGGTAGCACTGTACCATCCATCGTCGCCCATTTCAATATGCATCTGGAGATCTTTCTCCTCCAAGTCATTGAAAAGTTCTAGATCTCCCGTCATGTGAAAGGAAGAGCCACTATCCAAATACCACACATATCCCAATGCACTGGACACCATGCATGTGATCAATGAGAAGTCAAGCTCAAATTGTGAGGCAAGGGCCTCACCAGTTGCAGATCCAACAACCTTCTTGTTATTCTTCTTTTGTGGACAGTTAGTAGCAAAATTCCCATGCTCGTAATAGTGAAAAAACTTCACCTTGGACATGTCCTGCTTCTTTCCATTCTTGAACTTGGATTTAGAATGGAATTTCTTCCCCTTCCCCTTACTTGCCTTAGCTAAAGAAAAAGCCTCTTCATCCTCATTCTTAGATGAATATCCATCTTTGGTGTTCCGTCTAAACTCCTCCTGCACCAATTCCGACCACAGTCGTTCCCAATCTAGAAAATTTTCCCTTCCATTGACAGAGTCTTGATAATTGTGCCAACTCTTGGGAAGTCCTAGGTTAGCCAATATCACCGAATCATCATGGAAAATTTTTATTCCAACGCTCCCTAGTCAATCCTGACATTGGACAATTTATTTTATATATTTTGGTATGGTGTCACCCTTTTCCATCTTGATCTTCCCGAGTTTATCTTTGAGTTTCAATTTCCTATGGTCGCTGCTTCTTTGGAATACATTCATCAAAGCCTTCCAAATTTAATATGGTGTGGCTTTCCCATGGAGGCTTGAGAAAATGTGGTCTTGTACTCCCTCCAACAGGATCCTCCTCGCCTTTGCCACTTTCTTTTGCAGTGCATCAAGATTTGCAGCATCTGCAACATCGGGTTTAGGAACATCTTTGTCAATGAATTCCTTCAACCCATTGTCTTCGAGTACTGCCTCCATCCTATCCTTCCAAGCAATGTAGTTTGATCTGCCCTCGAGTGCATACTCTAACCTCAAGCCATACCAAGAAAGTCTTTCTGCAAATTCAAATTCTATCCAGTCACAAACTCAACTCCTGCTTCACTTTTGCAATTTCCTGTGCTCCGGTACCATGTAGAAATTATACAATATGCATGTATATCTTGGATTCACCTGATCTAAAAATGTACTAAAGTTGAATATTGAATCACTTCTACAAATCTTTTGCCGAATTAAAAAAACACAATCGCTAATCACATGAACATGAAGAAGGATCAATCACACACAACACAGATAATTTCTAGGGGAAAGCTTACAGCTAAAAACCCCACTATATTCTATTGTACATTAAGCATAGATCATGAAACAATTACATACAAAACTCTTCTCACAAAAGCCCTCCAGTACTCAGTTAATTGTCTCACACTGTCATATGCAAAAATGACCAACACAGAGTGAATTCTCAGCCTCTAGATAGCCTTCCTTGCTTACACAATCCTGATGGTAAAGATCCCTAAAAGATAGGGATTGTTACTTGCCTTGACTGCACAAGTATCATGGGAAATCCAATGGGTGTTTTCCTACATGCGTGCAAGTAGATAATCCTACAACTGATATTCAACCTCCCTTTCACCTAGAACTCAACTGGGTCTCCACTGGATCTAAAATGCATGCAACTAATAATAGTAAATCCTCAGTTGCATGTGAGATCACTGATTATGAATTAATTAATATTTAATTCACTGAATCTCTCACTAGTGTATCTTCAGTTTCAACTAGCACAACTGAGTTTAACTCACTTAACTGAGTTAAACTGATTTACAACTTGAACCAACTCATACACCACTGCACTTCGAACTCTGTTACAACAAGAATTACTTTGCATGCCTCACCAACAAAATCTAACTTCAAATACATTAGCTAACTAAATTTATCACCTTCAGTTAACTCATTCAAGTCCACAATGAGAATATATTACAATTTAATGTCCAGCTTAATTAAGGGATAATAAAAATAGACATGCACCCAAAAATAGCACTATAGACCCCACCCTAGTCTTGGTTCTTAATGCTTTACTTGTGTGTTACACTTTGGGCGAACTAGATTTGAGAATCTTCTTTTTGAAAATCAACTTTTATTGAGATGTTTGTTGGCTCTCTCCCCATAATAATAAATATGGCGCAAACTCAAGGGCCATGATGAGGAAATGATAGAGTCCACGACCTGAACTCTCAAATGGGACTTTGTGGGGGTACTAGGCCTAACTGGAACCGGCCTAAGCACTAAAGAAAGAACTTCCCTCTGGGAGAAATTATATATATATATATATATATATATATATATATATATATATATATATATATATATATATATATATATCTAAAATAAAGAAAAAATAAAAAAGAAAAAAGTTAATGTGAAGAACAATTACACACAAGTAAATGATCTTGCTAAAAAATCAAAATTTTAACAATACCAATAGGCTTACAACCAAGCTTGCAACTCCATAAAGAATCAAACCATATTCATGCCCTATGCATTCAATATTTAACAAGACTAACAATCTTGTATTCAACATACAACTCAAGTATGAAAAAAATATGAGTCACAGAACCTGCATGACTGCATATAACACAATAAACTTACACAATCATTCAGAGCATTTAACTTACAACTCACTAGCAGAGATTTATGAAATCCATATATCATTTCAAGGAAAATTCAGCCAATTAATTTCAAATATCAATTTCTATAACCATGTGATAATCCATAGAGTTATATATTAACTTTGGCAAAACAATTTCCTTGGCATTACAACTTTTAGCTAAATACACTTATTTGCACTCAGACTATCTCTCAATGCAATAAACACAGAGTGATTTCTATATGAAATAACAAAAAAATTCCAAGGTATTGAACTTACAGTTGCATGATAGAAAATTCATAAACATAACCATAAAATAGTTCAGAATTAACTCAATAACATCCATGCACCAAAATTATACTTCCATGCAACATTATTCATATTTACAAATGTTCACAAAGAACTTTAATTGCACAACTCTAATCTCAGAGCATTTCATGTACAATTCAGAAACATGCAAATTGAAGGTTGAACTTCAAGTTTCCACCGAAACATAGACCTATTGTAGCCAAAATTACTTAAAATAGTCACCCTTGATCCAAATCCATGATATAAGGGGGAATTTTCCTTTCTGTAGCCTCAACAGTAAGCCATACATAGATACATAGAGGATATGAAATACATATGAAAGTTGGTGGTTTGTCAGATAGTCAAGCACAAAAAAACTCATAGTAACAGGTGGTTTATCAACTGGGTCAAGCACTCTAGGAGTGGTTTATCGACCATTTCAATCACTTAATCAATGTTTTATCAACCCACAACAAGAACCCATCCTATTTCCTTTTCATCCTCTTGTTCTTCAGGTCACAATTATCTCTTTCAGGGAATCTCATCCCCTCAACTCATAACTCGTTCCATATTTACTCATGATCTCCACCAAGAAGCGGTCCAACCCTACATTTTTGTGCATCTTCCTTTTTATTGTTTCCTCATGATTCTCTTCATATTCTTGTTGGAGTCTTCCTCTTCCTTTTTCTCTCATTATTTTCACCATAAAATTAATTTAAGGTCCCAACTAAACCCACTTGGTTTGTCTTTCCTCTTTCCTCTTGGATCATGGATCCGTGGTCCCACATTTCAAGCCATTACATAAAAACTTACTCATTTATAATTTCAAAGTATCATTACATTACAAAATAAGGGGAAATGTACCAGGGGTGTAACAAACATGACTGTTCATGAAGGGACACTTGCTTACATATATAAGTGAGGCCTCATTTGTATCCTTTTCATGCTCAACATATGTGTTTATATTACAACTATTTTGGATTACTTAACTAGTATATAAATGATGTTCATTACATTAGTATGATAGCGCAAACAACTTTTTTTCATTACAAAGTACGATTTTTTTAAATTTTAGGAAGACCTAAATGCCACTCCTTGGCATGTGGATTCTCCCCTAAATATAATGTTGGAAAATAATATTTTTCCTAAATTTAAATATCACCTCCCTAAGTTCATTTCCAATGGAACCATCACAATAAATGAACACTTAATTTTGTTTTCTAGTGAATTCCATAACAATGGTGCCAACGACAACGATACATGCATGTGGTTGTTTGTGAACCCCTTGGAAGGGAAAGAAAAAGTCAAAATTTTCAAACTTCAACCCAAATCCTTCTCCACCTAAACTGAGATATGCTACTGGTTTAAGTCCACTTATGGCCAACCTCAAACCCCTGTGGATATCCTTCATGAATACAATAGTGTTGCCTATACGAAAGGTGAATCCATTAAATATTTCAATCTTAATTTCACTAAATTATATAATCAAATATTGAATATCATGAGGCCACAAAACCAAGTGACCATGATGTACTATTACAACACCTTGCCTCGTGCCTAGTATCATAGGTTGGAGGAAAAAAATGGTGATAACCTAGGGTCTACCTTAAATATATTATTAAAACAAAAAGAGCAATTACATCGCACTGGTCTTCCGCTTGAAGTCTCAGTAAATTGATTAGACCTATCTTTTTCTCTTCAACTCATGCAAGCCATGAAAAATTGATTGATCTATTTTGAGAAGAAAGTCACGTCACAACTGCATGATAAATATTTTACTTCAATCCCTGTTATAAACCCTTCCCAGGAATATCGTCCAAACACCCTTCTTTCTCGACCATGGTGTAAATTTTGTGAAAAATACCATCAAGAAAATACTAGCGAGGATAAGAAGAATACATAGGAAATAATTTCTAGGAAAGGAACTGATATTACTATTGCAACCTTGGATTATGAAGATGAAATTGAAGTGATGATAACTAAAACAAATAACACTTTCAGAGCTTAAAACACCAACAATTATATCTCCAGGGAAGCTCATAGCCAAAAAACCTCAGATGATGCTCCCTTACATCAAAATCTAAAATTTTCCACCTCTTCCTCTTTGATTGCTTCTCACTTTAATAATTTAAAGTAGATGGAAAACATCAAGGTTGATGATACATTAATTGATATGGTCGCTATTATCGAACAAAAAAAAAACAACACTTAAAGAAATTTATTGAAGGGAAATTACCCGCTCTTATTAATTTTCTTGAGAACCATCTTGAAGGCAAGATCTTCACTTTAAATAATTATAGGAATTTTGTTAAAATACTCTTTTTTATGTCTTTATGAAGGTATGTGATAGAATTGATCTTTGATATTTGGTTGATTGTGGGTTAAGACCCAATGCCACACTTAATATTATCATGGAGGAGTTAGTTCTACAATGTTCTGAGGAAAAAACCAGGAAAAAAATGGGTTATAATAATTCTCAACAATCAACCATTGGTGAAATTAAATATGTTACATTGGTATTATGTGAAAATCCTAAAATTAGGAAAAAATTTAATATCCAAGTTATGGATATGCCAATAATAAACTATTTGATTATTCTTGGTAGAGACAGGAAAAATAGGACAGGTGGATCCATGTCATTGGATGACACACACATGAACCTTCCTAAAGATGGAAAGAACATCATTGTATTAAGGGAGGGAACAATTTTCCGTAACCCTTTTTAATTACATCCCCCACAACCTGTATGTTAATCTGCCACATACCCATGTTAATTATGTTGAAGATTATTTGGGTGTTTACTGTAATTTTACTAAACACGGATCTCCTCCTTCTTTCCCCATCAACCAAGATGATTAAGTTTGGCATATTCACTTTTGATGGTGCATCTTTGAATGAAGGAAATAATTTTGGAGTCGTGTTGTATTCACCTCTTAGTAAGATACACCCATTTTTCTTCAAATTTGATTTCAAATGTACAAACAAAATCACTGAGTTCGAAGCCTTACTTTTACCATTTTTCTTCAAATTTGATTTCAAATGTACAAAAAACATCACTTTTTAGGCATTCAGAAAGCCCTTAATTTTGATTTCAAGCATTTCACCACATTTGGTGATTCTGTTGATGTTTCTAGAAATATGTCAACCAAAGGGGTCCCCTCGATATGAAGTCCCAATCATACCTCACACCGTTTGGAGTAGGAGCCCCAGCTGGAGTAATATCAACCCAACCACCATAAGTTAAAGGTTTTCCTTAGCTACAATGGATAATATAAGAGAGCATGCAAATAACCTTTGAAATCAACAAGTAATTTGATACTGTGAAACAGTAATTGTAATGTGTAAAAGGATGCTTTCATGAGAGGGAAGTAAGAGCGAGTCTCTTGGAGGAAAGTAACAGTACTAATCCTAAGAGAGGAATGCAAGAGAAAGGAAATATTCATTAATTATCTATTGAAATAGTTCACATAGACACAATGATCATTAAAGAAAATACAACACACATTCAACAAGATAAGTACCAAAGCCAATGATGTAGTTCAAGTTCCTTAGTACATACCAACATAACATATGCCACAAAAAAATAAAGAATAGTCTTACAATATTCATGATACATTCTTGAAAATGTGTTGGCTCAATGAGATTCTGATGATTAAGTGAAAGATCCAAGTACATAGTTACAATGGAAAGCTACTAGCTCCAGTAGTGGAACAGTAAGTCACTTATTGCTTCTTCAAATAATTATCTTCTCTCCTATGCTAAGCTAGAGAAGTCAAGGCCAACTCTCCAAAGTCTAAGAATCCAAAAGCCATTTGCAAGAGTTATGAGGTTGAATTTATAACAAGAGGAATGAAATTTCATATCCCCATGAATGTTGAGCTTCCCCCATGAATCTTTGACTTCCAAGTGACCCTTGAACTTCTACAAGACTCTTGGACTTTTCCTATTAACTCTTTTTCCTACATTTGACTTTTCATATTCTACATGTGACTCTTGGAATTCCACACATATACATATTGTCCTATTTCTTAAAATACATAATTACATCCAAAAGTTATGTGATAAGACACATTGACACATATGACATTGTGATGACACTTGAACAAGACATGACTTGACACTGATGACATGTAACTTCATACTAATGTGTCAATCTGAAGCTTCTCTTCTTGCTGTTATCTTTGTGTCTTCATGATATATGCTCCATGTTATTCATCTTCCTCCTCCAAAATTCTTGAAGAAATGGAGTCTTCTATGTGATCTTGGTATTCCATATTTTTTCATGATCTAATGTCCCTATATATTCTTATTTGATGATCATCCTTGTATTTTTAGCTTTACAAGTCTCTTATTTCATGATCTTCTTGGTATCCTCCTTGAGCATCATCCTTTCATGTCAACGTACAATACCTACAAATGAAATTCACTCATGACAAGAAAACATCAGTTCAGAAATATCCTAGTCTAATTATATTCATGCAATTCATTGATTAGACCCGTAATTGAGTGTAGGATAGAGGACACGGCTTAGGGATTGCGTAGTACACAGTTCCAAAAAGGTAGTGAGTAAGGTTTAATGATTGTGACTACACGTTGTGTAGTGGTTAGAGGAATGAGAGATAAGGCTGCGCAGTTGAGGGAGACAATGAAATAGTGAGGCATGATTTCCCACTGTGACTACACAATGCACAATTGAAGAGAGATATTTAGCCACTGGATTACATAGTTTCACAATACAGAGAGACATGGAGGCTAATTGGGAGGAAATATTGCACAATTTTGTGGGACAAGAGGTAGTAGTTGGGAACTTGATGTATTGTTTAACAAGCCCCCCATTGATTTTTATAATAGTTAATATTGCAGTAATAAATGGGGACCCTTCAAAATTTTTTCCAAAAGACTTAGCAAATAAGAATTTTCCTTTTGAAACCATTTATAATAAAAACTTAGATAATATTAAGATATCGATCCAAGTATTCCGAAAAAGAAACAAGTATTCTGCTCATCGCACATCGCAAAACATAAAGGATTTTTAATTGGCCTATTCTCGATTGTGCGATATTGTGATATCACAACTTTGCAATATTGCATCTTTCCGATATTGCGATTTATCACAATCGCAGGATCGATATCACACTTAACACTCACCAATTTGAAACATCATTTATGAACTTGCGATGCTATGTTTTGATAAGACGTAAAGGGAATCATATGTATGCCTAAATGCATAATTAATAAGGTTCAACCACTTTTACTCTTTTAAAGGATCGAGATGATTCATATATTTTTACCCGTATTTGCAATAAAAGCTTCATCCTTATGTTCTTTCAGAATTTACTATGTTATTGTGTTTCTGCTTTCAATCTCGCTCTGTATTTCATTCTGTTTTCTCCATTGCCTAAATTTCAGGAAATTTCAAAAGGAAACAATGCTTAGAATGACCAATAAAGGGAAGACGATTGTGGAGGCTACTGTGTTTGAAGATTCAGACATGCATCCACTCTTCCCTGATATAACATGCAACAAGGATGGCGGGAATAATTCATGGGAGGAAATGTATAATTTACTAGAGGATGAAAACCTAAGGGCACTGGAAACTAAAGCAACAACTGAAGGCAAGGAATCATTTGAGGCTAATTATTTTGAAGAAACATGTTATTTCATGTAAAAGATAGCTGTAATGCCAAAAATATTTCCATATATGGATATGGTAAGGTGGGTTATTGACAATGTGGATATTTTAGATAGAACATTTAGAAATTCTAGGCATGAAGTCATGGGATCATTTACTCCAGAAAATTTACGTCGAATGTACCACCTGCCAGAACCACAAAAGCTCTATGATAAAGCCTTCATTGAGTGTTTCGCGAAAGAAAATGAAGACTCGATAGACGTCATACAAACTTGGAGGTCTGGCTCCAGCAAGTTCAAGCGGGATAAAGTTGGTATGTACCCAATTAAACCTCTATCAACCCCACATAGTTTTGTAGCTACAATGATGTGTAGGCTATTTGGAAAGGCAGATAGAACCAAATTTTCTGTTGAATGGGTTCCATTGATTGATGCGACTTTTAATGCTACAATTATGAACTGGAGAAATATTTTGTCATACAATTTGGCTATGGCCATTAGACAATACATGCATAATAGAATTTTCTCTACTCGGTTTATCCCTTCTTTTTACATGAGTGCATATGTAATGGTTGCTATATGTTTTTGTTCACATTTTCCAAAAATGGTCTGGAAATGGACTCTAAAAGTCCATACTCCCATCCACGTTTATCATAAAATTTTGTGGGAATCACTGTTTTGCCCCCATTTTTACAAAATTTGTCAGAGCATTACGTTTCCAATTTACCAAACCATTTTTTATGTGAAAGTCCCTAGGTTATCAGAGGAAGAAAAAATATTAGTGGTAGGATGGCTTGAAGAGGAATCATTTACTTATGTTAGAATTTTTGGGAGTGTTGCAGCTCCACATGTTATTCCATATTATGCTCTTGATAAGCTATTGGAAAGAGAGATTTCCTATCAAATAGTGGGGGATGGTATTACCAAAATACTTAAAGAAATGAAAAAATTCCATCTGGTGAATCTTCCTGGTGCAATGTGGTTCTTTCACATTACATGATTTTGGGCACGCGGTAAAAGAGATATAGAACATTACATCCATGAATCTGGCTACTATTCTAGGAAGACAGTATGAACCTGACAAGGTCGCCCAAAACTTCACTGCTATGGTCAAAATTAGACAATTTATTCATGAGAAAGATGAATTTAATGATCTCTTTGAAAATATTGGGACATTTTCATAGGTCTTATATTTAGCTTCAATAAAACTGAGCCCATCCGACCTTAACCTCTTCCACATATACAAAAATAAAAGACTGACAAAGGTCCCTTTGGACCTATTAAAAATTGAAGAAATAAGAGAACCCACTCTCAACGTAAGCCTGGAGGGAAGCTCCAATCACAATTTTTATGAAGAATCCCCAGAAAAGTCAGTTCAAGGTTCCACTAGAAAAGATCACAGTCAATGATCTGAACGAAGAATAGGAGAAATTTAGCAAAAATATCCAAATACATCAGATAGAGACAGGTCTTGAAGGAAATTCTATATTTCAGACCCCTAAACAGAATAAACATGTTATAAATCCATATACAACAATACAAGGAGTTACAAATACTCAAGATATTGAAATCACACCGGCCTACCCAACTTCAGAAATTGTTTTAAAGATTCAGGAAATACCCCCACTGGATATATTCGACAACCCAACACATAAAGTAGTAGTAAGGATGAAAAGGAAGAAAAGGAAATTCGATGCATCCGCAACATCAAATCTAGAAAACTAATCAATGGAGGTAGTATGGAAAGACACCCCCATTGATCCATCAGAAAATCTTACAATGCTATCACAATTTGCAGGCGATTATGCAACTGCAACGATGGATAAGGCAGCAAAAGTTTGTCTTCTTCTTAAAGAAAAAGAAGAAAGAGTTCATTTGTTGGAACAACAACTTGAACAACAAAAAAAAAACCACTAATAATCAAGCAGAGCTGCAAATGGCTTAGTTTCAAAAAGAGTTTGAGCAAATGAGATTACAAAATCAGGCATATATTGTAGAGAAGGACTCACAGATTCAGAAAATACAAAATGAAATGGATAAACTGAGATACCACCCTCAAACAAAGGAATTCATTTAAAGAGACACTTGAATTAAACACCCAGTTGTCAAAGCAACAAGAAATATTCTGCCAAAAAATCTCATTGATCAAACCATACTGTGAAACAGGTAATGCATTAGCCAATCAAATGATTGATCATAGATTAGAATATGAAGAGGTCCATAAAATGATTTTAGAGATTATTTCTTGGAAAGAGTTTGAAGAAGATAGAAAATACGATCTGCCAAAGATCGAGGAATCGCATAAAGATATTTTATTCACAGTTTGGGACATACAGTTGAAGCAAGCAGAAAGGGCAGTAGCTAGAGCAGCTAGTACATCAAACAATATAATTGAATTTGTTGATGAAAACCTTCATAATATCAATCTTATCAAATAATGCAGGCTATGGGTTCTCCCAGACATCAAACAGTTGGAGAAATAGTGGAAAGAGACCATTGAAACTCAAATTGAGGTAGTCAAACAATCATCTAAGATTGACCGGAAACTTATTGGCAGTTTCTGGTGAAACCATACTGTCAATGGATGGCTTTGTGTTGTCTAAAAAATTCCACACAAAATATGGTTCCACCACTCTTTGATTCTATGTTTACGGGACAATTAATATCTAAAATCGACCAGCCACCCTAGGTGAAATCAATGATAGATATATGTGAACTCAAGGACTCCATGGCTAATAAGGATTGTTCAATTTGAGGAAGCACATCGTCATTTATTTTCTATATTTTTAATTTTTTTGTATTCTGAGGAAGGTTGTTTGAAACGTCCTCAAATTTTTATGTAATAATCTATTTTTGATACAAATTTTGTATTATTTAAACCTCTCTCATGCATTTAGAGAGGGGTGCAAAATTTTATAAAAAACACTTTGCAAAAGCTTGCACTTCTGTACTTTTGTGACTGTTTTGATGAGATATTTGGAACAAGATCTTGATTTTCTTGGACATTGAAGCATACTCTACTGAATTTGAATTTTTTTACTCTTAGAGTATATTTAATTGAAAATAAGAAGATCAACATTGTTGATTTCATGAGTAGGACCTTTCATATATGGTACTTCTATATTTGTGATTGGGTTTTGTTTATAAATTAGTAGTAATATTTCTTATATTGTATTATGTATGAAATATGAGTTACAGTTTTTCATTAAAGCACTTTTGTATAATGTTTCAACTGTAATTCGTTATTGAGTACATGAGCAATTGATATATGTGATATAGTTTTCAAAATTATTTTGCCTCAATATTTAGTCAAAATAATTATCATCAATAATTTCATCTCTTATAGAAATTGAATGACCTTTATTACCTGTTGCTCTAAGATATATTTTTAGATCGCATGAATTAAGTTATTCCCGGGTATATATTAAGACAAATATTAGAATAAATAGATGCATGTATTTGTTTTTCAAATAGATAATTTATTTTAGTTAAAATAATTTTCCATTATACCTTATATTAAACCAACATCATCATCATATCAATTCTTGCTGGGAAACTGGTCCCATTATCCCCATTCAGAGCCACCATACCGAACAGAAAAGGAGCTTCTTTCAAGGTCCGGACTGGGTGGTTATCCCCCATGTTGTTGCAACATAATTCTAGGGCTTCAACATTTTGGCGCTAGAAGGAGGGCCAGAACTGTGAATGGAAAAGAGAACTGATCATAAATAAAAAATCCATTATAATAGTCGTTCTCCCTCTAGATCTCCTCCAACTTCTGGATCCCTATATAGAACTACAATTTTTAGATCAGAAGTTGAACAAACCTCTCCTAAATCTCCTAGTAAATCTCAAAGAATACTTTCTTCAAACTACAACCCTAAGTCGCCAGAAGTTCAGACTTGATAGAAAAGTTAGAGTAAATCTCTATTTCAATTGAAAAGCCTGTAACATATTAGTCATCTGAAGGAAGTGTTTCCTCTGTTCTACAACCAAGATGAATCTTTACTCGTTCTCCAAGTGAGAATATTGGAATTCCTCCTTTGGAATTTCCTATTACTTATTTTCGAAAGAATACTAAGAAATATAAATCACAGAAATCTACTAGCGAGGTTTTATCCAATTCTCCACCTCAAACCCATTCATTCCATCAATTCATTTCAACAACTTCCATTTCAACTACTGGTGCTAGTTCTTCTAATCCAAGCACCCAACCTTCCTCTTCTTAAACTCAAAATCCACTCATATCCTCATCCACTCATACTCCTATCATCTCATCCACTCAAAATATAATGGCAGGACAACAACCACCACTACGAGTACAACCATGAATAATCCCTGTGTTGTAGCAATGGTAGCTCCTCTTCACCCTCTTCCTAAACATCCTGAAAGATGGTTGCTCAGATTTAATCCTGATGATGGCCTACTAGTGGAAGAACATCTCCATAACTATATTCTTGTATGTTTTAACCCTGTACAGAAATGATCTACAAACAAATATTAAAAACAAAAAATAAACAATAGCGAGAACATAAAACATAAAACAGGTAAACACGGAGATTTTCCCCTGGCTCCCAAATCGAGACGACCAGCTTGATTTTTCATTATATTCCTTTTAGTGTTACAACACATATATATACGTGCCGAAGTATACATAAACCCCAATCCATTAACCCTGGATTATAACATAACCATAGTTCCCTTGATCAGATCTGTTGGAGTTCCAGTGTTTTGTCCATATTGGCAAGACCAAAAGACTAGACAACATCAAAACCACTTTGGGATCCTAGGATCTAGCCCTCCTGGATCCGGAGAGGGATCTCTCCATAAAAGCAAAGAATGATATATCTTTGAAGCTAAAAATGAGGTATTAGGCTAGGTATGAAGCACAAAAGGGGGTTTTAAATTGAGTTGGTTGGTTGTTGAGTTGGTCGGAGATCATTAACTGAGAAGGCTAAATGGAATGGAAGGAACAAAGCAGTAGGAAGTTTCGGTAAAAGAGGATAGGCTAAGAAAGTGCCATCCATTGGGATATGGAGTCATGAAAGGGGATTACTTGCATAAAAATTGACCAAGGCTTTCCATAGGGAAAGTCATCTATACTAAAGGATCTTCTTAGATAGATGGTGGAATGGAACAATAAGGAGTGAAGGTGAAAGAAGGAAAGAAACTTGATTTCTGTCTAGAGATCAGGTCAGATATCATTTAAATCCAGACTTTCTTTGACATACTTAGAGGCAACCCCCAATGAAGATACAAAGGGCAGCTTAAGATCAGGTCAGAGGTCATTTAACTCCAGTCCTGCTTCGACATATTCCAAGAGAAAAACAGAGATAAGATTTAACACAGAACTAGGCCTAAGATCAGAGAAGGGATTTTTACCTTCAATGCTTTGACACCAGCTCAAGTGATCTTAGAAAGGCCAATCTGTTGGAAAAGGACCCCAGTGGACAGGGCTTACTCTAAATCCCCGGTATCCCAATTCTTCCAGCTCAAACTCAACAAGAACATCTAAGCAGCAGACCTCGAATTCACACATCAGTAAGCATGGGCCAGACCAACATCTTTAACTGGTTAAATTACATGGATTTTCTCTTAGATTCACCTTAAGCAGAAAGAATCAAAGACAAGAAGAGTAGTGGGCGTTAGGGTACCATGCAGGGGTATATCCTAAGCCTGATTTACTGATTCTTATCAGAGAAATAAATGGACAACATGAATAAAATGAAAAAATACAGGAAACATCACCCGTAATATAGACCAGGATCCCATGAAGTTGCTTGATTAATTGATGTGCAAAACCAGTCACATACTCTGAGCATCAATGGCTGATTACAGTCAAAACTTTCTCCTCCCTACAAACTACTCAGCTACTTCCCCCAACAATTGTTCTAACAGTCGAATGAATCCCTCTAACTACAATAACAACAACAACGACCTTTACAATATGTTCTTTGGGGTTCTTATATGAGAATGAGTAACTGTGGTAGTAGATGTACATTTAATTTATTCATTAAGACAGAGTGGAGGAAGTATTCGTGCCCACTCTGCTTAATGGCTCAGCCTCGATTGTGTGTACTCGATAGTCTGGTTTGAAGTCTCTGTCAGGCTGACCATAGCCTCAGATGTGTTCTTTGAAGTCCGTTCTAGCTGTTTGGTACTCTGTTTATCTTCTGAAATAAGTAATGTGACCTGAAGGTCTTTAGGTTTCTCCATACTTCCATTACTGCGACCCTGACAGCTTTAGAAGCTTCTGTTAGTGTAATGAATTTAAAGGGCTCGAGGAGGCATGGGGACTGCTGTAAGCAGGTGTCCTTCTGGAGAAACTACGTTCTACTAATGCGGAAAGCACTGATATGAAATTTTAGTGTGCTTAGTCTTCGAACTGTGCCTTTATCCTTTGAATGCGGGATTACAATCGTTAATATTCAATAATAATCAGTAATCCCTTCAATTTGTCTCTATCGATACACTTTGCCGCTTCATTGACTGGACTCTCTGCGCTCTGAGTCACAATGACTGTGATTATGGAGACAGAGTGAATTTCTCACTCTGCAAGAACTTCACAATGCAATAAACCTGTTAATAAATCCAGGGGAGTTGCAAAGATTACTGTGGAGACCTGTGGAATGGTGGCAGAAATGGTGAACACAGGTGAAAACAGGCGAAAAAGCATGCAGAACGGTGAAGGGTTGATCTACCGGAGGTTTGGTGCAGAGAGGGTCGTGGGCCGTCTGATCAGATATGGAAATGGTAATCAACGGCTAGGATTTATGAAAAGTGGTGTTAATAGTGTTGGGAAAAATACTGAGAGGGGGGGTGAATCAGTATTTAGAGCTGACTGAAAATTTTTTACTTTTTCTTTGAGCATATTTCCATACGCGGTTTTTATGAACTGAACTAGCGTATGCACTCGGAAATATAGAAGGAAACTAGCGTATACTAATTTATCTTTCAGATTTAGAGAATCAGTCTTTTAAACAGATTTATCAGTTATGAATAAGGCTAGATAATCAGAATTTATGAGCAGTAAACAACAGTATAAAGCATCACACACATGAACACCAAGATTTAAGGTGGAAACCCAAATCGGGAGAAAACCACCGCTGCGGTCGTCTCTGTCTTCAATATTTATTACATAGAAAAACTTTTACCACATTGTACTGATGCAGAATTATACCAGTATGCAGGCTTCTACCTGCAGAAGGCTGCAACCTTCTCTCGTTTTCCAGCTACAACTGAAAGGGAGCTCCAACCCCCTGATCTCGTTTACCAGCCTCTCTTGGAAGGGAGCTTCAACCCCCTGATTTCAACACCAGCTTCTATTGGCTGAAAGCTTCTACTACCATACTGAAGGCTTCAACCTTCAGACCCACTACAGACCACGTTTCATCAATTTTCATACTGGGTCAAACAGCTTCAACACAACCCTTCACTTAACATCAACAAACATATTTTTCCCAATACTTCAAACAGAACAGTGAGACCATGTAACCAGAATATCAAAAATAACCCAGACTTCAGAATAGATATGCAAATAAAAAATCAACCCTGAACATTCATTAATTCAAATAGCATATGCTAATTTTATTCACTGAAGCCGCGTGTATATGCGCTTTCCTGCTCACCAACCTGCGTATGTCTCTGTGCATATTGTTTTTCATAACATGAAATGCATACGCCACTTCTATTCACCGAATTAGCTGTGTGTATACGCGCTTTTCTTCGTATCAACCTGCGTATACTTCTCATGAGAATACTGATTTTCAGAATGTGATCAATCTCAGATTTATATCTGAGGCTTTCAGTCAGACACCTTCTTAGCAATGCAGAACCTTTAGACAGTCAGTCAGATTTAACCATGTTTTCTCACTCATTGATTAGATTTGTTCATTATCAAATCAGCAACATACTCCATATTCAATCAACCCAGAACTTTAAGTAAACTTCATTGACCGACAGCAGAGAGAAAACAGAAATCACAGAAGTAATATCTGTAAATAAGCTTAAGAAACCATAACTTCCATACGCGCTTTTAATGAAGCGAACCGGCATATATACACGCTTTTACCGAGACAAACTAGCGTATAGATCTGTAAAAGATAAATTTTGCAGAACATACCAGATCTATAAACTTACCCAGATTTCTTCAATTTCTTCATCAAACTTGTGCCAGGTCTTCATCATTTATTTTGCATATCATCCTAGAGATTCATCATTTCTAGATCTAGAGATCTTGAACCTACATCATATCCATAGGTGCATCATAGATTCAGATCTATCAATTAAGAACAGAGTTCAACCATGGAGATATTCCTTAGAGGAATTTATTCATCAACAACCCTTACACATGCACACCTTGCACTATGATCCTTTTCTCCTTATATATTTTTAGCCTTTACCAATACCATGAGCCAAAACCACACAACTTCCGATGGTATTCTTGGACGGAATCAAATAAACCATACATCGCTCAATACTGTGTGCCAATACCATGGTAATGCCCCTTGGTATTATAATTTTGGAGCGCAAAAGGGCATACGCGACTTGGGACATACTTATCTGCGTGCATACGCGACTTGGGACGTACTTATCCGCATGCATACACGACTTGGCCTTTAAAAACTCACGTATACATTGTGACATATTATATTTATCATTTCTCTGGCATTTACTGGAATTATTTTCTCTGTCACATCTGAAATGAACTGTAGATACATCATTCTTACATCTGTAATACATAGGTTTCTATCCAAAGACAACTCAGCAAGTCAGTTTCCATCAAGGACAACTGTGAGAAGTAGGTTGCCATCGAGACAGCATAAACATCATATTATGACAAGTAATACCAATTAGGCGGAGAATCAGAAGCATTTAATGTAAACACAAGGGTTTAAATGTTGAGCAGAAATACAAGGAATAAAAGGAAAAATGAATAGAAAGTGGGGCCTTTGGATGGTGGGTTCGGTAGGCGGAAGACAGTTAACTGAAGCTGATTGGATCTCGGAGAGATCTCAATGGCGGGGGATGCGAGATGAGCTCTATGAGCAAAACAGAAAATACTATGGGTAGTGGTCCGCAATGTGGTACCAATAGATCTCGAACGGATGGAAAAGGCGGGGTCAGTTATGGAGGTTGCGGGAGCAAAGCGGAAGAAAACAATTTTAGGAGGAAAACCACCGGTGTCGCGTGGATTTAGGGTGGTTTTGAAAAAACTTTGAAAAAATGTGATATAGATCGTTGCACGACACGTGGCAGAATAAAACTGATTTCATCACGTAACTTTGGAGTGTTAAAGCCCAGACGGAGAAAAAGCACGATATGCATGTGGACCGTCGGATGGAGGGGTGGAAGATCGGATGGTGTAGGGTGGAGCACGATATGGGGAGATGCGCGGTCAGTAATGGCGGGGAAAGTCAAAGGTGGGTTTGATCTCAGCCGTCAGATCTATAGGATGAACGATCATGATTAAAAGAGGGAGCAGGAAGGAAAAGGGGTCTGTGAACGGGCGGAGAGAATGAGGGCCGTTGGATCCGAATGGATGAACGATTGAGATCCAATCGGGGCTCACAAATCGGGAGGATTAACGACACGATATTGGGCACTTTGCGATTTGCAATTACGCGCCCACTGTCCGATTTGGAAAGAGATTGACGGTTAATATGTAATAAGAGGGATTAATGGAGAGAGGCAACGGGGTGTGCTGCAGAGTTAGCGCTAACTGTCAGATCTTAAGAGATCAACGACTTAGATCGCAGCGGGGTCCAATAGAACAAAATTTTCTCGCATTGGAAGAAAGCAAGAAACAAAAGGAAATGCACCCACTTAAAGTCCCGATTACGATAAGCGCCCGAGGCCTTAGCGCTTGGTTCTAGGCGCAATTCACGTGGTGGGGAAGTGGTTAAGGGGCTGGCCGAAAGGGGCTTAAGCCTTCTATATGGAAAAGTGGGTTTTTGGCTTAATTTTAGTGTATTTTAGGGCCAAAATGAGGATTCGGTAGAGGGAATAATGGGATATTAAACCAAACAAAGGGCACTTGTAAGGTTTAAAGGGGAGTTAGGATGATTTAGAGGGTTAATGAGGGAATTATGGTGGGAAATTTAAAGGGGAAAAAGGTGATGAAAGTAGAGGCGTAGAGGGGATGAAATTAGGGGGAAAGGAGGCCTTCTGAGCATTTTCTTCTATAAATAGAGAGGCTTTTAAAATGGAAACAACAGTGAGGATTATTCAAAGGGAAAAAGACACAGAAGGCTTCAAGAATGATATTTTTTCAGAGGAAATGTATTTCTTGAAGGCTCAAAAACATTTTAGCCACCTGTTTTCTTGTCAAAAATTTCATAGGTGGCTAACAGTGGCTCCGCATGGGGATGGAATCTTCTTGAAGGTGTCAAGAATTCAGAAAATAATCTTTGGAGTAGGCCAGATGCCTGGTACTTGACACATCCATTTTCTTTCTTGGATCAGCTGCCACACATCATGAAGACATAATATTAGTAGAAAACATTCTCCCAGACAACTACCTACCCATACTATTGTCCTAACATTTTTTCTTCTGGGTGCATTTGGACTTGCAGACCCTTTACATCATCAATTTTTTATAAACAGGAAAATAAACCTATTATACTACTACCCTTATTACTCCATGAGACCAGATTAGACAGTTGGCCTCATAGCTTCTGATCTGAAATTGTGAGAACAAACTATTTCTCATACATAGATTGACTGTAGGGGCATTCACCGGATATTTCACCTTTACTAGAAAGGATGAATCCGGAGGCTACCTGGCCCTTCTACAGACTCTGCCTAAAGAAATAAAATGTAATCACAAAGATCCGATCAATGAAAGTATTTGTTTTAACTGCAAAGTATTCATTGATCTAACTTTAATGTGTGAATAGACAAGTATACATATTCTGCAATTGAAGTGTAGAGGTTTGAAGATAAACTAACAAGTTTTGTTTACTGTTTAAACTTGTTTGGGAAAATCTTGCTTATAAAAATTTACTGTTTAAACTATCAGAATCTGAAAATATGTAGCAAAATTATACAGTGTGACAACAAATAATTGTTTAAGCGGTTCACCCCTCTCTTGGGCTACCTCTGTTGGGTCAAAAAGCCTCTAATTAGGCTTTTTCTCCTTTGATTAAATGCTCAAAATGTGATTACAACTATATAGAAGCCTCAAATGGAAAAATACACTGCAAAAATAGATTCAGAAGGCCCAAATCAGTCTAAAATGACTAAACATTCACCTCCATTGGATGAAGGTAGTCCAAAACAGCTCTCTTTCCCTTAGGCCCTGGTGGCTCCACGACCAAAAACGCTGGTAAATTCTCTATTATAATGCCCTGATGGCTCTGAAAACACTTCCAAGAGCTTCAGAATGATCTCTACACCCAAAATAAAAAAAAAATTCGTATCCAAAGGCCTCTCCTAGCCAAAGTTATGGCACTTTTACTCCAACTGCCAGTTTGGCCTAAAAAAGCTCCACTAAATGTGGAGACACTGCCAGTTAAGTCCGACAAATTAGTGCTCGGTGCTAAAAATAGCACCTCCACCGAATCTACCGCCAACTGTGGGGGCTAGTGGATAAGTCCCATACGACCCATTTTGGCGCTGTTTTTTTGAACGATTGAGTTTTAAATGGCATATCATAAAGTTTGAAACCGCCATATTAATAAACCTCCGCGCTTGGTGCTAACTCCACGGGACCATTCCCGAAATCATTGCGTGCCAACGGTTTTGTACCAAGGTTCTGGCCTACTGTTGTATGCTGAGGGGGCTGGCCCTTAGGGGCTGGCCCCCTTACGGGCCCCGCCCAAACAAATATTCGAATTCAAATAACAATTTGCCGCCATGTTTAAACAAGAACCATGCTATGACCCGACGGTTAACCCGCTCGGTTGTTACCGGCCCGACCCCAGTTCAAACCTCGCTGAGTCCAACAAACTTTTAATACGCCATTCCATCTCCACTTTGGGGCCACGTGGCGGCCTCCGGGCTGGCCACATGGCGCTCTGCTATTGGCCACAAGCGGAATATTTCGTAAAATATTATGTGGAATATTCCTAGAATATTCTGTGGAATATTCTTTTTTTAATAAAAATATTTTCTAAAGTCAATTTTGGCCTTTTTTAATTGAAATTGGCGAATCTTTAAAGTTGAATATCTTCTGCATACGACGTCGGATTTGAGTGCCATTCACGGCGTTGGGATCGTATCGCCGAGCTCTTTCCAGTCGATCTATTTCAGAGCAATTCTGAGCAACTTCATTTTTGAGCATTGTTTCCTTAAGAGACTTGATCTCCTGATCACACCTCCCAAATGGGAAGCTTTTGCTGAATATCTTCTGCATACGGCGTCGGATTTGAGTGCCATTCGCAGCGTTGGGATCATATCACCGAGATCTTTCCAGTCAATCTATTTCAAAGCCATTCTGAGAAACTTCATTTTTGAGCATTTTTTCTTCAAGAGACTTGATCTCCTGATCACACCTCCCAAATGGGAAGCTTTTGGACCCTCAAAAGCTTTCAATTACCTGTTAAGAAGGTGAGGATACAGCCTCCTCACCTGTTCCAACTCCATCCACTTTTCTTTGCTTGGTTTACTGCCTTTTAAACCAACTCTTAGATACTCAACATCTCCCCTCCTTGAAGTGCGTGTCCTTCTGTCAAGGATTGCATCTTCTTTCAACTCATCCAAAAATTCTAGCGAGAAATCTTCTATGGATGGTAGCTGAACATGATTTTCAGAATCATCAATAAGAGGAGGTTCATACAAACGTAAATTTTCCACATTAACAACGGAATACATTTGCATGTATGAAGGCAAATCTAGTTGAAAAGCATTATTTCCAACTTTTTTAAGGATTTTGAATGGACCATAACGAATAGGCTTCAGCTTTTTACCTTCTCCTTGCATTCTATCCTTACTTATATGCAACCATACCTCATCTCCTTCCTAAAACTTGTGATCAATTCTATGTTTGTCATGTCTTTCTTTGTACTTGCCTTGACTCTTTTCAAGCTGTTCTTGAACTTGCTGATGAATGAGCTGAATTCTTTCAATGAACATGCGAGCTTTGTCAATGTCACTATGCCCATCAATGGCAATATCCTTCTCAAGAATGAAGTCCAATGGTGACTTAGGAAAATATCCAAAACAAGCTTCAAATGGCGAAGTATTTGTAGAAGAGTGTTTGGCCCGGTTGTAAGCATGCTGAATGTAATGCAAATGCTCATCCCAAAGCTTGGGATGCTTGCTGCAATACCCTCTCAAAAGATGCACAATGGTTCTGTTCACTACCTCTGTTTGGCCATATGTTTGCGGATGGAAAGCAGTACTCTTCTTCAACTTGGTGTCCATCATCTTCCATAGATTGGACCAAAAATTCCCAACAAATCTGGAATCCCTGTCACTAACAATAGAAGTAGGCAATCCATAATGAACCCATAGATGTTGAAAATATAAATCAACAGTTTTTTCAACAGTTATAGTTTTCTTACATGGCATAAGAATACACATCTTGCTGAAACGATCAACTACTACAAAAAGATAATCATGCTGCTTTCTAGATAATGGTAATCCCCGAACAAAATCCATAGAAACACTTTCCCATGGTCTATAAGGTACCGGCAATGGCGTATACAAACCAAGCTTCCTATTGCTAGGCTTGCTTGTAGCACATAATGAACAACCTCTAATGAAACATGTAACACTATCTACCATGCGAGGCCAATAACAATACCTCTGCAGATGTGCCACCGTTTTGCTTACACCGAAATGACCAACAATAAGAGAAGAATGAGCTTCTCTCATCATGCTTAATCTCTCTCCCTGTGGTATACATAACTTTCCCAAATGAAACAGCAAATTGTTATGCAAATGATAGTCATTCTCCTCAACATGATTCCCTTTACTCAAGTTAGCATACACCTCTTTAAAATCTTCATCTGATGCATACTGTTCTATGTAGCTTTCATGCACAATAGAATCATTCTTAAGAAAAATACTAGCACTAATAATAGGCCTTGAAAGCATATCAGCAAATTTATTGTTAATACCTTTCTTGTACCTTATTACCAAGTGAAATTGTTGTAGGAAACCCATCCATCTGAAATGTCGTGACTGCTGCAATTTACTTTGCGACTGCAAATACTGTAAAGGCTGATGGTCGGTATGCACAACTGTTTCTTTGCCCATCAAATAGTGCTTCCAATTTTTGACACTTTGCACCAACGCATACAACTCCTTATCATATGTAGGATAATTCACAACAGCACCATTAAATGTCTCAGAATGAAAAGCGATAGGCTTACCATGCTATAAGAGAACTGCACCCATGGCATAATCACTAGCATCTGTCTGAATCTCGAATGGTTGTCTCAAATCAGGTAATGCAAGAACCGAAGCTGAACTGATCTTTTCTTTCAAAGATTCGAAAGCTTTTTGTTGCTTACTTCCCCATTGGAAAGCACACTTCACACTTGTCACTGCATGCATAGGAGCTGCTATGGCAGAAAAGTTAGCAGTAAACTTTCTCCAATATTGAGCTGCACCCAAAAAACTTCTTACCTCTGTAATGGACTTGGGAGTAGGCCAATTCACAATAGCTTCTACTTTGGAAGGATCAATTCTCAAAGCGCCTCCACCTACTATGTGCCCCAAATAAACCAAAGAAGTCTTTCCAAATTCACACTTTGACATCTTAAGAAATAACTGATTTTTCTTCAAAACATCAAGTACTTTACTGACATGCATGACATGATCTTCTCTTGTCTTGCTAAAGATCAAGATGTCATCTAAGTAGACAATAACAAAATCATCAAGAAAAGGACGTAAGACATCATCCATTACCCGCATGAAAGTTGCAGGTGCATTGCATAAACCAAACGACATCACAAGCCACTCAAAGAGTCCTTGTTTGGTTTTAAAAGCTGCCTTCCAAATGTCACTTTCTTCAATTATTACTTGATGATAACCACTTCTTAAGTCTAACTTAGTGAAATATCTTGCATCTTTCAGCTGATCTAACAAATCATCTATTCTTGGAAGTGGGTAACGATTCTTTACCGTTATCTTGTTCAAAACTCTGAAGTCAACACACATACGTCAAGTTCCATCTTTCTTCGGAATCAACACTATCAGTGACCCACATGGCGAAGTGCTTGGCCTTATGAAACCCTTGTCCAACAAATCTTTAATCTGCTTCTTTATTTCATCATTCTCCATAACAGACATGCGATACATGCCTATGTTAGGAAGAGGACAATCTGGATGTAAATGGATTTCATGCTGAATCTCCCTTTTAGGAGGCAAACCTGTTGGCTCCTGAAACATCTCATGATGTGCATCAAATACATCATATAAATCAGATTTAAGCTTTGCATCACAATTTTCAAATGACTCATGATTCACATCAACCTTTGGCTTGACCATAAGAAGTACAAAACTCTTGCTTGAATTGACTAGCCTTTTTACCTGTCATGCATTTACCATTGCAACATTTTTCTTCTTGCGATGAGCTCTGACAATAAACTCCTTACCATCTTTGAAAAGATGATATTTGTTTTCATGGCGATATAAAATCGCTTTCCTGTCAAACAAGTAAGGACTTCCCAAAACAATACCAGATATATCAAGTGGAACCACATCAAGTTCAACTGTGTCAATATAGTGTGCAGTTATTGCAAAGCGCAATATGCACTTCCTTGAGACTTGCAAATTAGTATCCTTGCATATCCATCCAAGTGGATAAGGCTTCGGATGTGGAATGGTCTCAAGTTTAAGTTGCTTGACCAAATCTTCAGATATGAGGTTAGCTTGTGACCCACTATCAAATAGTGTGTCAATTTTGGTATGTTTTGCAATTACCCTTACATGAAACAGTTCAATTCTTTCTTCCTCATTAGGAGCTTGTGTATGACAGTTTGAAGAACTAGCACTTGCTTGAGTTTCAATTTCCTTCCCTTTCAAACTTTTCAAACCCATGGCTGCAATTTTTGTTTCGTCACCTGAATCATCACCTAAATCTTGTGGTGTAGTTGTAGTAGCTGCATTTTTCTTCTTTCCCTTGTTTTTATTAAACTGGTTTCTTTTTCAGGATGAAGTTTCCAACAATTTTTCTCTTCATGGCCACTCTTTGAACAATGTTTACAAATGACTTTTTCACCCTCTTGTTTAATAGATGCATTTTTCTTGCCTTTTCCTTTGTTTTTCTCTTTGTTCTTTCCTTTGAAAGACTTGTTTCTACCCTCATCAAGAGTATTCTTTCCTCTAGCTTCTAAATGTGTAGCCTGCACACAGAATTCATCTAAGCTGGTAGGATTGAACATTAGGATAGTATGTTTAAGGTAACTGTGCAAACCACCTATGTATTTCAATAAGGTATCTTGACTTTGTAAGTCTAACCCCTAATAAGAGTGATCTTCTCCTAAAATCTTGGGTGTAGTCTTGTTTTTCCTTAGGATTGTACGGAAGTTTTGCCAGGTTCGGGATAGCCTTTTGTAAATGAGCTAATGGATAAATTGTTTTTAATTGTAGTAACAAATTCATCCCATGATAAAGTGATCTTACCATATTTTTAATTTCATCCTTGGTCTTGGCTTCCCACCATGCAGTCTTTGCCTCAGTCATTCTCAACAAGGTTAACTGTATCTTAGTATCATCATGAAGGTTACGTATCCTCCAAAGGAAACTTCAGCTTGTACGATCTAATTGTCAAGTTTCTACGCATTGACACTATATAGTTAAACATAGGAAACTCAAATTTGACGACAAGCTTTAAAAATGGACTTTTACCAATGGTTTTAGACTTGTGAATTGATTTGCGAAGTTGAGGATGACCGATGTAGAGGAAGAGGATGAAGATGGGGATGGTGGATCACCATTTCCTCCGTGTCCTTTCTTTGACTTATCATCACTTTTCTTTCCTCTTTGAAGAACCCTCTCCTTCTTTATGGTTTTTAGACCCTTCTCCAAAAATCTATCATTTATTTCTTGGTAGAGTATCCTCACCATCTCAGTCATATCCAAGAAAGCCTTCCGGAACACTGTTCCTCTTATTTGAGATCCATCTTCCAAAGCTTCTCCCTCTCTTGAAGACATCTTCAGAAACTACTTCTGGCTCTTGGAGGTGGCTTTATGACCCTTCTTGTTTTTGTGGATTAATTTGTACACTAACCAAATGTCCTTCACCTCTCTTGATTTTAAGCCTAGTAAGCATCAAAACTTGCAAACAATCAACTATATCTTTGCACAAAACAATGCGAGTAAAACTCTAGATTGTAAGGCTCAAATCCTTAGCTACGATACCATCGATTGAAAATGAAATTATTTTTTATTTTATTTTCAAAGTATTAATGCAATTAATTAAGTGTCTGAAAGTGTTTGACATGTCTTGCAAATTAAACAAAGTGTTTTTGTTAAGCATTTTTGAGTTTATGTGAGAGGGAATGTTAATTAAAATTCTTGTTTAACATCTTGAATTTGAAATAAACAGCAGAATAACTTCACCATAACAACACAACAACATGATGAGGTAGTTCACCCTCACAGGCTACATCTTCGGGTCCAAGGCTCTGATGGGCATGTCCTTGATATATTATGATGCTCAAATTGGTTTTACGAGTGAGAAAGAAGCCTAAGTAGGATAAAAAAGCTGTGAAAATGAATTCAGAAGGCAGAAATAAGCAATGTATGGTTTATTTCACCTCAAACGATCCAGTGTAGCCCAATGTAGCTCCATTTCCCTCATGGCCCTAATGGCTCTCCAAGCTTTTACTTAAATAAAAAATGGTTGAAAAACACCTCTGTTGGCTGCGCAACCTATTCCAATGGCTCCATAATTCTCGGAATACCCAAAAATGACTAAATTTTGTCTAATTTGGTTGAATATGGTGAAAGTTATGATCCAAACGGTAATTTGCCCGGTGGCACTAGAAATCCTCACTAAATTTGGCTAACTCGAGTTAGCTCCACCAAAAAGGTGCTTTTCTCTAGTATCGAGCCGTGCACTAAATAATTTAGAGACATAAATTTTGCTTGTCGAGTTTGATGGAGCGTGTTCACATGTCACCGGATTTCCCGGATGGTTAGTTTAGCGCGAATAAAGTGAAGCAACGCCCTTGGACACGCACAGTCATGTGGTAGGGGGCTAGCACTGAGTGCTTAACCCAAATCTTTCGCCCAGTGAATTGGCTTAAGCCACGGTCATAGCTTGTGGGCGCGGGAGTTATTTCTTTAGCCCGGAGGCTACCTTAACTGCGCAACCTCCGTTCGGCACAACACGCCGACGACCCAGCTGTTGACCCTTTTTGGCGCAGGTCGGGTCGACCTCTACCCAAGCCCGGCCCTTTCGTGTTCACTTTGCATGAGGCTGCTATGGGGGTGACCCATGGACGTTTAGGTCGGAGTCGGTGCCGGCCCGGCCGGGTACGTTCGGCTCGGGTCGGTACGCCCACCAACACAAATTTTTAAATAGACTTGAACCTTGGGCACAGGGCCACATGGCGATCTCACGGGAAGGCCATGTGGGACTACGATGAGCCACCATAACACCATAAAAATGAAATTTTTCTTTTCCATAAAATTTTTACGAAGATGACAAAATTTACGAGTTCGAAAGGTCCTATTTTGAAGGTTATTGGGTGTTTTAAAACTTAAATATCTTCCTCATGCGACATCGGATTTGGGTCAAGTTCATGGTGCGGGAATCACGGCGACGAGGCCTATCCAGGTCGTTGGTTGCAACCAGTTAGGAGAGTAGTTCCAATTTTGAGCATTTTTTTCCTCTTGGACATGATCACGATCGGTGATGATGCTTCAACCCTATTGGAGAACAACCTCACAATATTAAAAGGGAGTTTAAACATGATGGAACTTGTATTTCCACATTCACCTTTGGCTCACTTACTCATGGCTAATTTGACGTTATTTCAAGCCTAATTGTGAGTGATATATTCATTTCCAACTCCTTATGTGAGAGAGCACTACAAGCTCCATCTCAACATGAAGTGTGGATATTGTGAGTGATTCAAATCAAGGCTTGGAAAATTATCTAATTTTTCTATGTTTTGAGTATACATGGTAATAATGTCATTACTTACAAAACACATACCCTCATAACCAATACCTAGTTCTCTGAAATAAAATGTTTCCCAATATGCTCAATTAGAGGTGAAGGATTCTCCTAGGAGGTCGATGTGTTGGTTTGGGGTGTTATTTTCAGCCTTGGATACTTAGTGGTTAAGGGCTTCAAGGAGGTAAATGGTTAGGTCCAGGGCTTTAGGGTCGGGGATTTGACGGTTAAGGACTTAAGATTTAGGGGATTTAGGTGTTTAAGGGGCTAGAAGTTAAGGTGTTTAAGGGTGAAGGGTTAGGGGTTAAGGGGTCACGGGTTAATAGAATAAGGAGTTATGGCTTATGAGGTTCATGGATTATAGGTTGTAGGGGTTAGTTTCTTAAGATTTAATGAGTCGAGGGGTTTTATGGGTTATGAGTTATGGTGTAGAGGTTAAGGGATTATGGATTGGGGTTAAGGGGATATGGAATTCAATGGTTATGGGTTAAGGGCTTATGGTTTGTGATAATTTGACTCCTAATCTCTATCACCACTATTAAGTTCCTATTATTGATTTCTCTCGCTACCTTCCCTCTGGATCCTGACTCCTATGAATTTAGGTCCTAATCCCTTATAATTTCTTTAATGCTAGGATTATGATCATAGTAAACCATGCTTGCACCTCTAAATTCTTACCCATCCATGCTACCCTTGTATCTTGCCCCACCTCGTTCTTTCGCATTCCCAGGCACAAATCAAATATTTGGATGTATCTTGGATGACTTGTCACATTCCATAGCTTCACGCATGAATATAGGAATTCCCATCATTTAAGAATTTTTTGGAGGGTTTTCATGGCATAGTCCAAGGGTTACATTTACAAAAAAGAGTTTAATTATATGTTAGAGGGATTAAGGACTATAGGGTTAACAATGGGGAAAAAATTCCACCTTTTCCAACAAGGGGGAATTAGCAGTCTCATAGGTCCCAACTAGACTTTCTTTCTCATTTGGAATGGAATAGGGATTATGGTTAAATGGAGTTGGGGGTCAAGAATTATGGTTTGAGGTTAAAAGAGTTGGGGTTTAAGGTTTAGGGCTTATGGGGTTAAATGGGTTAGGGGTTTAGAGGTTTAGGGGGTTATGGGATTTAATAGTTAAGGATTTTAGGGGTTACGGTTTAGGGGGTTAAATGGGTTAGGGATCAAGAATTAGAGTTAAGGTGTTTAAAGGTGAAGGATTAGGGGTTAAGGGTCACGAGATTAAGGATAAAGGATTTATGGCTTACGAGGTTCATGGATTATAGGTTAGGGGTTAGTTTCTTAAGATTTAATGAGTCAAGGGGTTTATGGGTTATGAGTTATGAGTGTAGGGGTTAAGGGATTGTGGATTGGGGGTTAAGGGGATGTAGATTCAATGGTTATGGGTTGGTCTTATGGTTTGTGATAAATGGACTCCTAATCCCCTTATCACCACTATTAGGGGTTCCTCTCTCAATTTCTCTAACTACCTTCCTTCTGGGTCCTATTTTGTATGAAATTAGGTGTTAAGCCCCCTTCTCATTCTCTAATATAGGATTATAGATCATAATAAACTGTGCTTTCACCTGCGAATTATACCCATCCATGCTCTCTTTGTGCCCCCTTGCCACAGTTCTTTCACATTCCCCCAAAGGAAAAAAATCAAATATTTGGATGTATCATGGATGACTTGTCACATTCCAATAGCTTCACTTTATGAATATGGTCCCATCATTTAATAATTTTTGGAGGGTTTTCATGGCATAATTTAAGGTGCATTTTACAAAAAAAAAAGAGCATTTGAGTATATGTTAGAGGGATTAAGGACTATAGGGTTGTTGACAAGGGAAAAAATTCCCACCTTGCCAACAAGGGGGAGATTAACACGATCGTGAGTCCCAACTAGACTGTCTCGTTTGGAATGGCTAATCCAAATGGGTTTTAAGGACTATTATAAGGGTTAGGGGAATAATGAGTTGTTGGTTGAGATTGGGATTAGGGGCTAAGGGTTAGGGGAATGGGGGATTAGGGGTTAAGAATAGTTAGTGGTTAAGGGGTTAGGGATTGGGGCTTGAGTTGGGGATTGGAGCATTTAGGGGTTAGGGGAATAATGAGTTAGTGATTAAGGGATTAGGGATTAGGGTTAGGAGAATAATGAGTTAGTGGTTAAGGGTTTAGGGATTGGGGGAGTTCGATTCCCTCTGCTTTGAACCAACCCGCACAAATGTGTTTCTTAGGGCACGTGGTAACAACTTAGCATTTTTTATCGACCCTTCAACCCAACGACCGACCTTCCGAATGTGTTTCCACAGGAGCCCTCCATGACCGTCCCCTCGAATGCACTTTCCTAGGCACCCTCACACAACTCGACGACAAACCCCAACCCTTTGAACGCATTTCCTTGGGGGCCCTCACACGGCCGCGACCGGAGCCTCATGACTTGTCGACGCATTTCCTTAGGTGCCCTCACACGACTCGACCGAACCCACACGAACGCGTTTCCTTGAGTGCCCTCACATGACTCGACCCCACCCCCACCCCCGACGACTTTCTCGAACGTGTTTTCCTAGGTGCCTCCCCCCCCCCCCCCCCCCCAGGCAGGCCAGACCCACCGAACACGTTTCCTTCGGGTGCTCTCTCCTGCCGAATGACACGACCTGTGACCCACCCCAACAAATTTCCTTAGGTGCCCTCACACGGGCAGGCAGGCCATACGAACATGTTTCCTTGGGCACCTCGCCTGCCAGGCCCACCCTCGACCCTTGAACGCGTTTTCACGGGTGCCCTCACACGAAACGACCGGGCGAGCTCGACCCGACCCCCAACTGAACTGTCGAGAACGCGTTTCCTTGGGAAACCACACATGACACGACCACGATATGGGCGTTACGAGTTAGCATTTTTTATGCAACCACCCTCACCCATTTACCCCACACGAACGTCGAGAGGGCACGGGGAGCAAACGGAAAGCGAGTCACAGTGTGGTCTGAGCTGTGGTAGGTCCATTAACTTAGCATTTTATACGGCCAGCCTCACATAACTCGACCTAACTGACCGCTTGAACGTGTTCCTTGGGCGCCCTCACACGACGACATGACCGACGTGACGAACCACGTTCCAACGGTAACTGCCATGGCAGAGCCTAAACCTACCCGCTTGGACGTCTCGCAGGGCGCCCTCACGGTACGGAACAACCCAACCCCAGAACACATTTCCTTGGGTGCCATCACATGATCGACTCGACCTTTTTGAATGTCAAAGGCGAGGAGGGAGAAAACAGCAAGCGAGTCACACGAACGTGCACAAGGCACACGGGTGGTCACAACTTAACATTTTATACGACCTCCCTCACACAATTTTGACCCAAATTTGTTTCTGTGGCGCCCTCACACGACACTCCGGCTCGCACAAGCAGAAGGGCACACGAGGAGAAAATGAAAAAATGGATCACATGATATTGCCAAGCTTAGCAGTAGTCACAACTTGGCATTTTTTATACAATCACCATCTGGCAGAGCTCGACTCGGCCGCCCAAATGCGTTTCCTTGGGCGGCCTCACCTGACTTGTGACTTGAATGGACTCTAGGCCAACCCGGCCTGGGCTTCTTTGAATGCGTTTCCTTACGAGGCGCCCTCACGATCGACACGGCCGGCGATCCGACCCGAAACGCATTTCCTTGCGCGTTGTCCTACACGACTTGACGACCCTAAACGCATTTCCACGGGTGCCCTCATGACAAGGCCCTACATGACCGAGCACGACCCGGACACATTCCTTGGGTGCCCTCACATGGCAGGCCTAACTTGAGCCTGCCGACGTAACATTGGTGCCCTCATGGTACATCACGACCCAACCGACTCGACTCGAACGCGTTTTCCTTGGGTGTATCCTGACCAACGAGCACTGCCGGCCGACGAAGACGATGGAGAAAATGACAAAGGTCACACAGACAGCCTGAGCACACGGATGGTCACAACAGCATTTTTGATGTGGCCTCCCTCACATGATGCGGCCTGAATGCATTGCTGTGGCGCCCTCACACGACCGACCCGACCGAACCCTCCCCGAGACAAGGCAAAAATGGATTGCTGACATGTAGAAGTAACATGGAGGTGCAACAGCATTTTTATACGACCAACCTCACCGGCCCGACCGAAACACGAACCACTCGAACGTGTTTCCTTGGAGTCGGCCTTACATGTACGACCTGGCCAGGGCCAGGACCGGACCAGACACCTTAAACGTGTTTCCTTGGGTGCCCTCACAATATGACACGACAGAGCTTGACTCGACCCAAAACGGCGTGTTTCATAGGCGCACTATCACCGACTTCCTGGGCAACATTCGTTGTGTTTCCTTGGGTGGCCTCACACGACACGACTCGACCGGACCCAACTCGACCCACACAGGCCGCGTTTTGGCGAGCCCTCACGCGGCCAGTGAGATGACCTAACACATTGTTCCCCCGACCTAACTCGTCAGACAACCCAGCCCATTTAATTCACCAAACCTAAACCATAACATTGTTTCTGGCCGCTAAACCCTAACATTGTTTCGACACTTGTTTCAAACTTTCACCATCTTGACACTTGTCTCCAAACCATGTATCTGAGCACTTGTCTCCAAATTTTATAATCACAGGCACTTTTCTCCGCGTCACAATACGAGCACTTGTCTCCAAGCGGGGCATCGTCTGACAATTGTCTCAAAACCATCCCATGTCTGTGCTTGTCTCCAAACGTACTTAATGAGCCTTGTCTCCAAACCTCGCCAATCGACACTTGTCTCCAAACCCGTGCAATTACGACGATATTCCTAAACGTCTTAAGTCCGAAGATTTTCTCTCGGCATCGCTAGAGCTTGAAAGATTGTTGGAGGGTTAGAAAAAATGAGAAAAATTGGGGAACTTTTTCGACAATACATCAAAGTGTCATAAAATTGACCATATGTACTATTGATTGAGACTTTTGGAGAGGAAACATGTTTATACATGAGAAAAAATAAGTCTATTGTGGTATTTGGTGACAAAAGAAGGTAGTGGACATATGTAACCTCTTGATATTTCATCCATTCATTATGAAGAAGGATTTGTATAGCTAGGTTTTAGACTAAAACATAACGAGTACAATATAAATAACTCGGTTGGTTGATTGACGGATTTGAAAAAAATTAGTTGGGATGATCTGAATGATAACATCTTACATGGTATTCATTCACCCATTGTATTCATCTACCTATTATTTATCCATGGTATTGTAAGTCACATCACCCATGGTATTCATTCACCCATGGTATTTACCCACCCATGGAATTTACCTATGGTGTTGTATTCAAAAAGTTCTATAAGTAACAACTCACACTTGTAAAAGGATAACTTGTCCACCCGAATGTAGCTTTTACGGTTATTCTCGATTTTAATAAAAATTTTATTTGTGGTTTTTTTTACGCTATTGCTCTCCTCTCACTATTACGGAATTTCATTTTTTCGGATCTTGGAGACCTCCCCCCCCCCGCAAGATCCATTTCGGTTTTTAGGCCTTCCCCCCCAGATTCGAGATTAGTGGTATCAAATTCAAGTTACGACTCTCCATGGGAATGAGGGTTTGCTTGGCTTGTATTTCGGTTTTTAATGTTTTGTGATATTCAACAAGCTCATGTACGTTGTATGACCTCCTGAGAACTTAACGGAGGCTTGAGAAGAATTATTTATTTATGTTTTCCATTTTCTATAGAAATTTTTTTGGGCGGCTGAGTTTGTAGGTATATGCGAAACTTTTGGTGCAAAATTTAAAAAAAAAAAATAACATATATGGATTCCTTGTGAAAAAATACCCAAATTCAAAGAACAAATTGGTCGAATCGAGTCTAAATGAGGGAGATATTGTTGATTTAAAATAAGGTTTATGTTGCATTTTTCTAATGGAAATTCATGGACGGCGGATCTTCTATTGTATTTTTGAAGTTTTTATGCATAATTTCGGAAAAATGATTGCGGATACGAGATCCTCTTGAAAAATCACCCAATTTTAAAAAATAAATTAATCGAATCGGAGTTCGGATGAGGGAAATATCGTTGATTTAAAATCAGAAATTTATTTTTTAGAACTTTTGTGATAGCGAGACGGTTAGAACATAAATTTCGATTTCAGGAGTGTCTGAGATATGGATTTCAATCACATGGAAGATGCATAATGGTCATTATATTTCCAAAAATAGGGTATAATAACAATTTTGAGTTATATTGACGGGTATGTGCATTTAAATTAATTTTTATATCTTGAGCAACATTTAGAGAAAGTTCCCTTTGGAGACGTGCCCTCCCACCCCACTTTAGTAGGCACCTACTTCACATTAATCGGTTTCGACGCAACGGCAATACGAATTGGGTTCTTTGGAGACATGCCTCCACGAGGCTATGCTTGTTTTGCTACTTTATCAACGGTCACCATCACGGTTTTGGGTGAACGCACAAAATCCTTGTTATCCAAAGTACATTTGCTAGGCCGCATACTATTAGTATCACGATTGGTCACAAGCATTACGGGGTATCTACATCCTAGGATCTTCATTTGTCATGGTTATGGGTCATCCACAAACCCACACTTCATCGAAGTGTGTTGCTAAGCTGCCTCCGCATCGGTATCACGATTGGTCACAATAATTACGGGGTATCTCTATCCTTAGATATTCATTCATCGTGGTTATGGGTTAACCACACAAATTATTCTCTTGAGTGTCTCTTCATGTTAAAATATGGCTTCTTAGGAGGGAACTTCACCACGATGGGGAACATTAGCTGCTTAAGGGAGAGGAATAGTCCCCCGAATGGAAAATATAAAATCTACCCATGGTATTCATTCACTCATGGTATTTATCTACCCATGGTATTGTGGTAAACGTCCACCCATGGTATATACCCACCCATGGAATTTACTTGTGGTATTGTAACTAAAAAAGGTTAGAAATGACAAGTCACATCTTGTAACTTATTAGAGAACTTTTGAGGTTTCTGAAATTGGCCCTCTAAGAAAAATGTACAACCAAAATAAACTTTAGAAGAACCAATAGGATTCAAGATGATGATGTCAACTATGGGGATGATTAACCATTTTTGGGGTAAAAAGGTAAAAATATTAAAAAATAATAAAACTACTTGTTCAACTTGTATTTTAAACTTATCCCTAATTTTTTACTCATATTTTTATCGGGAGTAATCATTGGATGAAAAAATTAATTTCACATTCAATGAGTACCCATGTTGCGAACTTACGATGGACCACCGCACGAAAAATAGAAAATACATGAAAAAAATGATTGCAATCACGTTTTCATGTATTTCTCATTTTTCATGTATCGGAGTCCATCGAACTATGCAACATGTGTAATATTTGGATCGGGGAATCAAATTATGCATCCAACGGTATTTCTGCTCGAAATTTGAGTAAACCTATGAGAGATTTAAGTTGAAAATACAAGTTGAAAAAATAGTTTCTTTCCCTCTAAAATTTGATGATGTAATCAAATCTTATTCTATTTCCAATATTATTTTATAATTTCCTTAGGGAGTCCATTTTAGACCTCAAAATTCCTATAATGAAGGATAGCTTGTCCACCACTGATGATGTAGCTTTTACAGTTATTCTCGATTTTAATAAAAAAGTTTCTTTCTGGTTTTGTTTTACTGTGTGCTCTTCTCTTTTCTTAAGAGGCATTTCAATTTTTCAGATCTTGAGCCTCCCCCCAAGATCCATTTCAATTTTTAGATCTTGGGGCCCAGAACATCCATTTCAATTTTTAGATATTGTGTGCCTCTCGCTAAGACATGGATCAACGAAAGCATAAAACGATTATCAATGGGTGTTGAGGTTTTATTCTGTTAAAGTTGATGCTTCAAAACATCTCTATATATTGGATGCATTTGTTCTTGTTACCAAAGGAGATCATTCACGGGCTAGAATCTATTATGGATAGATTCTTGTGGTACAGTGCCACCTTATGGGGAAGATACACTTGGTTAGATGGAAAGCCTGCTTGGTCAAGCCAATTGAGAAGGGTGGCTAAGGGATCATAGATCCTTATACTTTTAACCAAGACGCGATAGTTGAAAACATGTGGAGGGATATATATGGTACCGACTTATGGTCTCACATTATTATAGATAAATATAGTATGGTGAATTTTCTCTTCTGGATCGGGAATGGTGCTAGAAGGAAATAAAGTGTGTGTCCTTTATCTAGTATAGCATGATGAAAAACTGCAGGTTGAGATTCATTCGTTGTGACATAGGTGATGGAACAAATATTGAGATTGGAATAGATTACATAAAGGGATTATGGGAACCACTCTTTGTTTATTCCTGCATGATTGCATCGATAGAAAAGGCATATTCCACCTTGATGGATCCATTATATTCACAATAATAATATTTAGTTATAGTCTTGAATCGAGGCGGAGGGTGGGTTAGAAGGAGATAATGTTGATGAATGGGAGAGTTCATTTCTCAATTATGCATAATTGGAATTGCAATCACTAAACGAGGAGATAATGGTTTGGGATGGATTGATAAAAAAAGATCATTCGGTGGTCAAGGAAATAGATCATAGATTGCCTATGATAGAGAAGTATTTCGACTACCTCGGGTGGTTCTAGGATGCATGGAAATGGGAGATGCAATACCGACTCTAAATGTTTTGTTGGTTGACGATGTAATTCGCTTGCTCCGTGTAAGAACCTACATTTCCTAGGATTTATAAGTCCTAGCATATGTCATATGTGCATGAGGGGCCCCAAAGATGCTGATCATTTGCTTCTATGTTGCCCTTGTGCGCGATGATTTGGGATGGGGTACTAGATGCACTAAATATCACTCCATGTAAACAACATGAGATATTGAGATCACTTGTACATATTATTGGTTCAAATCTCAACAAAAACATCGACGCCTACCATTCTACATCATTTGGTCATTTGGCACAACATGGAAATGCTCTTATATTTAAGAAAAAAATTGCATTGGCTTAGGAAGATGTGATCGAGACGGTGGCATATTTCGGTGAATGTGGGATAACCAGGCGCACAAATAGAAGATGGATTAGGTTCGAGACACTTGGAAGGACTTTCTGTGGGATTTTTTGATGGGGCATGTTTGCGGAAAATGTGGATGTGGAGCTTTCATAGTATTAGAGTGAGGTAGCAGCTGTATTACCATTTCTAGTGGAAGGGTAGTTATGGCACTAACAATAGAGTAGAGATTATTGTTTTATGGGGAGTACTAATAATGAAAAACGAGTTGGGGTTAGAAGTATTAGGGTTTATGGAGATATTTATGGGCATCGGTGGCTCGGTCGAGATTATACTCTATTTAATCCTCCCATATTATCAAACTAAATGAAGCATATTTGGAACTGCAGTAAGTACTTTCCAACATATTCAATTTGGTCATATTTACGAGGAAAAAAATATGATTGCGAGATCTCTTATCCAAGCAAGGTATTTAGGAGCCTCGTGATTTCTACTTTGCGACTTTCAAATAGGATGTCATGATCGATATTTGGAAGCATTAATTATTCTTAGGAGAAGAATACTGAACATTTTTTTTTGTTTTTTTTAGTAATCCTTGTGGAGTGTGTTATAATTTTTGGGGAGATTCAATGATGAGAACATAAGATGTAACAATTTATTATTTTTTTAATCAATAGGTGGGGTCATAAAATGGTTATATAGGTAATCATAATCTATACTTTACATAATAGAAGATAGCAAGGTAGTAGATAAATAGGCATATATAAAATACATATAAAAATGTTACCATTAAATTCATGTGAAGAGTGACAAACAGCGAGCGTATATGATTTTGTACTCTATTTTTATTTTAATGAAAAGGAGAGTGGTTTTTCTTTTGAAATGCTTAGAATCTATTAGAAGTCTTGAAAAAATAAAATTGTATGCAAATTTTTTTCCAAAATTTTAAAACTAAAAAAATATGTGATGCCTCTACTCTTGGTGTATCATGTGAATCTATACTAAATTATTTAATTTAAAATTTCAATAAATAAGAATTTAAAATAATTTATTAAAAAAACTTAATTAAATATGAAAATTATATAATGTAAATAAAAATGAACAAAATATAATATTTAAATAAAACATATGACCAACAAAAACGAATATAAAACCTTACAAGAAGACACTTGGAAAATTCACTATCAGATTAACCATCAAATTTATGAAAAGAAACTGGACATGACAAATTTGTTCCAGAAAAATAGGATTAACCCTCAAATTTATGATGTAAGAAGCGTTCTAAGAGAACATTGTGGCAGCGCGATAGTGGATATATGACGTGTATTTTTAATAGCAACGGAGAAAGTTGAGAAGATGCGGTAGCTGACAGCTGGATAGTAACAACTGAATGGCTCAGAAATGGTCGTCCCCAAACCAAGTGGATTCGGACGACCAAGTTCTGGGGAAAAATTTTTCTGGATTGCCGAAAATATGGCCGTCTCTCCGCTGCATTTACTTGAATGTGTGTCTCTCTCTCATTTGCTTTGTGGCACACGCGTCTCTCCAACTAAATCTACCCACCTTATATTATTTTTCTTGCACTGATGGAGAGAGTAACATTCGGCGATGAGATTAAATATAGTTTGAGGAAGGTTTACACAATATTCATAATACCCATGTAAGTGAAACCAATGGTTGACCTGTCATCAATAAATAAATATTGGGCAATGTGATCTGTGTAGGTAACCCTTCCATCCCAAAAGAATTTTCTAGTTTTGCACCTTGTTTCGTTTGCTTGGCTGAGGCCATGTTGACACTGGGTAGTATTAGGTAACGAAGGAAAAAAATTAAACATTGTGTTTTTTGGGTGTATTTTTTGATAACCTGGATGGTGTCATCATCCCTAGTGTTGAAGGATTGTACCTAGGTGTCCCAACTGTGGCAACACTTCTGTTCCATACCTTTTAGCACCCAAGATGGTTGCGGTCTCCTAATTACAGAATCTACTGTAATGCACCCAACGATCTCGAACTCAAATCAGTCGATGGCAGTTTTTATAAAATCATTACTATCGATCCACCCGCCATGAGACTGGCTATTCAACCTTCGCCTCTGATTAACAATTCTTGCCAGACTCAAGATATGAATAACGAGGGACTGCAGTTGAATAAGAGCCTGCCTTTCAATATTACAAGTACCAACACGATTTTGCTCTTGAATTGCGATCCTATAATACTGACATCGCCCTTGAATTGTAGCTCAACCAGTTCGTGTCATGCATATATTAATGATACCGGAGCAGCCGTGGCGTGCAGGAATGATGGTATCTGTTGCACATTAACAGCGGGTAGCTCTACCTTTTCTCACGGCATAAGAGCACATTCCACTGGATGCAGGGCTTACACGAGTGTCCTAAATTTCAACCCAGCGTTGCCTCCGAGCCAATGGAACTATGGAGTGGAAATACAGTGGGTTGCACCGTCAGAGCCTTTGTGTAAAAGTGAGGCAGATTGTGAGCAAAACTCTGCTTGCTCGCTGATCCAATGGAATCCAGCAGATCCAAGTGTTTCTGTACTGGAGACCATTTTTGGGATCCTGTACAAGGGAATTTACCACAAAACGTAGGTGGATCAAACTGCAGCTAAGTTTTTCTAACAAATATGATCAATTTCTACCCAAGTTGGCTAATCCGGTAAAACCTTTGCTCTTCAGGGGGTTGTATTGATCCTAAGGGTTGTGAAAAGCATAATCGAAAAGCTATGATTGGAGGTAAGTATTACAAATTCTATATTTCATTTACAATGTTTAGAATATGTAATCTAATTTAATTTAGAATTTAGTTACATAATCCATTAGTTAGGTAATCCTATTCTTATTAGTCGGGGGAATTAAAATATACTAGGGGGCTTTACATAATTTTGGGTGTGGAATTTTGTTATGGGTAGTTAATTTTTTTCATTTCAATCTGTTTTATGAAGTTTCAACTTGGGGATTTTTTATAGTCTCACTCACAAAAATACATTTTTCTATAGAAAAGAAAAAAGTGAGTGATCAATCATTCCTCTAGCATTCATCGATGTTTTGACATGAGTAAATTTAAACAAATTGTCAACAAAAGATACAACACACACATAATTATTTTTATGTAAATTTCTTTCTGGTATACTTCAGGACTTTGTTGTTAAGAACCATGTGCCTTGAAAATGATACGAAGGTGCAATCTTCTTATAGGGGAAAACATCATTTTACAATGAATAGACAAGTTTTCATGATATTAAGACTAGGCCACTTAGTATGTGTATGTGAGACAAAGGGGACAAATTATAATGAGTCGGTGAAGATTTTGGCCAACAAACAATATCACAATAGAAATGTAATAACTCAATATCTGGGGCTTAATAACGGGTTTTAGGTTAACATGGGGCTTATATAGGGCTTAACATGTTCTTTTTTCCCTTCAAACAAGTGTATTCCTCAACATTTAGCTAATTATGGGTTTTTTTGCATGAGCAATTCATCTTGCCATGTCACCTCTTCCATTAGTAAGTTCTACCTTTTAGGAGGTACTCACTAATTTTTCAATTTCTCATATTCTTAATGTACAGTAACCATGATTATTTCTAACTTTAATGTGATTTTCCTTTGTTTATTCGTCTCTAGTAAAATAGTTTGGACTAGGATTAAATATACGATTACCTTATTTTAAGCAATAAACGAGAAGAATACATGTACATGCAAATAACCAATCTACGACTTCGTATTTCCTTTCAATACCATTTTGACTTGCTTGTTGTTTCATCCTAGTTTGTGCTATAACTTAGAAGTTCTCCTTCAATAATAAAGACTTTATTATTGGTTCCTTTTGTGGTCGTCCAATACTTGAGCTTTTACAATCTCATTCCAAGGGTGATGTGATGAATGGGTTCATTTTTTATGAAATATCAAAGTATGTGATGTACCATCATTATTCCAAAGTATTGTAGCAACTATAACAGGTGCCTCATTTCCTCTAAGCACCACTACTACCTAGAAGAAAATGAGGGCCCCTTCTTCTAAAGACACTCATCCTTTTTTTTTTTTTTTTGAACTTGATTAAACTATGCTCAAGCCCGAAATCCCCTTTATTGGCATTTGCCACGCACAAAATGAATTTAAGCATCATTTTGAGAAGCTACTTTCTGTTGAAAAATATAGAGTTGGTAATTTGAACTTGATTAAACTATGCTCAAGTGAAATCCTCACGAAATGAATTTTAAGCATCATTTTGAGAAGTTACTCTGTTGAGCAATATAGTGTTGGTAAATTGGACATAGCCTAGATGGATTTTTTAGCCCAACTATAAATAATTTTAACAACATTAAAACTTCCTCCGTACACAAATTGTTAATCTAATATTTATGAAAACTTAAAAGTTAAAAATATTGTAAACTATATTTGCAAATTTCATACATATAACTATCTAAATAAAAAAAAATCATTCTAAAACTTTAGAATATTGTTTCATTAAAAAAATGTTTAACAAAAATTCTAACACCAATAAAAGCAAAGCTACTGCATCTGCTTTAAAAAAAACCCATAAAATTAAAGTAGAAATCTTATATATACATGTACGTGTATTACACCTAATATATACGGCGTTTTACGAAAAAAAAAGAAAGTAGAAATCTTACTTACGTAACTAAAGAAAATCCATAAAATTAAGTGGAAATCTTGATATTCTCAAAGCAAGGAAATCTAGAATTAAACACTATAAATCCAAGTAAACCAGATTTAAGTTGCTAAACCAAGTGAATCTATTTATATTTATTGCACAAACCATCTCACATTTTAATTAAACTATATGGTGGATTAGTAACATAGATTTAAGTTATGTATTGGGACAGACATGTTTGAAGTCCTTCCATGCCAGGGTTAATTTTATGCATTAATGCTATTTAGGGTAGCTTTTCGTTAATTCAGTGACCGCACCTGCAGGGCTGGTAGCAGGAATATGTGTCGTCATTGCAGCAGCTGTACTATCATTATTCTTTACAGAAATGGAAGGGTTGATAGTAAAACGCGGGCTCGATTAATGGAGGAGAGAGAACACATACTGTCCGGAATAGGCGGAGGAATTTCTGCGAAACTATTCACCAAAAGAGATAAAAAGGGCCACCAACGGATTTTCAAAAGATAGAGTGCTTGGCTTCGGGGCCTTTGGCGAGGTCTACAAAGGAATACTCGATGACGGGACCCTCGTTGCAGTTAAAACTGCGAAGTGGGTAGCTATTAAGGGAATTGAGCAGGTTCTGAACGAGGTTCGGATTCTATCTCAGGTCAACCACAAGAATTTGGTTCGATTGCTGGGCTGCTGTGTTGACTCAGTGGAACCCTATCTGGTCAACGAGTACATTCCCAACGGGACGTTATACGATCATCTCCACACGAGTGACAGAGACATGTTTCTGAACTGGAGTACGCGCTTGAATATAGCTCGCCACACTGCAGAAGCTCTGGCTTATCTCCATTCCTCTGCATTCACTCCAATATATCACAGAGATGTGAAGCCCACAAACATCCTACTTGACAATAAATTGAATTCCAAGGTTTCAGATTTTGGGCTATCCCGTCTAGCAGAGACAGACCTGTCTCACATCTCTACATGCGCTCAAGGAACAGTAGGGTATTTGGATCCCGAGTATTACAGAAATTATCAATTCACTGATAAGAGCGATGTGTATAGTTTCGGTGTGGTTGCTGGAACTGGTGACATCGCAGAAGGCCATCGTTTCAGCAGGGAACCTGACGATGTGAATCTAGCAATATATGTGCTTAATAGATCGGAACAAGGAAGGATCATGGATGTTATCGATCCTCACTTGAAGGAAAATGCTCCGCAGAATGTTTTGGACGCCATTAAAGCTGTGGCTCTTTTAGCGTTGGGTTGTTTGCAGGAGAAAAGCCCAGAGAGGCCAACTATGAAGGAAGTTGCAGAGGAATTACAGTATATCATCAACATTGAAGCTTCTGTCTTGTAGCTCAAGCAGGGGATAACTCACCACCCAAAAGAAGCAGTGAATCTGGGTTTCGCCTTGGCTCTCCTTCACAGCGATCCAATGGCTTTTTATTTTGTAAGACTTCTACTTATTCTCAATGGACTTAATTGAAAGGTGTATATTCATTTATTTTTATTTATATTCAAGTGATATAATACCAATTTTAACTAGTGCTAGTAAATGATTTTCCTTTCCATATATATGATTTTGCCTCGTAAAATATTAGATATTAGACAATTGAACACAATAAGAAGTACTAAAAGAACATTGTATATATTTAGATTAATAAAGTAGATATCTATTTAATGTAGTTTGTTTGCAAAATACACAAAATACTAATGACATATGATTCTAGCTTATGATGCTACGAATTCATTTTTATTTTTAGAAGTGTTATTTTAGCTTTTAAATATGTGTTTCTTATAAATTAAGAAAGATTATAATATATATATTTGTGATTGAAAAAAACATAAATATAATTATATTAAAATTAATATAAAAAATCATTTATATTAAATTCTTATATATTAAAAAAAATAATAACTTGATATTTAAAAATATAAATATTTACATATTCATAAATTGTGCTTTGATTACAAATAAAAAGGTTACATATTTTTTACGGGTCATTAAAATTAATTATATGTGTTATTTTTTGTGTTGGCAAGTACTTACCCGGAAAAAAGAAATGAAGTATACAAATAACAAATATAATATTTTCAATATTGAACAATTTGTATTTATTTATTTATTTACTTTTTATTATATTAAATGATAATTATATATTTTAACATTTTATTTTTAAGAATTAAATCTTAAATCTAAAAATAATAACAAATTATTTTTTCATTATTTATTTTTATAATAATTGTAACCACCTTCTTAGCCACTAACAAATGGTTAAAGATTTATTGGTTAAGGACTATTGTGTTTTACTTTGTTATTTTAAAAGAAGTATACGAAACAGATTAATTTTGTTTTTTTTTTTAATAAAGAAAGATTTAATTGTGAAAATTATTTCATGAGTAAAAATAATTGATGGTAAAAAGTAAATACGGGTTGGTTGAACGAGAATGAAACGAAAATTTATACGAGTTACCCCAAGAAAACTGCGGAATAGGAAAATTCCAAGAAGGGTTAGAGAGTTCTGAGAAGAAAAAGTGGAAAATCTGTGTAGAGAAATTTAGGAAAAGTTTTCAGCAAAGAACGGACAGATGTTTGGAGTTGGAGAAGCGGACCGGATTGTCACGAGAACTCCCCGGACAAATCTATTTCCGGCGGGTCGGAGAGTAGGGCCAGAGTTTGTCCCAAAAACTCTCCTCGAGAATTGTGTTCAACCATACCCAGGCTTGCGGCTCGGGGAGAAGCTGGGAGACGTGATTGCCCGGTTCGTGGACGGGAAATCGCAAGTACCATCATTTGGAATCGGACACGGATAAGTAAAAGATGCGACCTGCTACGGAGTCTCTTTGTCCCGCGAATAAATTATTCCTTCTTGTTTACTATTCTGTGGGAATGTAGAAATAGCTACTAAACTTTATTATCGGCATTTGTTTTTATATATCTCTATGAACTAGATATTTTGGAGCCACGAATAATTATAGAAAGTTACTTGTTGTTTTTTGTAGAAGTAAAGTAAGAAAGAAAACACGCCAGTAGCATTTATCTTTATACAAATAGCGTGTAAATAAGACGAGGGTCGTATGGAATTTACTTAGTTTTCTACTTGTTTATACAACAAATAAATACAATAGCCACGAACGGTGTAAAAAATAGAAAACCAAAACAAACGGGGCTGACGAATCGAATGCTGAACAAACTCGGGGAATCGAGATAGGTTGCCTCGACCTATAATCATCGGACGAGACAGGGTGGATGGGACTAACGAACCATTTCTTTTAGACAAAAATTAAGCTCAAAGGAAAGAGATCTGATAGTTAAAATTAACTTTGTAGAACCTTTAAAAAATTCCGAAACCCGTGCAGTAAAAATTTGCATACGTGTGGAAAAATCCACGGAGATGAGCGGTATACATAGTTCTAGCCGGCGGCCATGCCAACACGAGCACCGGAGTAAGCACGAGACTAGATTATAACACATATACGACTATGAGGAAGAAAACGGTAAACATGTTTCCGGAGAAAAAGAACCATAAAATTTAGCTATTGAATTATCTAGCGTTAGATAAACAAAAACCCCAATACGATCATGATAACCATAGACGAGCGCTTTTGGAAATGCCGAGAGGCGGTGCATGCATATTTAGAAACCATAATAAAGTTTGTTTAACTAGAAAAATTTCACATTGCGGGGAGAAAAATGTTCCGAGTTCTTAGATTGTAGCGCGGGGTTGGGCTTGAGCCTCATGGCCCCGAAGAATCCAAAGTTCCATTAGGGAGCGAGAAGGGAAAACTTGAAAAACTAAATACAACCCTCCGTGTGAGGATTGAGTAACCGAAAACCCTAAAAGTTATATAGTTCTTAATAGAAGCCATTTCCCAAGGCTGACGTAGAAAAATGTACGAGTGCTCGGACCCTAGTACGATTCCCATCTATTTCTTTCCAAGCGTAGGGATCATCGGCCGGACGGGGAACAAAGTCTCAATTCATGAGAGAAATTTTTGTGGTAGAGAGAGAAGTTTTAAACCCTTACGCGACCGCAATTCCTTCAACGGGCCAAGTAAATGAAGAGGGGTAGGGTGTTACCTACAAATTTAAACGCAAGGTGAGCGGTAAATAAAAACAAGCAGGATTATAGCAAATGCAAACGTCCTTGTTATTTAAATGAGAGATTTGGCAATGCACACACAGAACGCGAGCGGGAGGAAGGCCTTTAGAACCCACGCCATAACAAAAGCGAGAGAAGAATTCGGCTAAGAAGAATAATGTGAAGCCAAAAGTAAAAACAAAGCTGCATATTTAATGACTAAATCGTACATGCCCTCAACGGGGAATAGGGCGTGACTCTAAGACGAGAAGAATGAGTTAACTACGGGTTAGCGGCGCGATGGCAGCTACCGGCGGGTGAGGCGCTATGCGGGGTTGAATGTCTTCACGTAGTGGGCCGCCATGGAAAATGACCACCGGAACCTCCAAACCCTGCGCGGGAGCCTCCGGAAACCCTCCGGTGAAATGAACGAATGAGCGGGAAGCGGTTAATCGATAAGGTCATTGCAAACCGAGAACGCCTCGGCCGTCGGATGCAAACCTCATCAACGGCATAGCATTAACCACGTGGAAAGCGATGTACCATGGATCAAAACATTATCCTGTCGTAGATCCGAAATTAATCAGAGGTGACAGACCATGTGATTGAGCGCAAACATTGAAAACATTAAACCATAATAGTTCCGCCCATCATAACTATATTTTAATAATTGTAAAGGCGCGAAAGGTGTTTAGAAAGGGTTTTAACCATAGTCACTAATCCATATTTAATTGTGTTGTGTATCTTTTATGTTTTTGAAAAACGAAAACACGAACAACATAGTGCTCAAACTAAACCTTACGGTGATAGATCTTCGCAGTGAAGTACGGGTAGATTGACGTTATAACCATAGTACGTGTTAAAATTGATTACTGTATCATTGATTAATGTTATGGGTAGTTTGGTTATAATGTACGCGTAATTTTTTTTTATGTGTATGATAATTGTGATGTAGTTGCTTGTTACAATAATAATAAAAATTATATATATATATATATATATATATATATATATATATATATATATATATATATATATATATATATATATATATATATATATATATATAATTTTATTAATTTTTTAATCTTTGAATTTTAATGAGAAAACATCCTTATCATCTTGAGGTTGTCCCAATTTCTTAAATACATCGGGAGGTTTATGAGTGAACGTCTTTGTTATTAACATGATAGTTTAATAAACATTCATATTTCAATAAACTTCCCTTCTAGTAAAATTTGAATCAAAGTTTTATCTATATATATATTAAGATCGACTTGATTTGATAAATGGTATAGCTTTGGTTTAAGTTTTCTAGATTTTATTTAAAATGACTATAGTTCACGTGATGTAAGTGACATTTAGTTTAGTTTGAGTTATTTTTGTCCGAGGATTGCACGATAAAATTAATGAAATGACTCTCCGGAGTGAGAACACGGAGAGTGTCTAAACTCTGATCTTACAATGCGATACATGAATCAAGAGAACAACCAAGTACATATAGGCTTTCTCATAATCGGGAGGTTTGAACCACTCTAGGATCTGAGATCTAGAATTAGAATCTCGATCCTATCCTAACAACTTTCTCCATTAATTTCTAACTTACTCCCCCTTAAAGGAGAAAGGGTACGAACAATAACATATGATAACATACGCTGTGAATCCTAGTCTCAACTAGGCTTACAATGGTAAAAAGACATAAAAACTTGGTAACGGAGTTTCATCTTGGTCTTTATGCTTGTGAGACCATATTTGTTCATTCGTGGATGGGCTTCATCTTCACTTTATTTGTCATGAGATAGTGATGTATCTTAGCCTCATTTCTTCCACCAGTGATGGAAAGCTTGAACGCTTATCATAACGCCCTTTTTGAGAATTGTAAACCAGGACTTAATAGGAATGTTTTCTCTCACCATTGGTGTATCCCACGCATGTAAATTTCAGCGATGTTGTCATGCGCACACACATAAATATTGATGAGATTATCACATTTAAATTCTCTCCAACTTTGTCTTCTTCGCCACGTCTTCGCCATTAGCTTCCTTCAGCTCGTAGAATTGATCTTCAACACTTTGTTCATCTTTGTCCTTCACGAAGGTCAACTTGTGACTCTTCAATATTAGGATCTTACTGTGATTGTGCCTCTTGTTTCTCATGGTCATCAACGGAACCACATTGGTTTACGAAAAAGTCCAAACTTTTAAATACTACTCATGCTAATGCCTCCAAATGCCAACATGAGAATATCATCATCATCATCATCAAAACCAAAAATATCTAAAATATAGACATGTTGTTAAAAGGTCAAACATACGGTTTTGTCTTGCTTCCCGATTTCGACTCCACTCGGCCCTCTTACGAGCTCCAACAACCCCATTTCCACGCGAGCGGGAATCCTCCCTTTGGCACCTCTTCAATAGTAGAACCTTGTAGATTGTGGCTTCTATGCCACGCGAGGGCTTGAGTGCCCTCAACTCTTGTGACGAGCAACAAAATGACCTCTCAAAAAACGGCAACACTATTAATGTCCTATTAAAATTAGCGCAGTGCTGCAATTTCTGCTATAACACATATTTATGAAAGAATGTGTGATTAATTAATCACCTCAAGCTCTCGAGGATATCCCCCGCTGCTTTGCTACTTCACGCAAATCTCAAACAACCTTCTGTGACAAGCTCAACTCGATCCATGCACACATACATGGAGAAAAAGAAAAAAGAAAAAACTAATTTGGAGAATGCTACGAGTGTCACAATTCTAGCGACGGGATTGCTGCGTGTCCTTTCTGCTTTATTTTGGCTTACAGAACAAATTAAATACCATGAAGCCACTTGATTAAAATCAGAAACCGTTCATTCACAACCCCATTGCGATCATTCTTGTTTATAGAAGCTTTCATTGATAGTAATTTCCTGGACTCTAATGAGCTTATTCATCAAATTTTTGGGAAGAGCGGAGCATATTCGAATTGTTGATGAAACTTTGTGAGCAATTCAAAGTGGGTAATTTCTTGTCAAATAATGTGAAATTGATTCAAAATTCACGCAATAGGATTAAAGTGAAAACTTTGCTTTAATGACACTTTCATATTGGTTATTGATGCCATTTTGAAATGTAGAAAGTGAAGGGTGCTTCATACAAAGGCGCGCTAAGGGTGTATCCATCCATTTCTGTGGAGAATGTCGTACGGAAAGTACTTGTGTAGATGCGTTCTGAAGTGGAGGAAACTCCATCCACCATTGGGTAATAAGGAAACTTGAAATTGTATACGGTGCATGCCCTCTACGAGCGCAATATTATCGCCCAGTCACCCAAAATGATTATTCTAAATTAAAGGTCGTTCCTTCGGACCTCATCTTGACTCTACACTTGTGGCAACGGCACGCCTGCGCCCACTTTGACTGTTCCTTTTACTGAGATAGATCTCAAGGTTTTCGGTCACATGGAGAACATCCCGCTTTCGGCTCCTTTGATGAGGTACGAAATGAGTCACAATCCTTGCTCAAATGGATTTCATGCTTGAGGCAATCGGATGTAGCAACAAAGTGGATTTCATGTTGGATCTCCACACGAGCGCCAACAGCAACGCTTTCCAATTGTTAAAAAAAAATTTCGAATGCGTAATGAGCGTAACGGAATGACAAACTAACGCGACAAACGCACATTGTAGAATGGTAGCTCTACATACCGAGAGATTGTTCTAGCTCAGATACCATGATAAAATTAATGGAAATGACTCTCCGAGGTGAAAGTAGTAGCTCTACATGCGGTGTTCTAGCTTTGATACCATGATAAAATTAATGAAATGACTCTCCGGGTGAGAATCTAGGAAGTGTACAAACACACTCACACAATGCGATACATGAATCAAGAGAACAACCCTAGTACATATACTAGGCTTTCTCATAATCGAATTAGTTTGAACCACTCCAGGGATGCGAGATCTAGAATTATAATCTCAATCCTATCCTAACTTAACTTTCTCCATTAATTTCTAACATTGTCTTTTGTATTACTAATTATTTCATTAACTTCATTTTAACGAGAATACCATATTTAAATGATTAATATTGAATTATATGAGCATTTGTAAGTTAAAAGTTTATATTTGTGTTAATTTACAATAAATCAAAAAATATGTTTTAATCTCCAAAGTTTCAAAGAAATACGAAATTCTAATGGATTTTGAATCCGCTGACGATCTCTCATATTAGCTAACATGATCATTGAGTGGATCTCTCAAGCATGTGATTACATCGATATGTCAAGCCAGTGTAGGCTGGTGAACAAAAACATTTGGGCATTTAAATACATTGCTATTGTAGTGTTATTAATTTGCGGGGAGACAATAAAGGATTGACGCAGAATAGCATTGAGGACAATGGGGTGTAGAGTTTTTAAGTAAAAATTAAGTTGTTGGAGTGTTTGAATTGTATTTTAATGGTGGAAATGGATTCGCATCATTAAATATTCTTAGGACATTTAAAATAATAAATTCTAATTATTACGGATTTTCAAAAATCTTTTCCTTATTTTTCATAATGTTACCAAAATTTCTAGATTATTTGGTATTTTTTAAATTACTACTTTGCAAAATTTTCTATGTTTAATCCATTAGAATAAAAAATCAATTAGAATAAAACAAAATAAAAATCATAATTTAAAAACAATTGTCTTTCGAGTTTCATTGAGATGTATTTTGTATTTAGAAATGTTTTAAGACAACTTCTTCCTACCGGAGCCGAGGAAAGCCGGTCGAGAATAGTACTTTGATTTGATATTTTGAGAACAATCGATTGATAACGAAACAACATAGATGCAAATGGAAAAAGCCACATATGAGTTAAGGCAAGATTTATTTTCTAGGCTATATGTTATTAAATGTGTTTGGGCATGCGGTATATGCACCCCATTTAATAACATATAGCCCGACAAATATAAAGCTCACCGAGCTAAGCAGGATGAATGTACAATGACTTAGCTAGACACAATTTTATAAAAAAATTTACAATACATGTTCAATTTTTTTTTAGCCTAATAACATTAAACATTTAAATTTTTTTTTTTTTTAAATTATACTCTATAAAATTGTAAAATATTCAATTGTAAAATATTTTATATATTTGATTAAATTAATATATAATCAACGCAATACATTGCATAATAAGTAACTTATATTATATACTTTTATATTGATGGTTTAAATAGTGCATAGATCATCTTGGGAATTTGGGCAAGTAAAATGGACGGTAACTTGCATTTGATATGAATATACATTGTGTATACCACCATGAATTGCGAGACTTTGAATTGAATGGGATGTTTTGTAGGCGAATGTATTTCTTGGGAATTGTTTTTAGTGTGATTTTTTTGGAGTTTTGATGCTTAGGAATTTGGTGAAAAAAAATTGAGGTGAAATCGTGATTTATGTTATTTAAATTGGTTCTTTTGAATATATATGGATTCAACACTCTAAAAAATCCGCAGAGCACTTCAATTGTGCGAAGTTATCCATCGAGCCTCTGGCTAACATTGAATTCTTGCTTTAGTTTTAAGAAATTACACCAAAAAATCCCACCATAAAAGCCTTTAAAAAGTCGCACTAAAGACAACCCACAGGCTATAGAAAATTAAATGCTATGAGGTAGTATATACTCGTTGTTAAATTTAAACGAATTTAAATCCTAGCGTAGGCATAGTATATGCCTTGTTAAATTTAAGCAATTAAATCTAACTATAGGCCATATCTTGCCCACCCACATTTAATTTCATATACTAAAAAATAAGGTAAGCTTGTCCCATACACTATGTTAAATGATGTATCGAAATCAAGTAAGCTGGTAGATGATGTAACGAAATATAAACAATGTTATTGATGTTATATATCATCACAGAAATTTGATTATATTATTTAATTTAAAAGGTCACCCCAATAATATATTAATAAATTAGTATGCTTATAAGGTTTGAGGAGATAGTAATGTATTGATTGTGTCACACTTTTTTATAATTTTTTTATTTGATTTTTTTAAAGAGAAATATATATTATTTTAGTCATATAAATTAAATGATTACTAAATGTTTATGTATTAATTTATAATAAGAATCAAAATATTTGTTTTAGTCATATTTTCTAAATTATTAAAATTTAAAAAATCAATTATAACTTTATTTATAAAGATCAATACATGTTTTCTCTATAATCTCCTATAATTGAATTAACTCTAGAAAAGTTAATATAACAAAGAAGTTATTACAAACATAATATTATATTAGAAATTTAAATAAATTTATAAAAATCAAATTAAATAAAAAAAAAATTATTAATTATATATAGTACAAATCTCTTTTACATTTTTACATTCATATTTATTAAGCATGGATCAAAATTGTTAATGTGCAAAAAAATTTTAATATAAAAAATTATAACATCACATAAAACTAAATGATAAAAAAATTACACATCTTTCACTAGGCATAGAATTGTTGGTGCATGGGTATATTATTAAAGAACTCCTTGCATAATGATCATTTTAGTCTGTTGTACCTTAAGAGACAATCCCTTGGGTAGCGGTAAAGAATCGATTACTTAAGACATTTATACATGTATGTCACGGAAATTTTAATATCAAGGGTCTCTGTAACCACCTTCGGATATTACTAATATTAAACCCTCAAGTATCAAATGCAATAAATGCTTTGTAATGCCATTATTTTTTGATATCAAATGGAATGATGAGAAGAATATGAAAGAAAGGAAGTCTAAATTGATATATTTGATAAACATTATCTAACGCTTTAAAATTCGAAGAATTTTATGACGGAAGATTAGTTAAAATGAAGGAGCACCCATTAAAGATTTTAACTCTTGTTCCCATATGTAAAGAGACACCCGCAACTTCATTACTCCATTTTATTCAAGGACATAAAATACACGATGTAAAGTTTGGAAAACATATCAATATCAAAAAATGCCAAAATCTTGCTTTTCATTCATTAATCATTTGAAAGGCGAGTACAAAATTTGCAGTACGAAGGTTGAAACTTCCGAACCCCTACCCCCGATCAATTTCTCTGCTTTATCTTTTTTCCCCCTAGCCATCTACCTAATCGGTTATAAAGGCGGTTATGAAACCAATTAATAAAGCATTTTTGTGAGTCTTGCACCAAAATTCTCTTCGAAATAATGAAATTACATTTTTATTTAACATTATATATGTTATTAATAATAATATATAAAGTATATTTAAAGGTTTCTTATGTTTTACAAGCTTTATACGTTGACACTTCTTAAATTTAATTAGACTCCTAATACATAGAATAAATTAATGAAGGAGGATCAATTTTCAATGTATGGCCATAGAGATAATGAATATGGATGAGCGTGTGGGTCCCATTGTCCTCTGCACATAACTTTCCCAAAACCATAAACCACTTGCGAAGGCACCTTTGGTTGTTTCAAGAAATTAATAGAGTAAATCTTTTAGCATTGAATATCAACGGTTGATTTCTTTGATGGCCGGTTGGGAAAAGCAGTTTGCGGGATCACTTCTTCACATATTTTCGTACGCTTGTGCTTGCATATTGAGACAATAGTGCAAGAGAGACCCAGCTCCTCTTCCTTTTCTAATGTCCATTGAATTCTAGCCGCCTTGAAAATTCGACGAGATGCTCCACCAATACGACTTTACGAGCCTCCTGAAGTACTCTTCTTTACTTGATTTACGTTGCTAGCTTCTCTCTTTCTATATTGGGTAAATGTGGTTGAATCACCCAATGTGTCGTCGTGTGGCATTTTGTATCTTTCTTTTCTGCGAAGCATTCTTATCTTTCGCTCTAGATACAGTGTTTGTCCTCCAATTGTGGTGAACCATTACAAATGGAAGCCCGGTAGGAAGTGGCATCGTTGACAAAGGGACCAATATAGATGTTGAGATAATTAATTTGAATTTGACACGGTTATGTTTTCTTCTGCAGGGAATTCACAACTTGCGGGGACGTTTTTCAATAAATGCGACATTTAAAAGGCTGGTGAAATCTCTAAAACCATTATGAATTTTTGGACAATTCCTATAGTAAAGTCAATTGAGGTCCTCTTCTGCAAAAAAACCCATGTCGCGTATTTTTAGGTGTTCTCTTTTTTCCAAATTTGAAATTGAAAATCTGTGTCGAGAATGTCGTTTTTACGAGATGTACAGTCATATGTTTCAATTATTCATCTTAGCCTGAGTTCTTCAAATGCCTTTAAAACGTTTTGTTTATCTCAACTATGACTTCATATGTAGAATTGGATAAGTCTCTTTTCATTATTTTAAGGAACCTTTCCCGATATCATTTATTTGAGCAATTCCTCTGTCTTTCTAGGTGTCCTTTTATTGATATGTTGTTTTAGAAACTAAAAATGTATTCAATGATATCGATTTCCACATGCTTTTTTCCACCTCCATGAAGACTCAAACTTTCAATCTTGTATCTTTTGAACTCTCGCTCATTGATCCATGAAACACACGAGACATCGGCTTGAGGGAGAATTATTGAGAAACATATGTTGAGCTTGTGGTTATCTTCTTGAACATGTTGCCGGCTCTTCTTAAATTTTTAATAATTGTTCCTCGGCAAACTTGAATTTCTCGAGAACCCCTCTTGACTTTTAACTAAGTCAAATTGTGCTACAACATCGGGCTCCAATTGACGACAACACTTTGGTAGCGAAGTCTTAAGAACTTGTAGATCGGTAGCCTTTATTGGGCATAGAGTCAAGAGGAAATTGTAGATCGGTAGCCTTTATTGGCCATGGAGTCAAGTCGTGATCTTTCTCCAATCTCAAAATCTCAAATTTAAAACTTCTACGAAACCTCTCTCTTGTAGGATCTTATTTTTGAGTAAAAAATGCTAAGCCAGAAATGCGCTAGGAATGTAACTACGAGCTTATTTATGTACTACTCCTATATATATGTAGGGTTGAACTTAATCGAATTAAGTCAACCTTCCAATGACACCAACCTAACATTTGTATGTTAGAATTAATACCTTCATCTTTATTTGAAATTTAAAAATAAAGCGAGGAATGTACCATGAAAATTTTCCATATACGAATCTTTGTACATACCCTTGCATAAACGTTTGTTCTTGATCAAAGAATTTGTCATATACTCGGCCACTAGATCATAGAATTGATGAGACAAATTTCAGCTACCTCATTTTTCATGAACATTTTGTTGATGTAGACTTCTTTGAACATGGCGACTTCCTTCAGCTGGTACAGCTCCTCAATTTGGAATTGTAATGCTGAGGAACTTGATTGCTATTTTGTAGGTAGGCATTTAGGTTTGAAAAGAGAAATCAAGGTTTGTTCCTATAATGTTTATGTTCTTCATATAATACCAATTCTTGACAAAAATCTTCTTCCTCCTACAAACATAGATGAGAAGCTCCCACTTATTTTCCCATCTATTCACAAAATCATTAAAATTATGAAAATTGTAATTATCTTCCAGGCTTTCATCATGTAGTTCGGTTATTTGTGACGAAGTTTTGACCGGAATCTTGAATTCTTAGATTCTTGTGTTTTGGCAATACGAATCCTCTAACACCTTTTTAAAATCCTTGTTCACCTCACAGATTTTTCATTCTCTTGAAAAGAAATTCCAATGTTTTCTTGGCAAGCCCTCTTGTCTTGAAAAAAAACTTGTTCTTTCAACGTGTCAAGAAATATTTCTACAAGCTTAAACATTATCTTCAATTTCCTATGCATAAGGAAACATCGGCTTCAAAGTCTGAGAGGCTTTCTCTCCTTGAGATAAAAAGCCAAGACAATAGAAAGAGCCCTCAAATAGTAAACCATAGTACATGAAGGTTTTGAATTTATTTTGGCATCTTTGAAATAAAGTTTTGAAACCTTCGTAAACTCGATGATTGGTTCATTGCTACTTTTGCCTACGGATAGAATATAATTCCAAAAGGGTATTATTTTTCATATGACATATGCTCACCCCAATACCTAATAAATATATCTTGAAAACCTTGCCATGAACTAATTGAACTTACTTCCAAACAAGTTTGGAACCATGGTGACCACCACAGCACAATGAATGACAAAACATCCTTAAAGCCACATCTTCATAAATAATTTAAAATTTGTCCGGAAAGTACTCAAATTCCAAAATATGTTGTTGAGCTAAAAATATCCTCATCTCCTTGGAGGAAAACTTGGCAAAAGTTTGAATCCTTTTGAAGGATATTGATGAAGAATTGTGGGCGGCTTCAGGGGTTTAAAGATTTATTTGTTTTTTAGATGAAATAAAGTCGATTGCTTGTGAGACGTAATATTATCATCCAAAGATGATGAATCTTCTTATGCCCAAAGCTGTGATTATCTTTGATTGTAATGCAACGAGTCAGCTCTCCTCTCATATTTAGGAGATAAATTTGTGTCGAGATATATATGATACAAGTAGAAGAAAAATCATCTTTTCCCAATAAAAAATGTGCTTTTTGGGCCTTATAATCTTCGAGAATATAAAGCAGAAAAAATATTTTTGATATGTAAGGAAAATATACCACTAAAAAGCTTGATAGTAAAAAATAAAACTTCGCTTAAAAAACTCGAAACTCTAATATCTGTGTTTTCCACGGTGTTTTCTCATTTTCTTGCATGAAGAATTCCTCATCTAATGAAACCTTCATCGGTGGAGTCACCAGGTGAATAAATAATAACCAAAATTTATATCTAAATCTTGTTCACCATCAGAATAGGGATTATAAGACACAGTACCGGGAACATACAATGTAGGATCAGGTGTCTAAGGGGTTTTTGATTTACGAGCGTTTTAAGCAGAGTGTTTACGGATTTAAAAAATTAAGGACTTTTTACTGCTTTGTGAGGTGTGACCTCGTGTGAGGCTTTTTGAAAGCCAAAATTACCGAAAAGGAATAAACACGGCCAGAATATTTCCTCCTCCTTTGAAAAACTAGAGGAAATAGAAGAAAACCCGGAAATCAACTTCACTTCTTCATTCCTTGGCAATGGCGCCAAAAAATGTTGTACCTTAAGAGGCAAGTCCCTTGTTTGTATTAAGAAATGGAGTGCTTAAGAAATTTATACATGTATGTCATAGAATTTTAATATCAAGGGTCTCTACTTAACCACCTTCAAATGTATTGTTATTAAATCCTCGAGAATCAAATGCAATAAATGCTTTGCAATGCCATTATTTGCGGTTATCAAATAGAATAGTGAGAAAGAATATATGAAAGAAGCTAAATTGATATGTTGATAAACATTATCTATCACTGGTCGAATAATTTTGTGAAAGGAAAGAAGATTAGTTAAAATGAAGGAGTGCCCATTAAGGATTTTAACTCTTGTTCACGTATGTAAAAGGTCTCCCTAGCTTCATTACTCCATTTTATTCAAGGATAGAAAAATAAACAATGTAAACCGGAAAACATATCAATATCAAAAAATGCCGAATATTGCTTTTTATTCATTAATCATTTGAAAGTTGAGTAAAATTGCGATCAAGGAAGAAGGTCTAAAACTTGACCTACAGTCAATTTCTCTTTGCTTTATCTTTTTTCTGAGCCATCTACCTAATCGGTTATAAAAGCTGATTTATGAAATAGTTAATAAATTGTTTTTGTCGGTCTTCCTTTCAAAATTCTTCAAAATAATGAAATTACATTTTTATTTAACATTATATATATTATTATTAATAATATATATAGTATATTTAAAGACTACTTGTCATTTTGCAAGATTTATACATTCGAATGTAGCATTTAATTAGACTCCTAATACATAAAATAAATTAATGAAGGAGGATCAAAGTTTCAATGTATGGTCGTGAAGATAATGAATATGGATGGCGTGTGGGTCCCATTGTCCTCTCCGCACATAACTTTCCCAAAACCATAAACCACTTGCACGAGCTTTGGTTGTTTCCGAAGTGTGGGTGATGCTCCGCATTGAATATCAGCGAATTGATTTCTTTTGATATGGTAGTTTGGGCTTAGTTTACGGGGATCACTTCTTCAAATATGTTTCGTACGGACTTGTACTTCGGATTTCGACAATCATTACAGAAGACCGGCTCCTCTTCCTTTGCTAATGTCCATTGAATTCTAGCCGCCTTGAAAATTTGTACAGAGACACTTCCACCAATGCAACTTTACGATACTCCATAGTACTCTTCTTTAGTTCTGTGCTTCTCTCTTTCTATCTTGGGTAAATGTGGATTTGAATCACCCCGTGTCTCGTCAAGTGTGGCATTTGTATCTTTCTTTTTCTGGTAGCATTCTTATCTTCAGCTTTGGTCATTTGTGTCCTCCAATTGTAGTGAACCATTACAATGGAAGCCCATTATGGAAGTGGAAGCATTAATAGGGCCTTGTGTTTTCCCCAGGAAACGGAAACACGGGTTCGAAGTTGACACAAATTTATTTTTTTCTTAAAGGAATTCACAACTTGTAGGATGTTTTTTAATAAAACTTACATTTAAGGAAATGTGTAGAAATCTATAAAACCATTTTGAAGTTTTGGACAATTCTCATGATAAAGTTAATTGGGGTTGTTGGGGCATTAATATGCCATTATTATTATCACTTGTGAATACTTATTCCACCCATTTCTACCATTCTTCATCACGTCATTTATTATAATTTATTATTTAAATCCATTTTTTATAATGATTTATGCTCTTATGAATGAATATTATTTATTCTCCTTTATTTCTAATAAATTGATGATTATGTATGATTTTATCGATGATAGTTTTAATAAATAAGTTGTAATATTATTCACCATTTTTAGCCTCGAAGATAATTTCCAGTTGAAAGGTTGATCATTAAAAGTGCCAGCTCGAGAGAATTCGGCGGAATAAGAAGTGACGATTTTGCGGTTGAGATTCTGAGCAAATGAAGAAGAATCTGGAAAATCCGGAACATGGGTTTTGTCCCGAACGGACCCAATTAACTTTAGTAATGAACGGTTTGCCCAAATTCGGCTTGTACTAAGAGAAACGGGGTTCTTTGAGCACGATTTTCTCAGATTTGTTGTTGCGGCGAGTCCTCGAATCTCGAAATTTGCAAAGCCAAATTCGCCTTGTTCTTGTTGATCAAATGGTTAGAAGCAAACCAATTTTGTAATAGAATCATGTTTTGGTCATCTCTATTGTAACCATCATACTCTCTTGTATTTAAATCGGAAACCGAGAGATCGGAAGAGGAGGACTTGAGGATGATTTCGGGATGGATTCGAATGATGGAATTGAGGATTCGGAGACTTAGAGATTTAAGAATGAAGATGGATCATTCATGATAGGATAGGGATTGTTGCATTGCCATTGTAATCTTCGGCTTTTGCTGTTGTAATGATTTCACAATTTGAGGATGAATAAATAAAAGGGTTGTTGTTCATTCACACGATCTAAAGTAATGACATCACGTGGCGGCAAGAACCCGACCTACGGTGGAGTATCTTTGTTGTTGTATCCTTATCTTTCCAATTTCCCGCGTGTGATGGTTTGATTTAAGTTCTATTTCTTTGAATGTGTCTTTACGGTTTCATGTTCTTTGTATTTGTTTAGTTTGGTTGATTAATTGCAGAGAGTTTGCTTTTAAAGAGCTTTCTGGTTACTTTCAATGGCGAAGCTTTCCATTTCATGTTATTTGCATTATCTTTGCTTTGGTGTGAAGAACGATCTGTTGTAGTGGTATTGACATTTCTTTGTCTAGTCCCCGGATTAATGATGCGTTTCCTTGGTTACTTTTGGTTACATCGGTTTCCAAAGGGATGAGTTATTATTCTTGGACCCTTGGCCGATACATTGCTTATTTCCCGAATGCATGATTTAAGTCTTAAAATGCTTTGTTGTATTGGGTTTGTTCCATTTTCATTTACTTTTGGATTTTTAGCTTATCTTTATAAAAAACATTACTCTTGAGTAAAATAACGCCTCGGACGAGTACACTCTTGAAACAAAAAGTCGTCCACGGGTTGACGATTAATGTGAGGTAATTAGGAGTTACAAAGACACCTTTTTATCGCTCCACATTTTGGCGCGGGTGCTAGTGGAGTGTAGCCATTTCTAAAGAGTAGTGTGAATCGATGAGTGCTGCTAGGGAAGAGTTGGATCCTAAAAACGGAAGGTAAGAACACACGTGCGAACATGTCTGAGCCACCACTCCACTCTCCAGCTTTCCTATAATAGATTTGTTGTTGCTTTGTTGGGTAGAAATAGATGTTTGAATTTTTGTGTGAATGATTGAAAAAAGAATGAAAATTTGCAAAAAATGGATCACATGATCTCATGCAAGTGGTGATGTAAGCACCACCCATTTCCTGCTTAGATTGACGGGAACATTTGAAGAATGATCCTCGAAGAAACACATGAAGAACATCTTATACTATGGTAAGAGAAATAGCTCACGTTTCTACTTTTGAATTTCCTATCAAAGATCTAGGAGGAGTGATACAAATGCATAATTCCCCCATCTTTACCAAATTTTCATGGTTTAGCAAATGAAGATCCGGATACATTCTTATTTGAGTTAAAAATGCTGTAGGATAGCAAGATTATTGTCTCTTATTGATCGAATTGAAAGTGTTTCCTCTTACTCTAAAAAGACGGCTCTCGGTGGTTTCATGAGCCTAGGTGGAATTGCATCCCAATCATGGGAGGACATGAGAACATATTCTTGAAGAAGTACCAAGACTATTGCAAATCCAATGAAGATATTTTGGTAGCGAGTACAAGGGGAAGATGAAAGTTTGGAGGACTATGTAGATGGAGACACTAAATATGACTAAATCAAAATATAGCATTTGGAGAAAGAGATCTTAAAAACACTCCTTCTTCAAAGGAATCAAAGATGAATTTTAGAACTCTTAAATGCGATGGAAAAGGTGATGTTTTTGAGGTTATCATATGATGATGTTTTGTGAGTTGTGCATAAGGTATTCAAGAGGAATCTCGAAATTTGGTAAGAATTCTAGAGATGTTTGTTCTTTCTTTTCTAAAATGCGCACAAGAATAGGAGACATAAGAGGGCAGGAATCAATGATTTATTTGAAAATTTTAAAGTTGGTTATTAGCTCTCTAAACTCAAAATTGGATGTTTTGCGGGTTCATAAAAATGAAGAATTTGATGAAGTGTTTTTCCCTCATGACCAAAGGCGACCCATAGATGGTTACTCTTCCTTATCTAGGATGGAAGTATCATATCAAAAAGGTGAGGAAGGCACCCAACAAGGTCAAAACCATGGAAATCATGGCCTACGGGTATGGTTCAAAACACTTCTTCTCCATTCTCTTACTTGCATAATCCATTATGGAATACTCATGTTCTAGGGCATCCATGTCAATTTCAATATAACCACCGATCTGCTCTAAGTTTGGCATGAGTTTCACCTTATGATTGCATGACTACTCTCCCTCATCTTGTAGCACAAGCACATTCTCCATATTCTCCACCGGCTCTTTCACAACATCCTGCTTGCATATCAAATTTATCCACTCAACCCAACCAACCACATCATCACAATGCTCAATTCCATACAGATTTCTGTATCGATAATTCCACACCCTCACCACAATATTTAGTACAACATACTTACGGTGTTGAACTTCCAAATTTACCCACCCTTCCCACCCATTCTATCTCACATGTCGCCATTAGAGAAAACTTACAATGAGATTCGAGAATGTTTCAAATTCAAAAATTGTAGAAGTTATGGAAGAAAATGAGCTTACTTCTAGTTTGCATCAACAAACCATTTTAAAAGCTCAAGAACCTCATGGTATGATGGGAAATCAAGAAATTAATGGATATATTGAAGATTCGTTTCACTCCATCACGTGTTTGCATCATCACTCCATACTTCAACAATTTTTGACAACATCTTTTCAAGGAAGTTGGCTTCTCATACCTAATTTTTATCGACATGCATTTTTTCAAATTTGGGTATGTATATGTCAAACCTTATTTCTAAAATGGTTCAACGGAAATACTCTTATACATAAACATATTCGATTCTCAAAGAAGGAAGTAGGATAGTGGAGAAAAAAAATAAAAATAAAATAAGGACATAAATAAATGCATTTTGTTTTTGTAAAAATAGTTGTTTTTTTATTTTAACGACACGCTATAAATCAACATCGGTGATAAATATTTCAATTTATTTGTGTATGTAGATAGATTATATTGCAAATAACAATTATATAAACACTTATATTCATTTTTTTATCACCAATTTGAAAAAATTCTTGAATATCATTTTTTTTTTTTTTTTTTTTTTTTTTTTTTTTTGGCTTGCGGGCTTGATGAATTTTCTGGAAAAACAGTCGGGACAGTCATGTTTTGAGGACCAAAAATGAATATTTTTAAAACCTGTTTCTACCCTGGTAGCCTTGATGTCTACTTTCTAACCCAATTTGAATCAGTCAATTTGGATTTGAAGCAGATTAGAACCAAAACATTGACGGATGTACAGCGGGCAGCTCGGGGAACGAGAGTTGGGACGATCAGTTTTTGGGTCTAAATGAATGAATTTTAAAACCTGTTTCTATGGTAGATTCTCACATGAATCTAGTTTACAATGCGATGGAATCACTCATTTTAGATATCGTATGGGGAAGTTATGATCAAAATCTTGACTGTCGCTAGTAAATCAGCACCCTTAAAACTTCTGTTTTTCGGATGTTCCTTACGGTGTTTGACTTATCAATTCTTCTTTTATTCAAAACCTGTTTCTATTGGAGATAAATAAATGAATCTACTTTCATTTACAATTTGAATCATTTGAATCCGACATTAAACGAATAATCTATGCTTGAAATATCAATCGTTGGTCTAGATTGGGTAATTGAAAATGACTATGTTATGCGAGGAGCTGTTCACAACTAAAATTGACATATCATATCATTGAATTTCTAAACCTGTTGTGCTACTGGAGATAAAACTTTGAATTAGCTCTCATTTGGCTTTGGAATCACTCAATTTCGATGAAAAACAAAGAAGTTGTGATTAAAACAACGCGAGGGTTAACATGATTGACGCACAATATCGCGGTGTGGATAAATTTTACTTTGTTATTTTCTCAATGGATTTGTTCTACGGAGTAACTACTTGTTGTTTTTTGCATAATTCTTGGATTAGGGGAGCCCGATCACCTCTCTTTCTCCATGATTTAATGTTTTATTGCGGGTAGAGACACTCGTTTTTTGCGGTCTAGGAGAAAAAGAAGGTCAATTTATGGATGAGTGATTCTTGAAACAAATTTTAATAAAACAAAGGAATTTCATCCAACTCATTACCAACGGATTCATAATAGAAAAAATGAAGAATTGATTTCCAATTTGAAGATTCATGTCTTATCCTTAACATGAAAACATTTTTCAAAGAGATCATTTGACATAACATCATAGGTTGTTGTAACTTAATTTAGTTATTTACATATTGTTTTTAAATAAAATGTTGTTTCTTTTCTAATTTCTCTTATGTTTTGTGTTTCGAGTGTTGCTTCATTCAAAGTGTAACTCATCCTCGGCATCAATCTTGTGAACGGCGAATTTGTTTTTTTGCATGTTTGCATTTTATGATGTTCATTTGCATTTTCACCTTTTTTTGTGTGTATTTTGTTTTTTTGTGTGCATTTCCTTTGAGGAACACCACTTTTTGAGTGTTTCTTTTGTTCATTCAAAAGAGCAACACTTTGGGATTATTTTTTAGAGCAACATTTTTCTTCCTCTTGTGTGGGACTATTCCTAGTTCATCTCAACCACATTTTGCGATTCCCCTTCATGGCATGAAGTACACTGTTTTTAAGAGGACAAGAATTATGGATTCTATTGAAGCGAGTTAATATCCTTCACATTGCCAGTCTTTAACGGGACAGCTCCTTGATGATAGATTATTTTTAAAAAAGGGACACAATTATTTATATACTACTTTGCATTGTTTTACGATTTAGAACATGATATTGATTGATCATCTTAATACCATGTTTGGTTCCACCCATACAGTTTAGCTAATCTTCTACATGCATAATAAATGGAATTATGGGTATATTTTTCTATTGACATGTTCAACTTCTTCCACCATCCATTGCTCTTAAGAATCTTGAGCCTCTCTCTTTTTATCATAAAAATGTGTAATAATAACAAAATTTTGTTCCTGAGATGGAGGATAGGGGGTCTCATTACGAGCCGACTATGTATTCGTAAGGTTGTAAGAAAGTGACATTCCCATTATGGCCACCACACCGGGGTTATGATCCATTGGATAGTCCAATTATCCTTGGAACGGGAGGTCTCATCACGAGCCGGCACGATCACTTTTGCTACATCCCGGTGAATGGCGGTGTGGTTATGCGGTTACCACGCCGGCACACCTAGTCTCTTGCAGCCAAACCGACCTTTGAAACTCTCTAGTTATAAATTGAGATTCGGCTCATATGGGTTAAAAAGCAACCTGTGAGGCTATGGACGCTGTGGCGGCAGCCAATGCCTATGGTATTAAAGTTATATCTTATCGTCAATTATTATTATAATACCCTTTTCTTATTTTTTTTTCTTTTTATCGAGAAGTTATTTCCTTAACTTTTTCTGTTTTGAACCTTTATGCATGAGAAATTGTTTTATGATCAATCATCATTTTAAATTTAGCATCTTATCCCGGTAAAGCATCTTTTGGCACATTGTTGTTCTTTTCATAACTTATCATCAATCCAAACGTCCTATCTTTTATTCATAACTATCTTTACACACGCTCTTGCTCTCATTATAACCATAACTCTAGCTATCCTATCATTGATATGTGTACTTTCTTCATTCTTGCTATATTGTTCATTCCCTTGCCTTATTAATTTAACTTTTATCTCATATGCTTTATGGTCATGGAATTCCTTTTCCACGATTGGCGGGGGGGGGGAATGTATGCATTATGGGATTACATGCGATATGGAATTCTTGCACTACTGCCATCAACATTGATTTGCCAAAATATTAGTATTGCATGTATACATAAGTTTTTTTCGATTTAAATTTTTTGCATGCATCTTATCTATTGCTTACATATGGATTCAAGAACATTGTATGCCAAATAGTGCTTTGTTTGCGGAAAACAACAAGTATGGGCGAAATTCTATTCATAACGCAATTTTCTGCATAACGGGGAAAAGGCTTACGAACGTGAACATTCTTGAGACATGATGTGCTTACACGGATTCCACCTTTTGTATCACTTTCGGCACCAACTCTGCTACATATTGCGGAAATGCCGGTCCATATATGTCATTCCACATTTTTGGAGGTAAAACTTGAGGTAAAATCGCATAATTTTACGATTTATTACGAATTTAGGAGAATTTCAAAAAAAAATCCATTTTGAGCATCATTTATCATCCTTGAGTCCACATCTATACCACTCCCTATTTTCGGCGGCCATATCATTTTTCGAGTATGGGGGACGTTCCTTTTTCATTCATTTCTTTCTTATGACCATGTTATTCATATTCTTTATCATCCATTGCTATTCTTATTCATTCTCAACACCTCCCTTATTCCATGTTGTTTTACACAAACGCAAGATTCAACGGTGGTAGCAGCCACCCTATTTGTTTTCTAGCATCGCATGAGGGCATGCTAATTTTTCGAGAGGGGAGGAATTGCTACGCATGATGGATGTTTTTCTATTTTCTTTCTCATTTAAGGCATAAATTTCGGTGCGGTGGTTACAATATTTTTAAAACTATGAACTCAATTCTTGTGATTTTGGAAAACACGGACGTATCATTAATACAAGCCCGGACAATTTCAAGATAAATTGGTTCATAAAATTTCGGAAATCATGCACTCTCGGCCCTACGGTCATTTGTTTATATCTCATGATCCATGCATAAACGGTGATTTTTTGGATCATGGTGACCCCTCATATATTATAAATCTACTTGCCAAATTTCAACAAAAGGTAATGGTTTTGTAGTTTTTGAGAAAATGATTAATGAAGTTTGCTTTTACCCATATCATATTTTCTTGCCTTCACTTACATATAGTTGAATGTCAATATAAAAATTGTTATGCCTTCATCAAGGGTACTAAAAGTGAATATTCATTAATTAAGGAAGAGAATTCATTTGTTATCCATTTCATGGTGAGATGAACATATTTTTTATTGCTTAGTTAACACATGGGTTTTCTCTTTGGGTTGCATGAGGACATGCAATATATTCGGTTTGTTGCATGAGGACATGTCTGACATATTGAGTGTGGGGGTATGTTGGGTTGTTAATATGCCATTATTATTATCACTTGTGAATGCTTATTCCACCCATTTCTACCATTCTTCATCACGTCATTTATTATAATTTGTGTTGAAATCCATTTTATGATTTATGCTCTTATGAATGAATATTATTTATTCTCTTTATTTCTAATAAATTGATGGATTATGTATGATTTTATCAATGATAGTTTTAATAAATCAGTTGTAACATTATTCACCATTTTTAGCCTCCAAGATAATTTCCAGATTGAAGATTTGATCATTAAAAGTGCCAACTCAGAAATTCGCTGGAATAAGAAGTGACGATTTTGCGGTTGAGATTTCGAGCAAATGAAGCAGAATCTGGAAAATCCGGAACATGGGTTTTGTCCAGAACGGACCCAATTAACTTTATTAAAGAACGGTTTGCCCAAATTCGGCTTGTACTAAGAGAAACGCAGGGTTCTTTGAGCACGATTTTCTCAGATTTGTTGTTGCGACCGTCCTCCAAATCTCAGCTGCAAAGCCAAATTCGCCTTGTTCTTGTTGATCAAATGGTTAGAAGCAAACCAATTTTGTAATAGAATCATGTTGTAATTATCTCTATTGTAACCACTCTCTGCTCTCTTTGTATTTAAATCAGAACAGAGATCAGAGAGGGGAAGGACTTTGAGGATGATTCGGGATGGATTCGAATGATGGAATTGAGGATTCAGACTTAGAGATTCAAGAATGAAGATGGATTATTCATGATAGGATAGGGATTGTTGCATTGCCATTGTAATCTTCAAAGCTTTTGCTGTTGTAATGATTTCACAATTTGAGGATGAATAAATAAAAGGGTTGTTGTTCATTCACCTGATCTGAAGTAGCCCAGCAGCATCCGCTGGTGGCTAAGGGCCCAGCCTCTGGTGGAGTATGTTGTTGTTGTATCATATCTTTCCAATTTCCGCCGTGTGATGGTTTGATTTAGTTCCTATTTCTTTGAATCGTATTGCCTTACAGTTTCATGTTCTTGGAGCAAGCTGTTATGATATTTTATGAAATTGTTTTATTGCACAAGTTGAGATTGAATCGTGTGGCTGTTCTTTTCCATCATAACAGAGATTATTATCCTTCTCAACGTATATTGTTATGCTGCTCATTTCAAATGTAAAGCTTCGTTGTTCATTTTAGATTGTTGGTTATTCGATTCCACTAATTAGAGTTTGTTGTCCAGATTTATTAAATATGATTCGTTGTTTAGTTCCTTTAATTATAAGTTTGTTGTCCATTTACTTCGCTGTTTAGTTTGGTTGATTAATTGCAAGAGTTTGTTTTTAAAGAGCTTTCCTAGTTTACTTTCAATGGCAGCTTTCCATTTCCTGTTATTTGCATTATCTTTGCTTTGGTGTGAAGAACGATCTGAAACTGTAGTGGGCATTGGCATTTGCTATCTAGTCCCTAGATTAATGATCTGTTCCTTGGTTACTTTTGGTTACATCAGTTTCCAAAGGGATGAGTTATTGTTACTGGACCCCTGACTGATACATTGCTTATTTTTCCGAATGCATGATTTAAGTCTTAAAGTGCTTTGTTGTAAGTAGATTTTATTCCCAGCTTTCATTTACTTTTGGATTTTAAGCACTATACTGCAAAACATTACTCTTGAATAAATAGCCGCCTCAGATTGAGTACACTCTTGAAACAAAAAGTCGTCCCTGGGTTGACAATTAATGTGAGGTAATTAGGAGTTACAAAGACACCTTTTTATCGCTCCACACTTACAAACCCAATTATATAATTTCTCATTATTTACCTCTCTATTATACATAGGCAATTCAAACTTTATGTTAAGCTTCAAAAGTGGAGTTTTACCATGTCCCTTTGGAGAATGTGGAGGTGTTTGTGAAGGGGCTGATGTGGAAGATGATGATGGTGAAGATGGTGGTTAGGATGGAGGTGAAGAGAAAGGTGGAGTTAAAGGTGGTTTGTCACAATTCCCTCCATTCCATTTTGGAGGCTTATCCCCATCTCTGCCATCTCCTTTTGGAGTTTTATCTCGATCTCCCTTTGGAGATTGGAGCTCTAACCTTGCAACCTTGTATTCCTCTCTTCGTCGAGAAATTTCACCATCTATGTCATGTCAAAGAATGCCTTTCTAAAGGCCTTCTCATCCTCAAACATATTTTTAGACTCTCCTTCATGTGTCATGAAAGTTGAGGCTTTTGG